>SNRZ01000103.1:0-249979 GCA_008729115.1 Dirofilaria repens
TGGTGGTGTTGGTGGTGATTGTGGAGATATTATCATTGATGGTGATTGTGAAGATATGATCACTGATTCAGTTTTATTATTGCCTATATCTGATACCAGATGAACATGTTGTATCCAAGAAGTTATTGGTTTGGTGTAATAGTATGTTTCCGTTGTAGATGCAACAGGACATCGAAAAGGACTTATCATACGTCTAGCTGATAATGTTGGTAATGCAAGTGTATGATTCGAAAGATACATGAATGATGGTAATGTACGACATTGACGATCACGCTTTTCATCATATTCTTGAATCTTCATCAAATTATCTAAAATATATAATTCCAGGTATATTTGTAATATTATTAGTTTTGAATGAAAAATACTTTTATTATTATTATCATTATTATTTTTTTAGATATATTATATAATCAATACTTAATTACTTGGATAACAAATAGGTTCGATTGATTTGTTAATTGATATGATTAAATATGATATTATAAAATATTTCATCTTCTTATACGAAATAATCAATTAATTCCCTTTCTTCATATATGCATTTGAATACTGTACTATTATCATATTATTATAGTATATGTATTATTATCATTAATTCTAAATGAATGGCTTTTTTTTGTTTCTTTAAAGAAATAGATTCTTAATTTATTGCTTAAGATTATTTCTCTGTGATATACCGGAATAAAAGTGGCAAATGTTGAAATTGATTTTTTTAGATTTTAAATTACAAGTATTACGATATATTCTTCCAGATTACAAGTATTACGATATATTGTTTCGAATTACAAGTATTACGATATGTTGTTCCAAATTAAAAGTATTACAATATTTTGTATCGTAAAGGCATATTACAACGATTTTTCATATATTCTTAAAAAGGTTTGTTTCGTTTTATATTTTTAACTTTAAAATATTCAAATATTTATTTTCATCCAATATATCAGAAAAAAAATTCTTTTTTTTTTCAAATTAAATGAAATATAAAATTAAATAAAATATACTTACGATATGCTTTATCTTCTTGATATAATAAAATTGCTTGATCCTTTAAATAAGATAATGATATTGCAGCATGCACTTCGGGTATATGTAAACTGATCGTACCAGCATGTGTATTGATACTACGATAAATAATCATTATATAATTTCAAAAATATCTGAAATAATTAATTTTAGATGTATTATTTAATAAATTACTTAATTATTTGTATAAAAAATAAATTCGATTGATTTGTTAATTAATATCATTAAATATGATATTATAAAATATTCCATCTTCTTGTACGAAATAATCAATTAATTCCCTTTCTTCATATGCATTTGAAAAAAAAAAAAGAAAAAAAAAAACTTAATTGAAAATTACCAACAAAAAGTACGAAAACATCTAAATAGCATATAGAAATAAAGTATAAGAATTTGCTATCTTTTTTTTTTGCTTCTCGAAGAAGATCAAGATCACAAATCTCGAAATATTGATAAAAAAAAATATCAATCTTCATTGAGAAATATCTACAATTTAGATTAAAGAATGAATGATATTTTTTAAAAAATAAAACAAAACAAAACAAGCAAATAAGCAAAACTAATTTTACTCAGTTTTGATGATTAATTTAAAAAAAAATTTGGATCAAATGTGAACTGATAATCATTTATCATTTATCGTTTTTTTATATAACAATATTTTCAGCTTATATGGTATTCCAAGGTTTTATTTAAATTAAGTTTTTAAATTGCTTAATTAAACATTTCTTCATTTATAAGCGCAAAAACTTAACTTTACGTCAAAAAAACTTTACGTCAACGAAGTGTAAACAACGTGAAAGATTTGTACTCGGCATGGTTTTCATAAAAACGATAAAACACTTCATCATGTGAATAGTTTTACGAGAGAATAAAAGTTTCCCAAATTCCTAAAAATTGTTGAAATTTTGACATCCGTGAAATATGCGAAAGGTCATTTGCTCATTGATCAACGAGATGCTGAAAGTATTCATAATACGGCCGCAGCAGATAATGTCATCGATTCGACATGATTAGCTTTACATAGCTCTCTCTCATTATATATGGTTTATGCTGTTTTGGTGACGAATTGTGACACTGATAAGAGAATTTAAGATTTGTTTTTTTTCTGAATTTAAGCCTAAACGTTATGATTTATTGCTTATATCAAAGAAGTTATCATTCTTTTTTTAAAAATTTTTATCAGTGGAATGATTTATGATAAAAATTGCTAAAACGAAATATTCAAATTCTCCAAATGATTTTAGAATATTTCATTTATTTATTCGCCAATGAATGTTGGTATTATGTAAGATAGTATTTCAAGATTATGACAAATGAAGAATTATCGACAGATTAATCATATATTCGTTCCTGCAAAACAGAACTGGGAAGGTCAAAGTTCATGTTAATTGTGCATCAAACCAATTATTGATCTTCATTATTGATTAATTATGAAGGCTTCTCTTAATGCATATTCATTTATTACCATTCATTTTATAATTGAATCTAAAATATACTGAAAAGAAAAAAAATGCATAAATTGAAAAGTAAAAATAATGAATGAAAAAAGCAAAAAGCCTTGACCGATTCAATCAATCATTCATTTTCCTGCTGATTTACAATGCCAAATATCTATCTTATCTGTTAATATCATAAAGATATGATTTATTTACTATCTTTATGATGATACATTGTAATAACATGCAACAAGTGATTATCACTTTACCGTGATAAAATTCTTATTTCAACATGCAACAAGTGATTATCACTTTACCGTGATAAAATTCTTATTTCTTTAAAGATGAAATAACATGCAACAATGATTATCACTTTACCGTGATAAAATTCTTATTTCTTTGAAGGTTTCAAATTTGATTTCAAAATTTATCCTGTCCTTTGTCGAGAATGTATCGCAAGAATGCTTACTTATCATTTCAAGAATGCATGCCTTTTCAAGAATTGCAAAATTCCAGCATACAAAATTTTTCCTCATTTTTTGTTTTCTCAAATAAATCGATTATTCAAATTACATGATTAATTCTAATTACATCTCAATTATCATATCATGAATTTCATTTTTTTTTTAAATTGTTTTTTTTTTTTTGATTGAATTGCTAAATATTTTTTTTTATTCACATTTTTTTTTCCATTTTTTTTTTTAGGCAATAAATAAATACAAAACAAATTTTATAAAAATAAAATTTGTTTGAACCAATTTTTTATTTTTTTTTCTCATGAGAAGTGATTAAAATAATATTATAGTGGGTGCTATAAACAAATTCGATTTAATCCTAAAAATGTCCTATTTTTAGTTAATTTGTCAAATTAAACATCAACATATTCAACATCTCCTATATAATCTTTAATATCTGTGACATATAGTTACGATCAGACTAATTTAAAAGTTGTAAGTCAATATGTTCAAATTTTTTAATTTTATCTAATAACTTTTATTTGTTACTTTGTGTGAAACAAATAGACGTAAATGAGACGTAAATGTTTGAACAATTAAACGTAAAACAATTTTTCAGACGTAAATGTTTACAATATATGAATTTTTTAAAATATTAATTGATAATAGTAAAAATTAATTAATTCAAATTAGCATAAATTTATAGTTTTGAATTTGAAAAGTTTTAATCCAATTTTTTATATGAAAAGTGACGTAAATGATTAGAATGTATGAATTTTTTAAATATCAGTTTGATAATAGAAAAAATTAAAACTTTCCTTTTTTGCTTATTAATTTAAATTAATATAAATTTAAAGTTTTGAGTTTGAAAAGTTTCAACTTAATTTTTAAATAAAAAGTCAATATTAATTTGATAATAGCAAAAATTAAAACTGTCCTTTTTATTTTTATTTTATAAATTATACTTAATAATTAAATAGGATAACTATTAATTCAAATTAACGTAAATTTAATGTTTTGAATTTGAAAAGTTTTAATCGAATTTTTAAATGAAAAATTTATTTGATTTATTTGATGAAATATATTAATGAATTTCAAACATTCTCAAATGTTTGATCTAAGAATGTTACATGAAATTTAAAAATTTATACTAACATTCTATGCATTATTGATAACTAATTTGGAAAAAATATTTTTTTAATTAAAATAATTGTAATGGATGGCATAATTCTTCCAATCTAATAATATCTCAGATTATGCCAATTCTTTGATTCATTTATTCTAAAATATTTTGTACTTTTTATTAATTAACAATTTTCGCATTTTGAATAACAACACAAATAATTATTTTTTAAGAATTTTTTTTTTTTTTTGCTTTCGAAAGTGCAACTTGAAAGTTGTATCTTCAATTTTTATATAAAAACTTTTATAGGAACTCAAAATATCAAATTTTGAATATTAAATTTTCAGCTTATCATAAATGATTACTGTTTATATATCACGATGAAAGAAATCATTTCATTAATCAGATGATTTAAAAATCAATTAACCATTGTAGTAATCTCATATTAACTAATTATCATATCTTCTTGATTTGATTCATTGAAAATATTCTATTTTGTTGCATAGAATTTCAATATTTTCATAAATTTCACATTAATAATTTAAAAAATAAACAAATTATTTATATTATAAAAGGATATATTGAACAAAAAAAAAAAATTGCAAATTATAGTGAAACAAATTTTCTTCTATTAACAATAAACGAATATTTCAAGATTATTATCAATGTTTCTTTTTTGTGTTTTGTGTGTTTTTTTTTTTTTTGATCTCTAATAGATTGTGATAAGAGAGAGGGAAAAAAAAAATGAAAAGTTCAAGGTTTCATAAAGTTGTTGCGAACAAAAAGTTATATTTAGGACAAATTTCATTGACATGAAAAAAAAAAAAAATTTGCAAATATATAAATATATATATATGTGTGTATGTATGGATGTCGTTTAATTTTGAATGACAAGAAATTATTATTATTATAGGATGAATGTTGAAATTTTCTTTTCATTTTTTTTTTCTTTTCATTTCTTTTTTTTTCATTTTTTTTTCTTTTTTTTAAAACCGGAAATATTTAAAAAAAAAACATACGAAAAGTTTAGAGCAAACAGTATAAAGTTGGAAATATAAGTTCAATGGTTAGGAAATTCTTTTTGCTAACATGGTTAAAATTCATTTTTAAAGTTTAGTTAAATTAACAAATCAACCAATATTTGCTCGAGCTAGCAAAAACATTACGATCATTCATTTCTGATATCATACTTTTATCATTTATGATTATGAAACTAGGTGTGAACATTCATTTCTGATATCACACTTGTATCATTTATGATAATAATGAAACTACTCTGGACATTCATTTCTGATATCACACATATATCATTTATGATTATGAAACTAGGTGTGGACATTCATTTCTGATATCACACTTGTATCATTTATGATAATAATGAAACTACTCTGGACATTCATTTCTGATATCACACATATATCATTTATGATTATGAAACTAGGTGTGGACATTCATTTCTGATATCACACTTGTATCATTTATGATAATAATGAAACTACTCTGGACATTCATTTCTGATATCACACATATATCATTTATGACTAAGAAAACTAGTGTGAATAATTTTATTAATTTTCAAATTATGTAATGATAAAAAATAGGTTCGAATTTATTTCTAATATCATAAATATTCAATAAATATTAGCATTCAAATAACCAATAATTAAATGTTGGATTTTTTTAAAATTTATTATTATGAATTTTAAGTAATAGCAAATATTTCATTTTCATTAAGGTCAAATTTTTTGCATTCTTAATTAATACTAAGCTTTTTTTTATATTTCAAATGAAATATGATTGAATTAAATCATCTGTTAGACTAGTTTTCTTAAAAATTAAAAAATATGATTAGAAATTTAAAATTTAATTTCTTTTTTATAATCACAATGTTATCACTAAGATCAAGGAAAAGAATTTATCATATTTATATTCTCTTAACCTCAGAATCAATATTCGCATTGCTGACCTCATCGGATTCTGATACCTTGCCCTCTTTTCTACCAGATTCTGACACCTCACTTTCTTCCTATTAGATTTTGATGCTTCACATTCCTTCTTTTTCCCGGATAAAATTGTGATATCTTGCCTTCTTCCAATCAGATTCTGATATCCTGCCTTCTTATCAATTTTATCGTTAAAAAATAAAAAATTCATCCATTAGTTATAAACATATCTGTTGCGTTGGATAGGAGAAACGAATGAAAAATCAAAATTGAACTTTTTTGTGGATGACATTTTATTGTTATTGAAATTCAGCTCACGATCGTATCATTCATCATAGGCATATATACTTTCCGAATTGATAATTTTCAATTCATTCATTCCTTTTCCTTCCTTCAAATGTATCTCAAACGAAATTATCTTTTGTCGAGAATAAATGTACACTTCCTCTTTTTCAAATATTTCTATATCACTGATACATATCACTTTCATTTCATAAATTCACATAGCTAAAAGTTTAGATAATTTACGTAATTCACGTATCTTACGTATCTTACGTAATTACATTTTATATAGTTTTAATTTTTTTTTAATCTATTACAATCAAATGTTATATCTAATTATTCATAATTTTAGCATATTCTATACCTGTAATAGATGCCGAATGAAAGGTGACCTCACTTAAACTTTCACATTCAACATACCTTTCAATAAAATTACGTAACTTAAGCTTACATAATTAATAATTAACGTAACTCATATGTAATTATATATTATCATATATCTTTCATGTTATTCTAAGATATTATCAAATATATTTATTATCACAGGTTGACTTTTATCATATTTTTAGCATATCTCACTTTTGTGATAGATGCTAATTGAACAAATGACCTTATTTGAATTTTCATTATATTTTATGCTTTGAAACAATATTTCATTTCATTTGAATAAAATAATTTTCCACTTTTTAACAAAATTATGCTAGCATTTTCTGTGATAATTCCTCTACAATTTCTCATATCACCATCATCATTATCATCATCATTATCATTATCATCATCATCATCATCAATGAATCAACCAATCAATCGATAAATCTTTTCGTTACACTTCATTTTATCTATCTTGAGATCTTTTATATCGATCAATTTTCAGCATTATATTTACCAAAATATCATCTCGCTATTCAGAACAATATTCAATACATCGTTATACAATAATATTATACTCAATTCATAGCAACAGATTATTTACATGAAATTATAATAACGGATATAACAATACTACGATTCGATTATTTATTTATACATCGTTTCTGGTGCAATTTTCATTCGATTATTCTAGATTGCTATGAATTTTATACAAAATCAAATTGCTTTCTTATCATTTATTATCAGTAAAATGATTATTTATTATTCGATATACGATCATTAATTATTATCATCACGTATTTGATAATTTTTTTCGTTTTTTTCTTTTTTATTTTCTTCCAATGTCATATATTTATTTGAAACATTTGAAATATTATCATTTTGTTCATTTGTAATTTCATCATTTGATATTTTCCTAGCAATACGTTTATTATTTTTTTATCATGATGTAATTTTGTCATCATTGAATCATTTCAAGTTTTATTAATTATCATTCTTGTAATCGCACTGCTCCTTCATCTTAAAATATATCATTCAATTTTATCACTTGATCAATTCTCATTTTAACGCTAAACTTTAAAATGCATGTTAAATATTGCAAACAACTGATATGTTAACGTGAAATTGGAAATTTTCTTAGTTTTTTTTTTATAATTAGATTGTTAAAAAATATGTAATTGCTTGCTAAATCTCGACTTAATTATTTTAGTAATTGCTAACTTCTGCCCTTTTAAGATAAATGCATTTATGATAATTTAAGATAAATGCATATCATATAGGAAAAATATCAGAAATTCTTATATGAATATAAAAAAAAAAACATTTAAATTTGTTCTTTTCGAGAATGAATGAAAAATTTTGAAAAAGATTGTCTTCATCATTAATTTTTTTTCTTCTTTGAATCAATTCATGAAGAAGTTATCATCGATTGTTGATTAAATTAAGCTTAAAAATTTTCTTATCTAAGAGAATAAATTATTTTAATAAGATATTTTAATAAGATGTGAATTTATCAAAAACAAAAAGTTAAAAAAAATTGCGATTTTTTCATTGATTTTTTCATTTTTCACACATTTAATACATTTCAAAAAATTTGGATTTTCGATATTGCGATACTTTGGTATTTTTTATTTTCTAAATAAATTTTTATTTATAAGAATACGATTATATACGATCGATATTTTTTAAAATTAGTTTCATTAATGAATAGCCAACTGAAAGTAAAAAAAACTTTTCATTATCTCGAGATAAGGTATGAAAAGAAAGCCGAATAATCCTCCATATCAAAATAATCTTATTTCAATAATCGGAAAAATTGATATTCAATATAGCTAATTAAATATGATATAAATTTTTCTATCTAAAAGTATCTAAGACTTGAACTATCTAAAATCTATCTAAGAACTTGATTTAAAATGCTCATAACAGATGATATAAGAATCGAAAAATAAGAATCTTTTGAAACAGAAGACATAACAATCTTTTGCGGATTTTATTTTCATGTTCACATGTAAAAGACTATTCCAAAAATTAAGGATATATAAATTTAAAAAGATTTACAGTTAAAGAAAAAGCAATAGATAGCTGTTAAAAATTTGAAATTATTCATTTCAAATTTTAAAATTTTAAATTAATTATTTTATTAAAAATTACATTTCTTATTTGCGAATATTTGCATTTTAAATAAGGCAATAAAATCTGATTTATTTATATTAAATTTTTTTTTGTGAAGATTTGATTAAATTCAAATATTTCTTTATTATTTAAAAAACATCAGTACTTCATTGATAAATTTAAGAACTTTAAAATTTTTATTACATTTAATGTCTTCGAAAAAATTACTTTAAAAATTTACATCTAGCCTTTTAATTTAGGGGAAAAAAAATAATTAAAATGAATTTCGTTAAACGATCAATTTATGGCGAAAAAAAATTTCTGAAATGAATTTAATTAAAAGGTCAGATTGTGAGAAAAATCATTTCTAAAGGGAATTTAAGTAAAAGGTCATATTACAGGAAAAATCATTTCTAAAATGAATTTAATTAAGAGGTCAAATTATGAAAAAAATCATTTCTAAAATTAATTCAATTAGAACAGGTCAGAAGAAAAGGGCAGATTATGAGAAAAATCATTTCTAAAATTAATTCAATTATAACAGGCCATCAACAAAATTTTTTTCTGCAATAAATTAATTCAAATACAAAAATGTGTCGTAAAACGATTTTTCGTTTTTCCAATAATTCAATTTAATAGTTTGAATGAATTATGAAATTTCAAATGAAAATGAAATGCGCTAAATAATGCGCGGCGGAAAAACTTTCGTTTATTATTTTGAAAATGAAAATTTGATTAATTTTTTTATTTTTTCTCAATCAAAGCCTATTTCTAAGTTTGATCAATACAGGAATATAAAAAAATTTCTAATCAAATAATGTGGTTGAAAAAAATTCAATTACCGACTGCAAACAGAATCGATCATCAGAGAAGGATGAGAAAGAAAATGATACAAAATGGACAATACGGCAACGATCGGTCAAATGTGAAACGAAAAGCACAAATCGAGAGTATATCGGGAATGAATGAAAAGCAACATTTGACAACAATAGATTTGAATAATACTACGAATGAAATAATTGTTGCTGATAGTTTTTCAACAACTTCTGAAAGGTCAATTTTTTTCTCCGAGAAAGATTTTCAAATTTCTAATTTTAATTTTTAATTAGTAGAAATTTATTGAATTGGATTGCCAATAATGGTATGCAAATTTAGCAAAAAGCAGGAGACATCATCATGGTTTCTAAAGCAGAAAATATTTTTTGGAATGGTATGTTTATCATTTTGTTCTATTTATGAAATCTTATCAAAGTTAAAATACAATAAGAAAAATTCTCAAGATTGGAAACCTTGGATGAAGTTTGTGAAACTTAGGATAAATTTATCTGAAATTAATCAGAAATTAATAGAATTAAGTCTAAAATTTGGTATAATATATTATTTCTTGAATTACATTATTTTTTTAATTTTATTCAATACTGCTCCAAAATAAAGTAGCGCTATGATATAATTCTATAATTCTTGACAATATTAATAGGCAATTTTTTTTTTATGAATTATCCACTGATAAACTAATTGATTAGATAATCCGATAATCTTTTCGAATTTTCAGATCTGTGATAACAAGTTAAGTAGCAGTATCTTTTTGATTGGTTTATTATTTGCAATATTTAGCGGTTGTAGCATTTCATTGGTGATGGTATTTCTCGGTCGAATTAAACATATTCTTTTAACAAATGAAACAGCAACGATATCATTTCTGAATAGAATTTACAAACAAATAATTCTCCTTGGATTTATTATTATTTTAATCATTTTGACTCATTTTGGAATGGTAATTTTTAAATTATAATTCATCAAATTTGAATTGTAATACGTCTTTTTTTCATTTTGATCACATCAAAAATGAAAGTTAAATATGCATTTTTTAATTTTAATTTCATCAAACTTAAATATAAATGTATCTTTTTAAAATTTTAATTTGTCAAACTTAAGTGCAAATATATTTTTGCAATTTAAGTCAAGGGAACAGATAATTGGAAGTGATAAAGTCCAAATTTCTTAGGAACACAAAACAAATCTTTAATGATAAAGATCGTATATTGAACTGTTATGTCATGAATAAACAAATGCATGAAATTTGAAAATAGATTAATTATCAAGTTATCTTGTACATCATATCAACTGTACAAATTTAGATTTATCGGATTTTAGATGAATAATTTATGATAAGATCATTTAATTTTTTTTGTCAGATCAGATACGATAAACTTTTTCGATTTGCTAAGATTTATTTGTTTTTTGGCCATCCTTGACCTTATTTACTTTTCACTATTTCTAAATCATAGGCTTGCGAGAAATTTACTACCAATTAAATTCTGTCAAATTTATTGTCCTTTTTTTGCATATTCAATAATAATAATTATTATTTTAAATTAAGCATCTATCAATTGCAATTCTCAATGATAAAATTAGAAATCGTTTGGAACAGCGCTATGATGAAATGATTAGCCATAAATATTTCAATGACGAAATTATTACAAAAGTAATTGAGTAAGTTTATTTGTTATCAGTATAATCGAATGATCAAATGAATATTCATTGATTTCAAAAATTACACCAATAAAATGAAATCAAAATTTTCATTCATTTCAATTTGCCAAGAAAAATTTTCCCTTGGCCTTGGTAATATGAAAATCGAAAAACATTAAATTAATATTCAACTAATTAAATTCTAATGTCCTTCGAAGTCGAATACTTTTGAATAACTCTACAAATATCATATTAAAACTTTTGAATAACTCTACAAATATCATATTAAAAGATACACTTTTCAAATTTAAAAAAAAAAATTTCAGAAGTATTGATTTGATAGAAAAGGGATCAGAAACTTTTGCGATGCAATGTCGAAATGTTGCAATTATTGTATCATCATTGATTATTTGTTTTTATTATGAAAATCACTTATCATTGATTGCATTGAGTATTATCACGTTGATTATAATAATGAGCATACTTTCAAAAAAGGTAAATTTGAAATTTCTTGGAACGAAAATAAAACGAATTAATAGATTGATGTTGCTGATCTAATGTTTAATGAAAATTTTAAAATTTAAAAGAAAAATTTCAAAAATAGCAATTTGTTATTTATAAAAGAAGCTTTGAAATTCTTCACTAATTTTTCTGCCACTAATTATTTTTGTATCGTTGAATTCCAGGTAATATTATTTTTCCTCGTTTCTTCCACAATATCATACTTTTAATCGGTAATAAAAGTCAACGAAGATTAACTATAATTTGAAAATTACTCTATCATTAGATTTTAAAATAATGAGTATTTTCATGTGAAATTTTTGAGCTTTCGAAGAAATCAGATGTTCTTCTGTCGAGTAAAATTTCCGAAACGATTCGAATGGAAAAAGAATTATTACAACTAAGAACGAACGTTGCAAATGATGAATGTTTGATGAAATTATCGTCGGAAGTACGAAGTTGTACCCGATATGCTATCTTACATCAAATCTGGAAAAGTTCCCATTCTGGAATCCTCTCATTTACCATCTTTACATTAATCGGTTGCGGAATGCTGTTAGATTTTCATATTATTCCTTTTCTTTTCATTCGATTAAAAATTGAATCAATTAATGGAATATTAATATTTCTAAGTATTCCATCCTCAAAACATTAGCAAATATCTTATTGCGAAATATTTTATTCAAAAATTCAGATCTAGATAAAAGATTAAATCGAATCATATTCTTACGAAATTATAGTTACGGAGGTTATCTTCTTGGTATGAATCCGATGCTAAAGAAAGGAGATATATTCATTACTGTGTTATCGATGGCACTTATTGTTGGTAGTATTTCAAGCATTATCAAATATTACTATGTTATCAAAAAAGCTATTCATGCTGCATTGTATATTAGAAGTCTTCAACAAATTGATTATCAATATATGGTAAGAATTTTAAAAATTCATTCATGATAAGAATAGAACAAATGAATGGAATGATCGCACTTCTTCAAATTATGCTTTTTTTCCCTCAAATCTTCACAATTTAATTTTGTTCTTTTAAGTTAACACAGTATGGTAGTAGACGTTGTTCGATGGATGCAGTAATCGTAACACTAATTACTGTCCCAGAATTCAAAAAACCAGTAATTCCTCCAAGAGGGAATTCTATGATTCGATTTAAAAATGGAACCAGAAACGTTTTGCGCAATTATCGTAATCACAAGTTATTTCTTGTAAGTTCACCATATATTGCCATTTCAAGCTTTACGTCATTTACGTATAACAATCATGCATATATCGGATTGGGATTCAGAAATTATTAGATTGAAGAATATACTTGATGCATGTTTCTTTTTCTTAAACGGGCTCCAATCAAAAAATAATATCTCTAAAAATAATTCTTTTAATTTAACTCATTTTTCTTGCATCAATTAATTTTCGTGAAAGTTAGAAGGCAAGAAATTAAAATATTGAAATCTGCTATATTATAAATAGATATTATCGTGGAAGTTTTTTTCTGTTATTGGATTGATCCTTTGGATCGTTGTATGTCGGACCTCAAACTTTGGTAACTAAACCTTTCTTAAGTAATTAAGCATTAATATGACAAATAAGCATAAATAAATGTTTATAGACATAAATAAACGCATGCATACATAAACAACGCATAAATAAAAGATGCATAATATCCACAACAAGGAAAATAGTAGATCGGAGTGAAGATGGATGCTGTGAAAAGGAATGAATGATATGGAAGGTTAGGAGGGTATTTATAGTGATTTGTACAGAACATTCTAGAATTATCATGTTAAAAATAATTGAGGAGTAATAAACTGGATAAATTGATTAAACATGGGAAACAAAGAAAATCAAAGAGCAATGATTGTAGAAGAACAAACAAAGAAGCGACTAAATCTCTGTAATGCAGGAAGCTTTACATTAGCTGTGCAACATAATGATATCATTACATGCAGATAGATTGAAGACATGCATTTAATAGATAGTGTGGGTAAAAGACAGATACAAAGTGATAAGCATGGATAAAAGATGAATCCATGGGATATAATCACTTCTAAGTGATTCATAATATTGATAACCGTTATGCTGTTTTTATTTCGCGCTTTTCGCAACAGGTATAACTGATAGTTGATAAACTTTCGATTGTTCCATAAAATTTATTGAAATGATGGGAAAAATAGTTATAATTTCCAAAAAATGATGAAACAATTATTTTAGCTTACTGGTTTCATACTGGCTATTATTTGTGGATTTGAATATGCGGCATACAATATAGTTATGGGAAGGATTTTTACGACAATGCTAAATGATAATCCAAATATTCATATCTTAACTTTTTGCGCCATTCAATTATCCGCCACTGGTTTTGCCGTTTTCATCTTACGAATCGCATCAGTTAGTATTTATTCATTTGATTTTTTTTCTTTATTTCAGAATTTAAAAAAACTGATATGATAACAATATATAGAAGAAAAGGACAAAATATTTGAATAATTCGAAATATTTAACTGTTCATCGTAAGTATAAAAAATACAAAATGATTTAAATGATAATATAAAATCAAACCTAAATTTTTTAAGTTTTTTTAATTGTTTTAAGTTTTTTTTTTTTTTTAATATCTATCATTCATGAAACTCTAATTAATATTGTATGTACTTGCATTAATTAACCTTTTGTCTTTCGTTTTTAATATTATCATTGTCATTATGATATGCCATATACAAATGGGATCAAATCTGATCAATAAATGATCAAATTAAATTTAGGACTGATTTAGAAAAAAAGGGAAAGTTTTTTTTAGACGACATTAATAGCTGTGGTATCGGAACATATGGCTGTGTCATTTCGTGTCATCCTATCGCGTCATTTGTTAAAAATGATTGATAAGGAATCATTTAGCAAATTAAATGTTAACACTTTGGTAGATGAAAATATTTCACTAACATCTGAAGCAAAATCGGTAAGAATAAACTTTATTGGAAATATGGAATAGCTTATAAGTAATAATAAATTAAAAGAATAAAACTGATTATTTAAAATCATTCAGTATCAACAGTTCTCTCAAAAATATTACAAACAATCAAGCATATCTAACAGTGGAGATTTTAAATTATTCTAATCAGTGGTACTTAGAGAAAAAAATTTTTTTTTCTTGCCGTGAAACACATTAGGGAATATTTTCTTTGTTTGATCTTAAATTTGAATGATAAAATCTTCGGATTTAACTCATCGATGATAATGATAATGATTTTAATTTGGTATAAGTATGTCAAACAAAAATAAGCTTATCTTCAACACTTAATAAATTATCGGATAATTAAAATGAGATTATCAGCCGAATGATGTAAGAGGGAAAGGATCAGTAATTGTTGATATTGTTTGAAGCTGAGTAATCATTGCTTATAACACATATCAGTTAACCGCGAGAAGCTCATTTTTGTATCGCTGATTATTAGTCTTTGCAGTAGTGGGTGATGATGGCTTATCATAAATTGATTATATGAAGAGTTTAATTATTAGAATAAAGAAGAGATAACTGATAACATTTTGAAAATTGCATATAAGCAATGATATTGGTTACAAAGAAAAGAAAAATTAAGTAAATGATTCGTTATACTAGACATCCTAATATTCATCTATATTAATATATGATGAATTATACAAAAAATAATTTAATTGGTATTTTAAAATTTTTCAAATACCTCATTCCATTATTTTAATCTTAAAAATCATAAATGAATGGAAAAGTTTTGTAAGAATTTTGAATAAATTTGTTTTATTTTCTGATATAATTATCTTCCATATATGTTATAGCTTTATCATCCACATTTATCAGAATTACTGATGCGCATAAGTTCAATGATAACAAATATCATTCTTGGTTTTATTTATAGCTGGGAAGTAAGTTTTAATTTCAACATATTATCAACATACTTTTCTCCTTTCTTTAATTTATATTTCAGTTTTAAAAAATTGTAAATAATATTTTTGTTGACAGATAGCTTTGCTCGGAATTATTTTCATTATTTTATGTTTTATTATACAAATTAAAATGGAATTCGAAGGATTTAATCATTGTTACAAATGTACAAGTAATCAATGTATTCAGGTCAGTTGAAAGTTCTATATTTATTTATAAACATTAATAGCTCCTCTTCATCATATCATAATTTACTGAAACAATAAGGATTATGCGCATACAATAAGCTTATTTCAACAAACATAAAAATATGTCAACTTTTCATATCAATTAAAGGTTCTAGATTTATCGTATAAGCATTGAAATCTCTTCATTATATATTTATTGCTACAACAATAAAGATATACGAATACAATAAGCTTATTTGAAATCAAACATAAAAATATGTCAATTTCTCAGACTAACTAAAAGTTTACCATTTATTGTATAAACATTGAAATCTCTTCATATTTTTAATGCTATAACAATAAAGATATACGCAATACAATAAGCTTATTTGAAATCAAGCATAAAAATATGCCAGTTTTTATGGGCAAATTTTATTAATAAAATTAATTTAAATTTTTTTCAGGAAAAACTAAGCCATTGAAATTGCATAAATCATTTATGTTTCGAGCAGTAAATTTCTCAATTATTCATACATTTGGATTAACATTGAAGACTATTTGCTATGCATTGACTGCATTTATTTGTTATTATCAATACAAACAACAAGCAGAAGCATTTATGTTAATATTTATTCAAATTTATTTTAATAAATTAATTATAAGATATTTTATCAAAGCTAGTAAAATTTCATATAAAAGTCTGGATTAATTGATCAGTGATAATTTAACTTCAAATTGAAAGTGATGAAGTTTTTTTTAGGAGTGTAATTACATTATTCACTGTAAGCCAAGAAGTTGTACAATTGCCAAAACTTATCCGGAAACTTTGTAAATCATGGCACGCAGTCCATCGAATATTTGTTTGTATGCAAAATAAACCATCAAAGAACTGTATGCCTTCAATTTCAAGAACTATTAGGTTAGAATAGTAAGTTAAATTTAATCTAATTCAATTATCCGAAGCAGTCATTTCTCACTTTCCTTATTTCTCTTCTAACCATTATTATATATTTTGTATATTTCGAATGAAAATTCATAGCTGTTGCTTTTAAATTGTCAGATAACTAAAATGCAATTCTAAATTGATATAACAAATTACTGAAAACATCAAATCTTTTCTCAGAATTAGATATTAGTTTATCAAAAATAGCCGACAGAAATATGTTACAATATGAGTAAATCATGAAATAGCCAAGAATAACATTTGGAACCCAGAAAAAAAGAAAACTAAGACTTAATTTCCTATATTTAAATTTGCGAAGCAAAGCATCTTGAAAATCATTTAGACTAATTTCGATTATTTGATCAATTACTAACCTTAGCTGTACATTCTACATCTCAAAAATTTTTTTTATTCATTTACAAAAATACTTGGAAAATAAATTTTTCAAGAAATCAGAAGATTTTGTCTGATTTTGAATACCTTTTGTATTAATTGTTGTCATTTAACTAATAAACACATTTTTATTGGTTTTCGCAGTGTTCAAAAAACTTTTAATTCAATTGATTTTTTTCATATCAAAACTACCCATCACGAGATAAAAGAAATTGATACATTATTTTTTGCCATTTTCCAGACTCTAAATTTATATGAATCTGGTATAATTCGAAAAGTTATTTTCAATATTGCTATAAAATAACACCGAGAGAGAAACGCATGAGAAACGAGCTTAACAAATCGATCTTTGTTTATTCAGAAATAAAAATAATGAGAAACTTAACTGATCAATTAGATTAATTAGGTCTTGAATTCCTTCAACAATACATTATTCGCTTATTAAGATTGTGAAAAAGCATTGATCATGTCAGTTGATTAATTTTGAACAAAAGAAATAAATTAAAGACGAAAAGACATAGAATGGAAGAGAAATGTCTTGAAAACAGTATCCAAGTTTGTCTAAAAAAGATGAAAAAATTGTCTAACTTATGAGATTTATGCATATCCGTTTTTGCGTGTAAGCAATACATAATAGATACGCATTTTATTTTTACTTATTATTTTTTCATTTTTTTTTTTTTTTTTTTTACCACAACTAAGGGAAAAATTAGGATATAATTATAACATTCTGATCTAAATTCAGCATAATCCTAAATAGTTGCTTATTATAAGTTTTTCTATTCCCTCTACAACATATCAAAAATTATATTTTTATCATGTACAAAATACAAAAACAATAGTTAATAAAATCTCACATGCTAATGCCATCGCGATCTCTTTTTGCTACCAAAAGTTGGACCATCACTAGTACTTTTCTTGCAGTCTCCTGAAAAAACAAATAAAAGATAAAGATCGATTTTACAATCTTCAAAATTATGACACTCAAAAATATATGTCGATAGAAATTCATTCTGCAGTGATGATGTGTGGTAGACAACAAATACCAGCAAAATTATAAAAATAATTAAAACACAGAAATAACAAGAATAACTGAATTTTATATGTTTCATTCATTCATAATATAAAAAAAAATTTCCTCTATATTCTACAATTTTCCTCTATCTTTTATTAAGTAAATCATTTTTCCTTGGTCGTCTGAGCACATGGAATTCTCCATATGCATTATTAGTGATTACTCACAAAAGATCTTAACTTGCTTCTTCATAAACTTCGCAGATCTTTCCATAGTTCTGATAAGCTTTACTTTCGTTTCATTCCAAAATAAGATAAGATATAAAATACCATCAAGACTGGCGCAATCATTATTAACTGAAGCAGCAACTTGTCGATTTACAGCTTCAGCAGCTTCTTCAAGTTTTCTTTTCCATTCTGGCGTTGGATCAGTTGCTGGAGCTCTACTTGCTGCCCATTCATCGCTAGATGATGGTCGAAATGTACTACTAAACGAAGACTGCAATGCCATTTATTATTCAAACTTTTCGGCTAAATCTTTAACTTTTCAAATAAATGACTTGAATTTTTAGTAAACCAGATAAATAAATCACGAAATCACTTGATATAATTCAATAGCAAATAAACTATCTGATATAATCTAACTACTAATGGAGATATGAGCTCAGTTAAGCTTTGAAGACATAGATTTATCGTGGTTCAGCGTTATTCAGTCAAATTTTAAAAAAACTAGAAAAATAGATTTTTCTTCTCTCTTCCACTTTAATTCTGAATGAGCTTGCTAACTCATACAAAAAAATGAGATATGGATTATCATAAATTTGACGTAAGTATTAACCTTGAAAGCAGCTTTCATTGCCTGAAAACGATTTGTAGAACCATCAATTGCTTTTGCCATATCAAGCACATTTTTCATTTTTTTCTGATTTTCCTCAAAGGTCAAAGCTCTGGTTATGCTAGTAGTGGCTGTATCTGTGCGTGGACCTATAAATGCAATGATTAATTCTATGTTTTTCAAATTAGCTTGTATTTGAGATTTGCGAATGAACTTCAGTTTTGATTTCAAAACATTTAATCTTTTAAAGCTAATTTTTTATTCCTCCAAAATAAACTACAAACCTTTCGTTTTCGGCTTATATCCTAATCCAAGTCTTTGCTGTGGTCGGCATACTCCTCTTTCTCGAGAATTACGAAACCACGCTGATTTCATTGCCAACTGGAATAATGATTCAGGTACGATCTGATTAACACTTTCTAAATTCCTTACTAGATGTCCAGCCATTTCTTTGTCGCTATCCAGTACTAAAGTATATGCCCAGCCTTTCTGACCTATAAAATGGGTAAATTAAAAGAATTTCATGGATTATCTAATTACAAATTAAGTATCGTTCAGAAACAGATTATTTGACAAATCAAAGTGAATTGGAAATAATGTAACATAAAAAAGGAAAAAAAATAGCAACATACCTGCACGTCCTGTCCTACCAATCCGATGTACATGAGTATCAATATCGCGAGCCAGATCATAATTTATAACTGTCCTTATTTCCGGAATATCCAGACCACGGGCTAAAAAACGAAGAATATAAACTACGAAAACTATTTCCAAAACACTCATGTTCTTTAAATATTTTGCATCTAAATATTAAGAGAAAGTATGAAATAATCAGATAATTTTAAGAACTGGCAAGCTTCTTAATTAAATGCGTTATCATAATATAACCAATAAAGAATTTTTTCTTACCAGCCACATCCGTAGCGACCAAGATGTTTGTACTTTTTCGAAAAGCTTGCAATTTTTCATACGCTCCGCTTGCAACATGTTCACCATGCAATAATATTGGTTTAAAATCTTTTGCAATCAAACGATTGGCAACATCTTCAGCGTGTATCTTTTTTGTCACAAAAATAAGCACTTTCCCCACTGTAATCAAATCAATCGAAAGAAATAAATTACTGTTAATAATTTCGAAAGTGCAAAAAAATCATTGAAATCGTGCGGATGTGGAAAAAGATATAATGAAATGTCTGAAGAAACACTGAATAGAAAAATATTAAGTACTGGATTATTTATTCATAATCCGTAAGAAGTTCAAAAATAAAGAATCTAAAATCAGATTGAACTAAACCAAAAGAACTTACTGGATGAAAATTCTACAAGATGATTTAACAACCACTGCCACTTTATATCCACATTTTCCAATACTTCAATTGTTTGTATAACATCAGAATTAGCCTAAATTTTAAAATAATTTCAAATCTTAAATCTTTGATCAATTATAACGTGCAGATCAAATAATATAGGCAAGACTTTTGTAATTTAAATTTTAAATCAAACGGCGTTGTATAAATTTTAAAAATGTGGGCCCTTTTAAGAACGCAGTAATCACTCCTATTGCATTAAAAGTTGTTATTCCGAACCATGCTATTTTCTTAAACCAACAAAAAGATTTCGCATAAAAAGGAGATATGAAATAAAAACATATTTTTGATCAAGAAGCTGAAGACTATGATACTTTGTTTTTACATACAAGCTTCTGTAAAATTATTATCGTAGTAATAAATCAATCAAACAAAACTAGCGCAAGAGCGAAAATGAAATTAAACTTTTACGTGTTTATGTGTTTATGAAAGTCTAAGTGCATAAATTTCAGTAATTTCACTATAAAATTTACTTCGCCGATTTCTCCTTGCACAATGCGGACAGGATCAGTAAGTGCTTCTCGGGCCAATTTTTCCACTTTACTTTTGAATGTCGCACTAAACATCAAACAGCCGATCAGGACGTATATGATCCGATATAGATTGTACTTGTGCTTCTGAAAAATATAATAGATCAAATTTAATCTACATTGCTACAAAAATTTCTGAAGATATAAAGATTTTAATCAAAAAACCATTATCTTCCATAGCTAACCTAGATCAGTATAATATAAAAATTTTAGTGAAAAATTACACGCAGGAAATATTAAATTAAATTTACCGAAACCCATATCAAACATTCGATCGGCTTCATCAAACACAAGAAAAGTCACACGAGTAAAATTTGTTGCATTAATTTTCACCAAATCAATTATACGACCCTGCAAAAACTCGCAGATTTTATGAGCTAAAAAAATATATATTCTGTAAAAATGACTGAATTAAAAATGGCATCTCTATTCGATATAATATTCATTCCTAAATTTAATACCAAAAACTTTCTAGTGTATCTGAGTTACATATCATAACATTTCAAAATATGGAATGAGTACTAGTATTCAAAAATTTACACTACTTATCCATCTATAGTTAAGAATATATGATTTCGGGTAAAGCTGAAACCAACAAAGAATAAAAGAAAAAATTTCTTAATTCACATATAAGAAGAAAAAAAGATTCAGTCTGTTGATACAAAAATATACAGCAAATAAATTGGAAGTACCGGTGTTGCAATGACTAACTCAGCTCCTTCCGCCAAGGCATTCTGTTGCTCCCACTTGCTCCCACCACCATACGCACAAACAACATTGATATTGTAAGCCTTGCAATAACGTTTAGCTTCTTGATATACCTATAATTATAAGCATCAAAGAAAAATAACCAAGCCAAAATAAATCTTAGAAATTTTTAAAATGAATTTAAGATAAGAAAGTTATCTACATTCAGTCAGATAACTGAATTATAAAATTATCAAATATCTCAAGGCCTTTTTTAATATGGTTTACTAAAGCTCAAAATAGAGATTATCATTTACACACTTGTAATGCTAATTCTCGAGTTGGCACAACAACCAGAGAAATTGGTCCATCACCCTCTTTCAAATCTGGTTGATCCATAATGTGGATAATAGCTGGCCACAGGTAAGCCACTGTTTTACCACTGCCTGTTTTAGCTATTCCCAAAACATCCCGTCCACTCAACGCTGCCGGTATAGACTGAAATATTCCTTAATTTAATCTAATTATTTATTAGCAAATCATTCAAGTATCCTTTAATCATAAGCTTCATTTGTTTACCATTCAAACGAAAAAATGGCAATGAATGCTTTAGCAGCACATCAAGATCAACGAAGAAAGAATACACTCCGTGATTTCTGCCATACTGCAACATGATTTCCCAACCATATGTTCAAGTATAAATTATAGTCTAATGCAGTATACCATTTAACATTACAACGACAGGAGCAAATACACTTTAGTATCAAAATTTTGAATGACATATAAAAGATTTGATGAAAACCGCCAATTTTTCGTCATAACTCACTTGAGATTGTATAGGTGTTGGATGTTCATATTCTGATTTCCGAATGAGATTCATGAGCGCTTCATCGAAACCAAAATGTGCAAACGCAGTGACAGGCTTTGGTGGATTAAATCCAGCCACTTTCAGATTCAAACTGTTCCGTAGCTCAAAAACTTTTATCGTTGTCATCGATCTGGAATTCCTCGAATTTCGATAAAATACTAGGGGAATTGGCATATCAATTTTCTCATCCTATTCAGTGAAGCATGATAGATAAAAACGAAATTTGTGGATATTAACAATTTCAGATAATTCCAAATGCTTCGAAACATTATAAAATTAAATTATAAATAATGGAAGATTTAGTTTTACTTTATTTGCTCATGTTCATGGTAGAAGTTTTTGTTAAATGGTGCATATTCAACTGTTGTGTGATCGATTGGTTGAAGAGGATCGATCACTTTCTTCCAGGTCCAAATAATATTACCATCTTCATCATATTCATAAATTTCATCCTCATATGTATTCGTTTTATGCTCCTCCATAAATCTGGAAAATTATTTTTTCGAAGTAAATAACGACATGCTCGAGTTTGTAGTTTGCTCAAACTTAATCCTTTCAGGGAATTCTTTTTTGAAGTAAAAATTTCTTTTTTATATTTGTTTCTAAATTACCTAGTTGCGGATAAATTCTCTTGATTTGTTGAATTAGTTCATTATTTCAAAATCTTGGTAAGTTTTTATAAAATCCATGAAGATGAATTAATGAAACAACATAACTGATGAATTCTGTTCTTAGCACATAAGAAAAAAATACAAAATAAATGTTTAATAGCTTACTTAAAGTACGATTCTTGCATATCTTCATCATCGATGTCCGCTCGCCCAAGTCCTTTATCTTTATCATCTTCCAAATCAGCGCCCTTCTCTACTTTTATGCATCGTTCTTTATCTTTTCTTTCACTTTCTGCTTTATCCTTTTTCGCCTTAAACAACAGAAAATTTAATTCTTAAAATCAACTTGGTTCTGTGTAATGCGAATTAAAATCAACGTGTCCTAGAAGCGGTTAGCATAAAAGCATAGATAAACAATATAGTAATCACTAAAAAAGGATTAACACAATGAATTAAATCAAGGTTAATTATAATTAAATAAGGTTCTGTTGAAAACAGGAAGAAAGAATTAAAAAGAAAAACCAGCCACCTGTTTATCAACGTCAGCCATAAAAGCATCCAGTGGATCTTCTTCGTCGTCATCGTTAAAATCGCCACTACCGGATGGTGCATTTGCTCCAGGACTTCCAGGTACAGGTTGATATTCTAATTCATCATCCGAATCTTTCTCTAAATACCTGAAATAAAAAAGTAATAGATCTAAATACCTGAAATATAAAAAGTAGTAAATTTTCATGTTGAAAATATTTGCTAGACCTATGCTAAGTACCATTAGTATGATTCTGACTATTAAAAAATTCGGACTGAAATTATAAATTTTATCGAAAATTTAATGAAGTTATACTGGTCGATTCAATCATAAAACGGGCAAAGCTAATGTATAAAAAAAAAACAAAAAAATGCTAAAGTGATAAGAATAATACAAAATCGTACGCTGCACGAAAACTAACAGCAAAAAAATCCAAAAATCAAGGATAATGTCCAAACCAATATGCTTTAAAGTGAACCACATATTGCTTAGATTTGAAATTTTCTTTTCAAAAAAAAGCTCACTATCAGTTTGCTTAGTGCCAACTTACTCGTCATCGTAGATTTTCTTCTTACGCGATTCAGACTTGCCAGTTGTGGATTTCCCACCGTTCGACATCAAAGCATCATACTAACAACAAAAATACAAATCAAAATGCTCCATGGAAACCTAACTACCCATCAAATTGAAAGTAATTTTATGAAAATCTTGAATATTTCAATTTAATTGAAGAAAAGAATGAGAATATTTCAATAACAAACCTGTTCCTCCTTTTTGCGTTCAAGATCTTTAATCATAGCATCACTCACAACAGCAGCAGCATTTGGAATTGTTAACTGAGGTGGTGGCGGTACCGCACCCATAAATCCTGAGGCAGTTGGAAAACGAATGGTTGGCTCAAAATTGGAAGGCTTCGAATATGTAAATCCTCTGCGCATTTCTCCAAATGATATTGTACATGAGTGAAACATGAGTAAAAATTGTGTCAAGCAGTAGAATAAATAACCAAACCATAAGAAATATTATACAAACTAATTGCAGAAAAGTAATTCAAATCAATGAAAAGACTAAATGATTACATCTTGAACATTTTTTTCGATCATAATGCTAACCAACAAATCTTCCTAATAAATCCGCTGCGGAATTATTTCTCAAACTATTTGCAATTTTCCATTATAACATTCAGTCTCCTTTGATACTACGGCAAATACTGCAATTATTTTAAATGTCTACGTGATTATGCTAGCCAAAACACTTACAACTACGCAGTTCGATCTTAAAATTGCAACAAAAGTTGTCCTTACAAACACCGGCATTTCTCTCCCCTAGGAAATACTTCAATTATTTCATTATGCTATTTTGAACTTTTAGATCCTTTCCATTTAATTACTATTTCCCCGCTCACCGATTATATCACCATTGAATCCACCACCGAAAGCACCAACGAATCCAGCGCACCAAATTCCAACAATCGGAATTTCGAAGCTTCTTGCAGATGCGGTCTGGTGGCCTGTGAAATTTCGATTCGAAATGGCGTTGCAGTGTTTGTAAAATTAGGTTGAGAAGTTGAAATGTGTTAAATAACGGGAATGGAAATTTCTGATGTTCGAAATGACCGGGATGAAAAATTCGAGGTATTCGAGAAAGGCGGGCGAGAATTTCAGATAATATAGTGAATGTTTAAATTATGATTGGAAAATTTGTCATTTTTGTTTTAAATAATCGATAAACAATTCATATGCGTTTCGTTAAGTTCGCAATTTGATGTAGAATTAATTCAATGAAATATTCTATCGTCTGTTGCTCAATATTGTTTGCGGAAAGTTTTTTTTATGATTTCGATTTCTCATCTATTCAGTTGTGCTAATTTTAATTCGAAAAATAACTCGGAAATATTTTTATTTAGATTTTATCGTATTAATTTTATCATACGTTTTCTTTAGTTTTAATCTTAGAAGTTCTAATCAATTTCCTTTGATTTTTATCTCAGAATTTCTAATCAATTTTCTTTGGTTTTAATCTCAGGACTTCTAATCAATTTTCTTTGGTTTTAATCTCAGGACTTCTAATCAATTTTCTTTGGTTTTAATCTCAGGACTTCTAATCAATACTCGATAATGTTACGAGTATTAAAGATAGAGCATAATAAGATGTACATCTAAGAGGCTAAAATTGGATACTTGATCTTAGAAATCACCAACAGATGATTAACGGAAATGATTTGAAAATTGTGAACGTTAATCAGTGAGCCTGTGTTTTTCTGCTTAATTTTGCATAATGATTTGTTCTATGGTTGGGTACGGGAAAACAGTTGAGGTGATAGGATCACTGTTTAAATTTAAATTATGGAATTGGAATAATTATAGTTTTTATAGTGAATTTTTAATATAATAGTAGTAGAAGTCGATAATATTTTATCATTTATTTTAACTATTTAATTTTTCCAATCAAAAAATTCTTTAATTTAATTTCGATTTTTTTTTTTTTAATTTATGATAAGAAAGTTTTATTCCTTGATGAGTATTGCTTCATCTATTGTTGTCCATTAAGTTTTCAACTCTTTGAAAAATTATAATAATCCTTGTTTACTATCAAAATTATTTTGTTATAGCTATAGTATATACACTAGTATTTTGATAATGTCTTGGATCATTTTTTCATTAATAAATCCAGGAAGGATTTTTAAGTAATTGAAATAATTGCTATGAAGTGAACCGCATTAAAATTTAACTAATTATAGTTATAAATTTTTTGTGTTGCTCCACGTATTTTTTGTTATAATTTGCATGTATGTATTTCATTGATAGATTGAAAATTTACTTCTTACTTCAGTTTATCATTTTTCATATGTATTTCATTGATTGATTGAAATTGATAATACTTACTTCAGTTTATCATTTTCATGTGTATTTCATTGATAGATTGAAATTGATAAGATGTACTTCAGTTTCATTTGTTGATCTGAAAATAGGCTTGAAAAATTGACTACGGATTGGAATCTATTATGAAAATTAGGCACAGTTTGTCACAAAAAAAATCAAATGTAGGCGACATTTGAGTATTGAATCAGGATCATCATTGCAGATTTCTGAATGTCAACACAATCAGGATTAAAAACAGATGAAGAAGCTAGACCAGAATTAGGACCTAGTACATCTTCTGCAGCAATTCCTAAACGACGAATCATTTATCGGCCGTTTTCTCTAAATTCGCAAACTGCAACGACAACCGTTACAGCGACTATAAGAGATACTCTAATAGCGGTTCGAGATGCGGTTGCTGCTTCTATTACGACTACTGCTTCATCCACTCTTCCTAAACCATCTACAAGTACCAGTAATACTATTGCTGACGCAGCAACTATTAATATTAACTCTTCATCTGTTTCTAATATTTCACAACAACATACAATTTGTTCGAATAATCCAGAAGCAAATGTTGTTGCCTACCGTTGGTGTCATTAACAAAGTACCTCGTCGATGGGAGCAATGGAATAGTTCAGAAATTAATGCATTTTTCGAGGGTATTAAATTGGTTAGTAATTTTATAAGAAGATATCTTGCTTTCAGCTAACAATTAAGTTTTAAGTTTTCATTTGCGCTAACAATTAAGTTTTAAGTTTTCATTTTTTTTTCAGCTAACAATTGAGTTTTAAGTTTTCATTTTGCTTTTAGCTAACAATTAAGTTTTAGGTTTCACTTATTCAATTGTTTTAGTTTATTATTATGTTAAAGTATTTAACCAATTTTTTATACTTTAAATATTTTAATAGTAATCAATTCCATTTGAAAAATTTTTGTTTTAGTTAACAGTGAATTATTATTGATCGGCACCAAAAAAAGATGATCCTATATTTAGCGGTAGTCATGAGTGGAAAAAAAAACCTTCGTCTTTAATTATAAATTATGTGTAACTCTACTTGAGTTCAGAAATTTATAAAACAGTAGCTGTTAAATGATATTTAAGAGTTCTAACTATTGTCAAGTATGTGCGCCAAAGTTTCATTCATTTTTTATTTCTTTTCTTTTCATTAATTATTTAAGCATATAATGATTTTCAGTACGGTAAAGATTTCGAACAAATGGCGAAATTGATGGCACGGAGAAAATTGAACAAGGATAAGGATCAAATTCGTAATTACTATTTCAATTCTCTCAAACTGTTAAGATCTTCAACACGCATTGATGAATGTTGGGTTTTTTTTTAATTTTAATTTTATAACAAATTTAAATTGTATCATGAAATTTAGGAAAGAAAATCTCAGCAGTTTTGTTGTTTTTGGTGAAATATCGCATTGAAAAACGCTAATGTGATTGGAGATTCCAGACTTCATTTTTTTTTTTTATCTTGCGCTCTATTGCATTTTCTACAACATTGAATAATAAATTTTGGTACAATTCAACTAGAAAATAACAAATATCTTTGTATTTTTAAAATTTTGGAAATTTCAGCTTTGATGACAGGTATACCGCGCGATGTTAAGGAGTTGTTTATTTTGATTAATGGGTTTGAATGGAAAAGAAGAGTTTGCGGCAAGTTTGATCAAGGCAAATTTCAGCAACTTGTTATGGAAGGGTTAGTATATCGCATTTTTATTTTCAAATTTTAAGTGATTAAAGTTTAAACTCTAGAGTTTTATCTCTGTCAGGGAACCATTTTTTTATATGTTGCATTGTGTCGTAATCTATGCATCATAATCCATGCAGCATTTTTATGTGTGTTGATGATGAATAAAATTCTGGCATTGCCTTAGTTAATTTTCATACTAGTCTATGTATTTATGGAATTAGGATTTTTTTTTTTGAATTCCTTCTTGATTTGTTGTAAAGAGGTTGTTAAAATATTCATATGAAAAATTCTATAGATTTAAATTACTTATTTACAGATCAACCTACGAAAAAAAGAGAAAGAAAAAGCAACTAGTGCTAGTACGTACGCCAGTTTGTCCTTCTCTACAAAAATTTTTTCCAAGTATATCCTATGTCTATTTCTGTTATTTTTGTTGTTTCCAAGAACCTATTTTCGTCGTTTTTGTTGTTTTCAAGAAGAAACTGCTATTTTCGAAAAAAATTATGAATTCTAAAACGGAAGTGACTAACATAGATTTTTATTTGATGAAAAATGATATAACTGAAGAATCTTTTTTTTTTATATCTTTTTTTTTTGTTTTTTGAGATTTCTTAATGAAACTACGATATTATTTAAATTGAGGCTACTATCAAAAGGAAAATATATAAACCAGAAAGTTTTTTCGATGGAAATTTCATTTCAATTATTTATTATTTTCTTTGCAGAGGTATATTTAATTTGCTTCTAGGCTGCAGCTCATCACCATTGCCATCGCATATTTTTATATGCCTTACACCAAAAACCGAAGCTGATCGCTATTTCGTGGAACAACGCGGACAAAATCCTTTGATTAGGATCAGAATTGCTATTGGTGATCAACTTAGTCGCATTTTTTCATTTCTTAAGATCAAATGGAATTTACGGATGCAAAAATTGGTATCGTTTAATTTAAAGATTTCTAAAGTAAAATTCAGAGTGTCTTGGAGATTATTAGATATATCACTTCCTCATTACTTAATCCACTGTAGTCAGACGTATGGTGAACATATATTGGCCTTATAGAAACTGTCTATAATGGAAGTTATCAAACTTTCTGTTCGATTTACATTTGATTCTCATGAAATACAAAAAGAATTTGATTGCGGTTATTGTTGAATTTTTTTTTTCTTTAAATACCAGGGAAATTATTTAGCTCGGAGCCATATCGAAGGAGGAAGAACAAGTAAAAGTGGTGTTGTATCCGGATAAGACGACTCGCGTAGGTAAAATAATTGTGAATCTATATGAAGCTACGCCGACGGTATTTTCGATAAATAGGCAAGTTTAGCTAGATTCGTGTTATGTGGATTAAAACATAAAGGAAATAAAACAAAATTTTTAGTCTTAGCTTAAACTTCGTAATGGTTAATATGGTAAGATTTTCACTTTAAATTTCATTCACTACTTGTATACTTCAATTTTCTCAATGAGAGATAAGTTTAACTGAAAGATTTGGACACAATATCTTTGAGGATTATTAGCTATTTTTGTGTTCCTAGGGCAATTTTTACTGCTATATTTATCTGCTGATATTTTTTGTATTAAGATATAGATCTGATTTTAGATTGATAAGGGAACTTCAGCGAACGGGAAGCATTGAACAAAATGCTGACCCTTCTAAACGCAGAAATACAAATGGCGAAGAAATATCTGAAGATGTAGAGATGTCTAGCTCTACAGAAGATGATGATGATGGGCCATTCACAATTAACGGAAGCAAGCTGTGTTCTGGACTTACTGAAAAAAATGTTCAAAAAGCTACTGTGACTGAACTATATTATTTGGTGTGCAGTAATTCTAATTTTCGTCATTTTTCAATATACTTCAGATGCACTCATTTTCCATTTTTTTTAGTTACTAATTCAGAAAATTTTTTGAATTATAATTATGGTAGTCACAATTTAAGTGTGGGAAGGAATCTGAAATCAGACTTGTTTATTCAACTGGAATGAAACGAATGGGCGATCCTGAGCCATGGCGTATTTTTCTGCATCTTTTAGATCGTGGCTATGGTGACAGTCTTTGTAAGGTAATTCTACTGATTTGAATTTTTTATCTGCTTTGTATTTTCAATAAATTAATTTAAAATCTTTCACTGAATGAATAGCTTCCGCTTTATTTTGAGTTTGTTTCTAGAATGTGTCAGTATCGCAAACGAATGCAAATCATATTGTCTGAATAGTTTTTCTTTCTATTTTTTTCTCTGTTATGGCCATCGTTTCACATAACCAATCAATTTTATATAATGAGGGCAATTTCCCAAGTTTTCACTGTGAATACAAAATGTTATTGTATCTCGGAAGGCATTGTCGACACGTCGGAATAAAGAATATAGTTCAGCATCGCAAACTATTTTTCATCAGTCAAATAGATAATTCTGTTGAATTAAATTCCCTTCCTTCAAAAAATTTTAAAGTTTTGTTGAATTTCTTAATCGAAGCATTATATTTTTCTTAAAATATTTGAGTATGATTTTCTTGATTTATTGTTTTAAAAAATTATAGATGTCACATTGTTGCGTTGATATTTTTGCAGTCTCTCGCTGACCCACAAAAGATAGCAGAATCGGATGAATCTATAGAACAAAAATGGCAAGAAAGAATTAGAAAAAGATGTAAATTAGCAAATAACTGTACGGAACAATCATCTAGCGACCCGACTTCATCTGTAGAAATAACGAAAACGACTGAAGCAGCTGCACATGAAATGGTAGAAGCAGAGAACAGTGCTTTTATGCAACAACTTGAGAGTTTGAGAGTGAAAAAACGTGCTCGTCCTTTTCATCAGCGTTTTCCTGGCAAGGTAAATTTTATATCATTTCATTATCTATTTGAAATGATAGAAATTTATTGAAATTCACAAGTTTTAATTCTTCGATATTTTGGTATCTTCCTTGCTTAGATTATCTACTGTTAAGTAAGGAAAAAAAAATGTTTTCTTATATTTTAATATTTTACATAAATCACTGAATTGTAGAGAAGTTACATTATATATCACTAGAAACAATTTTATTTACTATTAATGCTTCTTAATGATCTGTTTAAGCATTATTTATCCTGACTTATTTTTTTTATTTTTATGCATATTTTGATGTTTTTCTATAGAACAGTGGAATCAAGCAAGCCGTAACATTGAATCCGTCATCAGTTCATCAATCTGTAGCAACTACAAGTTATCAGTTGGCAGATCCTGTTTTTGGATCTCAAAACGAACGATTAGGTGCAGCACAACCTGATCAGTTTGTTTTTCCTACTGCTGATACAGTAAGATCCAGTGCTATTGCTGATAAAATAAGACCCCATGATAGCACTAATAGAATTTGGTCTGATGTAGGAATTTCTGGTGGATTCAAATCTGATAATTCTGGTGGAGTTAGAACAGAAAATGGTTTCTTTGTGCAGGGAACGAATGTTATATCACATCCAACAGCACAGATTCAGCAGGTAACAGAAGCAGGATATCAACTAGTTAATCCTGTATTTGTGGCTCACAAAATGGCAACATCAACATCATCAGCGCAGTTTGTTCCTTCATCTGACAATAATGCTGGTGGGATTGGACACAATATCAATAATTTCATCCAAGATACCAATGTTCGGATTTGTCCTACACAAGAAATGGCAGCAGTACGTTACCAAATGGCTGGACCCATATTCATATCCGAAAATGCTCAGTCAACATCAGGGCAATTTGTTATTCCCGTTCCTAGTAGAGATAGTTGTGACAATGAGCACTTCATCCAGAGGAACAATGTAGTTCAGAAGATTCTAACATCATCAGAAAGTAATGCGGAATCGAATGGAAGTTGTGATACCAATGATCGCGTCAGTATACTTTCATCACCAATCAAGGAGAATAGTCTTCTAAGAGAATTACATAGTGCTCCGTCAATGGATAAGTCGATAGAGGTGATGTTACAGGAAAACAGCACAGAATGCTATCGTTTTGTTGAGCAGTTTGCTTCAACTATGAATTCTCGATCAAATGTTGTAAGCAATGTCATGAATGCAGAAAATGAAATAATTCGCATAGCACAACAACTTGCGCAATCTGCAGATGATGCACTCAGATCTGTTGATGATAGGATTGTTAAAATGAGATCTGATGATAATAATGATTCAATTATATCTGTTGATGATACAACTATGATAAAATCCGTTAAGAATGATACTGTTGGAATTGGTTGTAGTCATGATAAAAAAGAAACGCCAAGACTTTGATGCTTTCAGTACTTTGTTTTTCAATTTTTGTTCGCTTAGATGAGTTGAAATATCCCCTTGGATATCAGCAACTATCGAGAAAATATAATGGATGACTAATTCTTCATTTTTAAATTTTTCATTATCTGCTAAGAAGATGAGATGCTCAAAATTATTTTCTATATTCTTACTTACCTTATTCTTATTTTAAAAAATATTTCTTATTTTGATATTTTTTCTTTCTTCTTTCTTTCATCTTCTTAGAAAAACTAGAGAAGTATTTTATCGAATGGCTTTTAATTTGATATACTCTCTCGATATCTTATCAACACTACAGCTGCGGAGAAATTCGGTAAGATAGAAGAAGTCTTAAATGAGATTTGATGAGATTTTAAAAGCTATTCGAAGTATTAATTTGCAATAGTTCAGTGTAAAAAATCTATAAACTTTACTGATTTGTATATTTTATTTGATTTGTATATTTTATCTCTTATCGAGACTGGAACTGCTGAAAAAAAAATTGCAGTATAAATTTAGGAATCTTAAATGAATGTTTTTGGAAAATATGTCTTTGTCCCGTATATGTCATATGTCTTTGTTGTAGAATGAGAAAAAATGAATTTCAGTTAAATATTTTTCAGAAAATATTCCTCAAAATGGGTTTGTTATTCTTTATAGTTTTCTTTTTATAATAAAAAAAATCTCTTATTTTTTTCATTTAAACTGCCACACTTTTATTTCTTTCTTATTTACTATAATCGCTGCGTAGATCGCAATTGTTTGATTTTGTTAATCGTAAATAAAATCGCAATGATGTACAGGAGAAGAATTAGCAAAACCGCAAATTTAATTTGAAAATTTCAGCTTATTTTACATTATTCTTGCGTTTATATTTCGTTTATATATTATTATGGAATTTTTCGACATAATTTGATTTGTTATGATCCATCAAAAGAGATTTAACTATGATAGTTCTGTATTATTAGGAAATATTTGAGATGTAAAAAAAAAAAAATAGGTGAAGAGAAGAATATGAAGAAATGATAAGGAGCAATAATAATCATATCTTTAATATTTATAAAGTTATGAATCTTTAATAATTTTGCTTGTCTACTTTAAATTTAATATCTGAATTTTGCTTTGTTTTTTTTTTTTTTTTTTTTTTGCCATGTAATTATGCCATTATGGCAATAAAATTTTGATACAAAAATTTTGTTGAATTATTTATACTCTGCTGATTGGGATTAAAACCATCAAATTGTTATTTATAAAATAAGTTGCTAATGAGATATTCTTAATATTTTTATTCATAATACTTGAATATTTCATTATGATTGTTGATTAAGAAGATAGAGATAGGTAATTCAGAATACTAAATAATGAGAGGAAGATGGAGTGAAAAGAGAGAATATTTTAACGACTAATATTCATGGAGATATTTTAGGATGCTTTAATCTATAAACATATATGGTATGCAATTACATTATAATTTCTATATTATTTTGAATTATCTGATACTCTTTTTTTTTTTTTTCAAGTTTATTAGAATTTTTTTTTTGCTTTGAAAAATTTGAAAAGATTTCAATTTTTGAATTGTTCATATCTTGCTTAAATCTCTCGAAAGAAAAAAAAAAGACAGACTTGATTATAATTATCAGGTAAATGATGTCTCGAAGAGGTGTAATAGTTTTGCTACGTTCTTTTTATCGTCGTACGTATCTGTTGCCAGTATCATGCAGTGCTGCTCCTATACCTCATCTTTTCCATACAACTCATTCAATTAGCAAACCAAAAATGGCGGAAAATTTTGAATTTCAAGCGGAAACTAAAAATTTATTGGATATTGTCGCGAAATCACTCTATTCTGATCAAGAGGTTAGCATTTTGCTATTAACTGGGTGCTCTTTTTTTTTTTTTTTTTATTCTTTCTAAATAGAATAACAATTCAGTAGTATTTTGTATTTGAATAATATTTTGAAGTTCTTTTCTAATATAAATGAATTGATGTATATTTGCATATTTTATATTGATTTTCAAGGTTTTTATCCGAGAATTAATATCAAATGCAAGCGATGCTTTGGAGAAAAGACGATGCAAACATCTGGAGAGTAACAAAGATATGAATATTGCTTATGAAATTAAAATAACTACAGATGAGAATGCACGATTGATTATTTTTGAAGATAATGGAATTGGAATGGACAAAGAAGATTTGGTGAATTGTCTGGGAACTATAGCTAAATCAGGTAAAATATTAGGATCCATCTATCATTTTTTGATTTTTGGATTGTTATTTGGATTCTTATTTTATTCTTCTTCTCTAGTTTCTTTAAACTGTTTATTTTAATTACTTTTTATTTTAATTTCATAAAGCATCTTTTCATAAAGTTATTATGAATACAAGCAATTTTTCATTGCTTTTAAAAACACGTTAATAACATTCTCGAACTACAAAGTTGCATTTAATGATAAATTTGCATTCCGTTAGCAGTTTCAAACCTTTTATAGCAATTTCCTTTGTGTGATAAAAATGAATCAGTTTAAGTAAATTAAATATTCTAATTTACACTCATTTAATTAAATCTTAATAGTGCTATTTTAAGTTGAACTTAATTTATAAGTTAAGATCACTTTTTGATATTATTAATTAGTAGATTGATTTTATTATAATTGCTTATTTGTGTTGTTTTTAAAAGTTGTTCAAAATCATCTGATAAAAAGTAGTATAAATTTTCATATTAGCTGAAACAGTCTATATTTTGTGGTATCAATTTCATTCCGTTCAGGTTCCAAAAAATTCATCGAAGAGCAGTCTTCGCAGAATAATATGTCAACCGAAAGTATCATTGGGCAATTTGGTGTTGGTTTCTATTCTGCATTTATGGTTGCAAGTAATGTTGTAGTAAAAACACGAAAAGAAGATAGCGATAAAGGTTATTTATGGAAATGGAACGGGTATGTTTGAAAGCATTTTATGCATTTCGTACTGTAGGAGTATTATATGTAATACCTTGTAGAGTATTTCAAAAACTCAGTTGTAGAAAACATTATATGATTTAGATTGTCTTGCTAATATGAAAGCTGTTTATTTACATGTTGGAGAGTTCAAAAATAAGTAAATTAAATTTTGTAGAGGAGATGTGTATTCAGTGGAAGAAATCGATTCGTTGCCTGTAGGTTCACGTATTGAAGTAACACTTCGTTCTGGTGATGCAGCCCAGTTCGCAAAAAAAGATAAGGTTGTGGAAGTGATCAACAAATATTCCTATTTTATCACTCTACCAATCACAGTGAACGGAGAACGAGTAAATACCGTAGATGCAATTTGGACAATGAATCCGAAAGAAGTGACTTCTGAAATGCACGATACTTTCTTCCGACAACTAGCTAAGACGCATGCACCTCATTTGGCAAATGATCGACCACAGTATACCATTCATTATAAGGTTATTTGAATTCATCTTAAATTCCGTTTGTTTTTCTATATCTCCTCCATAACTTTTACAGACTTACGACTTATATTTTAGTAATGCTACTCACGAAGTGCTTGTTTCATTATTGTAAGTCAATATATTGGACAGTTGAAACTTAAAATTGTCACATTTTGCTCCTCCATGAGTTACTTATCATCATTTAGAAGGACGAAACATGTAATTATTTTTTCAATAACTATCTCGCAAATTCATTTTTAGGACGAATGATGATGCTATTTATTCTACACTTATTTGATCTTTATAAATGTTTTCATATTAGTATTATTAGTTAATATTTTGATGGGTATAGTGATGGAAGATTTTCTTTCGTTTTTCTACCAATAATTTTTTTTATTAATAGCTAAGAGTTCTGGATTTTTTTTTTCGTTAAAATCAAACGATTGAATAATGAAATTTGAAAGATTGAAAGTGTGATATTAAACTTATTTCTAATCAAATTGTAGATCGTTTTTTTGCTTATGTTGCTATGTTTTCATTTTCTCTTTACTCATTTTTGCTTATGTTGCAATATTTTCATTTTCTTTTCACTCATTTTTGACCAGATTAATTCCGAGATCAAAGTCCAAATATATGTAAAATATATGCATGTTTTATAGGCAGATGCTCCAATAAGTGTCAGATCTCTGCTGTATGTTCCATCTCACAATGTATCACAACTTGAGTTTGCCAGTTCTGCCGATCAATCGGGAGTATCTCTATATGCACGAAGAGTTCTTATCAAGGTTTCTTTCTTCTGAATAATTATCGTAATTGAATAATTAGTTTATTTGGTGCTATTTATTACGAATACAAAACCAATATGCAATTGTGCCTTTCACATATCAGATAAGTTAAAAAGAGAAGATTTACATATCTCCTATAATTTGAAATATAAGAAATTTGGATTATTCTAAATTAAAAAAAAATCCATTAATCATTTCAGTCAAATGCCAAAGATCTTTTACCAAGATATTTGCGGTTTATAGTTGGTGTAGTTGATTCGGAAGATATTCCATTGAATTTGAGCCGAGAAATGCTTCAGATGGATGCTGTTCTTGTGTAATATTTATGTTTGTTTATCAAAATTTCTAATCTCTGCGCATCTTCCTTTTAACAGTATGAAGATGTAAAATTCTCTATCAATCCGCATCTTCAAAATTCTGGTTTTCGACAAAAGTTAATACATAAAATAAAAAAGTGTACTGTCTGTGAAAGCAACCATAGGTGCTTTTATTGAAAATTATTTGACACTTTTCAATGATAATTTATTAGTGAGTAGATAAATTAAATTGGTTATTTTGAATGTTTTCAACAAAATGATTTGTCATATTTTATAAAAATATGATAGTAATTCGAGCACATATTTATTTTTGATATTCTTCCTAGTTTTTTTTCCGAATGAATAACGCTTGAATAAATAAATGACAACATTAATTTTGTTTTAATTATAACTATTTAGGAAGTTGCGTCAAATTTTAACTGACAAAATAGTGTCATATTTTGTAAACGAAATGAAGAAAGATCGAATAAAATACAAGGAATTCTACAATGGTTATTCCTTATTTTTAAGGAAGGTATTTGTACCGAGACTGACCAAAACATTAAGGTTGGTGATAAATCAAACTAAGACACATTGTTAATTATTCTTATAGTGCGTCCTTGTTTTTCATTTAATTTACTCGAAGTGAAAACTTACTTAAAGTAAGTTTTATATTTAATTTTTACTTTTTTTTTTACGAAATATGAACTTGTTTCGTGATGAAACTTTTATGTTATTGTTTTAAGTTTCTGGTAACTTTTAGCTTCTTTTTGAAGAGATAAATCTGCCTTGCATATCTGTTGCTTATGTTAAATTTCATCAAATGTTTATTTCTTGTTTTCCCTTATGGATTGAATCAATTAAATACAGAATTTTAGGAACAAATTGCTTCACTGTTGTTATTTGAATCTTCAAGTCTAAAAGCTGGAACTTTGACTAACTTAGACGAGTACGTGGCGCGAATGCAAAAGGACCAAAATGAAATTTATTACTTATTTGCTCCAAGGTGAACTCTTTAGAAATTGTATTATATGTAGCATAATTTTTGAAATATGCTGACATTTTGATGATGTAGTTAATACAAAAATATTTGCTTGCAGATTGTATTATGCAAACATTGTGATTTATGAAGTGGTAATTCTAATGATTTCCAAATGAGAATCAGGAGAAATTATATTTTTTCATGCACTCAAGTTGATGCAGATTAAGATTCGATCTTAATTGATAATTAGATCTTCTACATTCTTTTCAGCCGTCAGCTTGCAGAACATTCCCCTTATTATGAAATGTTCAAAGCAGAGAATAAAGAAGTTCTTTTTGCATATGATGCTGCTGATGAAGTTTGCTTATTGGCTATGCAACAGTTCCATATGAAGTCAATCAAGTCAGCAGAAAACTGGACTCGTGCTGAAGCAGGTGGTGATTCTCAGACTGCAAGTAAGTAATTAGTTTTACATTCTGCATGCTGCGTTAATTTCATTTGACAAAAAGAACTAAAAGACAGATTGCTTTTTTATTCTTTTATAGTTTATTTAAAATTTTTTTGTGCTATATATTTTGTTGTATTATGAGATTTGAGGTGCTCTTCAATGAATGTTGTTTAAATTGTAGTCAAGATGTCATCTGTCATCATCGAGTGCGATAAAATTTGTTGTTTTAAAACTTATTGTTGCAGCAATTTCAATACGGGATGCTGACAAAAGGATCTTCTTGACTGGTTGAAAACTACATTAGGAAGTGTGAAAGTAAATGAAATAAAGGTATTTTCAATGCAAATCATTAGTAATTTGATTAGTGAAATAAGTATAGAGTAGATTAAATTTTACTATTACTATTAAAAATCTTTTTTGTATGAATGATATATGGCAATTGTTTGTATCATTTCTTTGCCTCAATCAACATTAGATATAAGAAACAGTTTCATTGTGATCGGAATAATATGGGCTACAAAAATGTGTACTTTTCTATAGTTTAGAGCATTACACATAAAATAAATTAGTAGAGACCAAAAAGAAACAGAATTTTCTTTCTAATTTTTGATGCATTATGATAATTACATTTTTTCTCTATTTATCGTCTATCTAGATTATAAAATTATTAAGGGTGAAAATTTTCTTTAACTGCGCAAAGAAAAATTTTTATTCCTGTACTGCAGAGTTCGGGTACAGCAAGTGAACATCCATGTATGATCACAATTGATGCTGAAATGGGTGCTGCTCGTCATTTTCTTCGTGTTGGACAAGTGAAGGATACCGAGCATCTGGCCTTTTTGAAACCAACTCTTCATATAAACTTAAATCATCCAATTATTAGTGCATTAATCAAGCTACATAAATCGGAACCAGCAGTAGCTAGTCTTGTTGCTGAGCAGGTACCAATATATTTTTCATTTTTATGCATTTGCAACAAGAAAATAATCTTCGCAAATTTTGAAATTAAAATATTTCAAAGATACAAGCATGAATTCAAATGCTTGATAAATTGATCGTAAATTCTGAAATTATACAATAATTATTTAATTAGTTTTATTTGTTGTTATTATATCACCTATTGCTATGAATATAGCAAAAAGCTTCTATTTAATTGATCCAAAAAACCTCGAACTATTCAGTTACGAAATTTATATATGTTGAGCTGTATGACGCTATTTGATGTTGCTGGATGCATAAATTCCAAGCCGTTAATGAAATAATCTCGCAGTTTCCTTGGGAAAGAAAGTTTAATAAATATGTGTTAAATAATTGAATTTATTCTAATGTGTTAGAGTTTAGTCATCTATAATATGTAACCGCACTGACAAGCAGAAAATATAATGCAGAGAATATCTTATATCTAGTTTTCAGTATTCTAAATTCCTATTTTTATTTCATGAGATTCAGAATTTGCAAATATTGGATCTCAAAAAGGGGCTTTCAAAAAATTCAGATTCAGAAAAGAAGTGAAACAATGCTAAATTTTTTGATTTTTAGATTTATGATAATGCTCTGGTGACTTGCGGACTGATGAAAGATTCATCAAAAATGGTTGACCGGGTTAATCGACTGCTAAGTGAGCTTCTGAAACCAAAGTCTTCTATACTTACACCCTGATTTTTATATTGTTATTGTTTTTTATTGTTTCAGCTTATTTAAATCATCCTACAATATGTTTTATTGAATGATTGAATGGTATTGACGGATATTGTAGTTTTATTAACAGTTTTCTGCAAGTTTGGAAATTCAGATAAAAATATAAATAATGAAATTATTTTTGAAATAAGCATAAATTTCTAGCTAGAAATGAATATTTTTTTAGAATGTGGTGAAATTTATTAAGTGTTATGAAATTGATCCGAATAAATTTTCTTTTTTTTATTTGCTTATGTCATTCATGTTGATGTCATTTTCAACTTCTAATTGAATAAAAATTGCAGAAAATAAAAGTTTGCATATATATATATATAGAGAGAGAGAGGATTGCAGATTCCTAATGGTTATTCTTTTTGATTAATAAATAGTCTTAAATCTCGAGTAATAATTATGCATCACTTAATCCAATTCAAGTCTAATCAATTATAGACTGCTTGAAAGATGCAGGCTCTTTTGCAAGCATACGAAGATATGCCTCCCGTAACAAGGATTTATACGACTGCATGTGTTTTAACTACGCTTGCAGTGGTAAGTATTGAAAAACTTTTCGACATTTTTTCGTAATTCATCAAAAAATTATTTTTTTAATTAAATTTTTTCATTTCATCATTTCTTTTTATTTTTTCAATTTATTAATGTTGCATTTTCATAATTACTAATTTCATTTTTGCTTCGAATATAAGAAAGACTTGCCTATAACATTGAATTAGCTTAACATTTCTGAAATTATATCATTCTAAAATTATAAATAGATTTTCTGTGATTTTATTGAATTTTAAAACTTTAATGAATTATAGTGAATTTTATTTTAGCAACTGGATTTTGTTACTCCATTTCATTTATATTTTAATTGGAATTTAATTATTTATGATTATCAGGTGAGTTTTTTTTTTCCAATTAACGAAGAATGTTTTGTTAATATTTGAGGATTTTTTTAATTAATTTTAATTATTATAGATATAATTGAAAAACGAAACTTTTATCTATGTCTCAAGATATGCTGTAAAATGCTACAATTCGTAATAGAATTTAATAAATAATTCTTGACTAGAAATTATTTAATATCAATCAATGAAGAATTATGTGAATTCATAACAGATTATTATCGTTGTTGAGATAGCCATTTAATTAGCACAGTATTTGATTTAATTTCTAATTTATGCTGCTTATATCTTTAAATAAATTTATTTACAGTTCTGGCGATTACTAACACCATTTTGTTTCTTTGGTTCATTTGGATTTAGTTTTTTGTTCAATATGATTTTTACATACCGATATTGTATGATGCTCGAGGAAGGTTCGTTTCGTGGACGGCGTGCTGATTTCGCTTATATGTTTATCTTTGGAGCAGTTTTTATGGTAACATATTTTGTGTATTCTCTTTGAATTATCGAATAATTTAACATTTCTGATATGTTCCGAAGAAATTCCGTTGTTTGAAATATATTTATGCTATATATTTTATCTTTAAACTATTCGTTTATGTTTATATTCCAAATAATAAATTAATAGTTTGTTCTTTCCAATTAGATTTCAGGAGGATTTGTGTGATTTTTCTAAGCCTAACAGTAGAGATTTCGAAAGATTTTCTAATTGATAAAAATACAAAATCATGCTAGGTGAGAGATTTTAGAATGTTTTATTATGGTTAATCCTCAAGCCTTTTGAAACATTATTAGGTAATTAGCATGTATTGAAAAATATTTCTTACTTTATTTTACAGAATTACTTGTCAAAAAAATTACAGTTGCTACCTTTGTCTTTGCCATTTGTCAAATTTAGGAAGTTTGATTGCTCTATTAATGTTTTCCAAATTTTTTAAAATAAGTTGATAGATTGCTTAAGATAGCTACTCATAAAGTGTCTTATTTCATACATGGTAACATATAATTTGATACACTTCGATTTATTTATGCAAATTACAATTCTGAAAATCATTTCCGTTTATTAGGTTGAACTAAATTCTTAGACACTCTTATGATGCAATGGCAAGATTAATAGAGCAATTAACCTTCCTAAATTTATTCTGAGAAGAAAAATTATCAGGAAGAAAATTCTGAGAAGAAAAATTATGAGGATTCCTATTACCGATAACGATGCAATTGATTTGTTCCAAGAAATCTTTACAATAATAATTTTAGTAATAATAAATTTGAATATATTTGCTGTAAATTATTGATATTTTAGATTATTTGTGGTACTTTTGTACATATGGTATTTCTTGGACAAGCTTTTACCATCATGCTTGTTTATGTTTGGAGCAGAAGGAATCCATATGTACGAATGAATTTTTTTGGCGTCCTTAGCTTTAATGCTCCCTACTTGCCATGGGTGTTACTTTTATTCTCGCTGCTGCTCGGTAACAATGCCATCGTTGATTTCATGGGTAAGTTGGATTAGGATGGTTTAGAAAAATTTTCGTAGCTTTAAAAATTCTGTTGGGAAATTTCTTATTTTTTTCTAGCACATTTTTTCGGTTTTCGATCAGTTTTGTGCTTGATTATTTAAATGATTTGATGAATTTCTTAGCTTTAAAAATTCTTTTATTAAATTTCTTATTTTTTCGCCAGCACATTTTTTTTTTTTGATTCTTAACAAATTTGTAATATCCGGATCTCGTCAATTTTATGGTCGATTTGAATTGTTAATGCATACTTGCATACTCGATTCATATTGATAATAGCATAAATTAATTAAATATTTTAATATATAGAGATATATAAAATAAATTAAATATTTTAATATAGAGAAATTATTATAGCAATTTTTGATATTCAATATTTACTAAGTTCTTTTAATTAATTTTATTGAAGCATGTCTTCAGTAATGAATATGATATAACTTGAGATCAAATATGGCCTTATTTTTGTTCTCTTGAAATTACTCAATTAGATGAACTCATCATAGTGAATTTTACAGTTGATTTTAATTCATATTGATTTGACATTTTATTTTAAAGGAATAATTTCAGGAATAGCATGCGGTCATTTCTATTTCTTTCTGGAAGATGTATTTCCATTGCAACAGAATGGTTTTCATGTTCTGCAAACACCGCAGCTATTGAAGTGGTTGCTAGATCCAGTTCCTGTTGAACCTGTTGATGTAGATGAACGACCTGGTGGTTTCAACTGGGGTGAACAACCACCTAGAGCTGAATAGGTCCCATAATCTGTTCTGATATTGTTATTTATGTTCATTATATTCTTTTGAAGAAATCTGTACATGTTTAAAAGTTAGCTACGAATATAGTTTACGATATTTAGTAATATCTTGTCACATTTTTTATAACCTTTAATAAGATCATAAGCATTCTTCAGCTATTAGCTTCAATTCACGTGCTTCTTTGATTTAATATAACAATTGAATATTTTCAGTTGCTATTATTAAAAAGAGGAAATAAAGTTAAAAAAAAAAATAAACATGAAATATCATATAATTAATCCAGTGAAAGTTATAATATATAATTGAATGTATTTATACTAATATATTTCTAGCATTATGAAAATAAGCGAATAAAAATATATCAACTCGTTTTTTTTTTTTGTCAATTCTTCCTATCATTCTATCTCTATCTTTATGTTCTTATATGATGTTGAATTTTGAACAAATAATTTTTTTTTTCTTATTCTAACCTTAGGTGTATTATATTTATAAAAAGTAAATGAAAGAATATAATATGTATAATAACATTATTTATTTATTTATGGTTATAAATTGATGGCTATTTAAAAAAAAAAAAAATCTTTGTTATATAAATATAATGAATGAAAAATATCACATCCATATATTGATAACTATTAAATCGTTTAGTTTGATTTTGTATAAAAATTAAGTGAAATTTAGCAAAAATTATTCAAGTTTATGAGAGTAAGACAGGTAGTATCTATTCTAACTTTTGAAATGTAAAAAATTTCTTCATAGAACGATAGTGTAGATAGTAGGAGGAAAGTATAATAGATTTATTAAAAGAATATTGTGAATAATATCACGATAAAATGATATTTATTATATGACAGTAAGACAGGTAGTATTTATTCTAACTTTTGAAATGTAAAAAATTTCTTCATAGAACGATACTGTAGATAGTAGGAGGAAGATATAATAGATTTATTAAAAGAATACTGTGAATAATATCACGATAAAATGATATTTATTATATGACAGTAAGACAGGTAGTATTTATTCTAACTTTTGAAATGTAAAAAATTTCTTCATAGAACGATACTGTAGATAGTAGGAGGAAGATATAATAGATTTATTAAAAGAATACTGTGAATAATATCACGATAAAATGATATTTTATTAATTATCATACATTTTATATATCGATTGCTTCTTTATGCTATTTTCTGATTGTTGATATTTGTAAATCTTTTTTTTTTTTGTCAACAAAATAAACAAATAAATACTATCTATCGTAATTAGTTGTCATAAATTTGAAATAACTTTACATGTTACATATTGAATTTATTGATTTTCTTATATAAAGAAGAGATGAAAGAAAGATAAATTTACACAATGATATGATTATGTAGCATAGTTTCCGTATATATCAAGATGAAACATCAATAAATCAATAAAAATCATATATATTGGAAATTTCCAGAAAGTTAGTAATAAATAAAGACATTCGCGAAGGATTGAATTCGAGAAGATTGAATGAAATGAAAATAAGAGAAAAGTAAGAATAAAATGTAATATTTAACAAATATAGTTAATCTAATGTAACTGATTAATTTAATGTATGATTAATGTAATTGATTAATTGATTAATTAATTTAAACTTGAGAAGTTTGGAATTAACATGTAATAATACATATTTTGCTAATTTCTAGAATTTATACCCGACAATAATTTTATAACTAACTGATTATACAATTGCGAATTTGATTAGCAGTGATAAGAGAGTGATAATTAAAATTCACAATAAATATGACAAATCTATAAACAACAATCAAACATTGTTACTTATTGTTGTTACGTCATTGGTTAAGAATTGAAAACGACAACAGAAATTTTGTCGCAATTGTTAATTTGTTTATATTGAGTGATGTCATGGCACATTTGTTGTAATTTCATTCGATGACTCATAGTACCTTCGTTGTAGTTGCACGGATGATTCACGGGTCATCCGTTGTAATTACACGGATGATTCACAGACCATTCGTTGTGTTACACGGATGATTCACCACGTTGTAATTACACGAATGATTCACGGATCATTTGTGTAATTATACGGATAACATAACTCGTGGATCATTCGTTGTAGTTACACGAATGATTCACGGGTCATTCGTTGTAGTTACACGGATGATTCACGGATCATTCATTGTAGTTGCACGGATGATTCACGAATCATTCGTTGTAATTACACGGATGATTCACGGATCATTCATTGTAGTTGCACGGATGATTCACGAATCATTCGTTGTAATTACACGGATGATTCACGGATCGTTCATTGTAGTTTCGTGGCTGATAGTGTAACACTACTTGCATCAGTTCATTTCATCTTTTAATTTTTCTGAAATGAACGTTGATATTTTACATTGTATTTATCTATGATTTAATGATGTTATCATATCACGTGAAATATTACGCTTACTTTCACGGACATATTTGATGACGTGACGTTTAGTGTGATTTTTTTTTGCGCTCCGACAATTACGCCGCAGTTGAAAGTATATTTGAAATGATATTTTCGTATAGTTATGCTAATATTTAGCAATAATTGTGTTAGTTTTTGTAAAAAAAAAAATTAATGATTATTTTATCAATTTTCTTGAAATGATTTTTTAGTTTTGTGTTGATGAAATAATAATTTTATTCAAAAATTGAGCAGAATCTATATTTCAGATAATAAAATAATGAATATTCTCATTTGAATATTTGATTACGATTCAAGAATATGACGCTAAATGTGATAAAACATCAAAAGAATATTTTATCCGCTTATGATATTGTACTCAATTCATCAGATCATAATCATTGGTTTGTTTCATTTTACTTTTGCATTCGTTTATTTACATTGGTTTAAACTTTATAAATTATTTATTCTATATATTTTTAAAATTTCTGAAATTGCTTTTAAATTTGGCATCTGTTAAAAAATTTTTTAAATTAGATTCAAATTTTTTTGGGACAAATATCGTATAATATGTTTAAATTATATATTCTATTCATCTTTTCAATTTTTTATATATTAACGCATTCTTATCATTAAAGCAATTTTTATCAGTTATTAGTCGAAAAATTGAAAATTGTTTCAATAATTCTTGAAAATATATGAAATTTTATGAGAAAAAAAAATCTCTGAAGATATTTCTTGTTTTAATGACATTTTATATATGGCTTTGAAGGATGATTCTGGAATATGAAAGCAATTCGAATATCATTAAGGTGGCTGATACTGGAGGTACTGTTTAAATTGTGACAAGTTTTAAGCAATGATTAGTAATGATAATTGTCTGATGAATGAATCCCTTGTATATTACTAGGAAAATTATATATGCTAAGTTTTTCTTGTATCATTTTAAGATAAAGCACAAATTAGTATTCATCTTTGGAAGTAATGCTTTTTATAGATGGTGGTATGGAAGAATTGTCGAAGAGTTTTGTGGCCGGAAAGTTGCAATATGGTATTGGAGCTGTCAAATGGGGTACTTCAACGAATGCAAAGATCGTCCTTATTCAGTGGGTAATATTTATTTGTATATATTTGATGATAATATCAATATATATCAGTAATTTCTATATTATGAAAGAAATTTCTTGATTTTACAGAGTTGCAACTTAGCTTATATCATACGGAATTAAATCACATAATAGCATGTCAATTTTAATATTTATATTTACTATACTTATTAGTAAAAGTATAATATATCAGTACATTTTAGCAAGGTGAAGGTGTTCCATCATCGCGTTTGGTTACAACAGCTAATCATGCCACTGAATTGAAACGATTTCTGCGTGGCGTACATATGGTATGTTTGTTTTCAAGAAAAAAGAAATGGGAAAAATTTATGAAATTAATCAATCCATTTTTATATAGTCCAATTTTTTCTTTTGCAATGCTTAAAAATATAGCGATAAAAGATCTTGTTGACTAATTATTGCAATGCTTAAAAATATAGCGATAAAAGACTTGTTGACTAATTAAAAGCATAATTAGAATCAGCATTCTATAATCTCCTCCAATCCATCAATTTATTTGATTATTATGTAGATTCTAATTGCTCGAAGCGAAGAAGACGTTGATATGGAAAGCATATTGCGTTTGGTAAGCAGATTGCCAGGTGTGAACGAAGCTGTGCCAGCATTGACAGAAATTTCGGAATGCAAACAGCTAAAAACAGTTGGAACTACCTATCAACCGGTGAAACCAAAAAAGTTCGTCAATATAATGATCTGTGAAAGATTTTTAATGTGCAAGTGTTTTGGCATAAAAAATTTCGTGCAAACAGGTTTTTCTATGATTTTTTTAATTTACTAAACTCACAAAATACCCATTTTTATTTAGGATGATGCTAAGACAGGACTACATCATCTACTCTTTATAGTATATTTGATGTTTATCTATAGTTTTTGTTATTGTTTTGATTTCTCGACATTATTTCATATCTTTTGACCTTTACGGATGCATATGAAGTTAAAGTTTTGATTTTAATTTTATAGTATCTTCGAATTTGTAGTGAAATCATGCAAGCGATAGAGAAAATTTTTGGAAAGAAATAAGGGCACAAGAAAATGATCGAATTGTTGAAGAAAGGATGCGAGAAGAAAAAAAGAATGAAATTGCTCTTCGTGAAAGAACTGAACTAAATGAAAGAATACATGCTCAATTATATTCTAAAGAAGGAACAAAAAAGACTAATGAATCTTCTAATCCAAAAACAAGTTAGTTCATTTAGTGAAATTTCAAATAATTTAGATGTTAAAATTCTTCCAAATATTCTAGTTACAAAAAAAAAAATATGTGAAAAATAGCTGGTGGATATTGAGAATTTCATTTATGATAAAGAAAATTTTTTGGTTTTTAATTACGAAGCATACAAATTTTATTAATGAAGCCGACATTATTCACTTAGATTATTATAAGTTAAGATATTAAGAATTCTACATTTCACATGAAGATATATAAAAGAAATATATTTGTATATTTGATTTTATATTCACAGTGAGGAATGGAGTATTCAGCATTGACTAAGAAAATGAAATTGTTTTGAAATTTATTATTTGATTTGAAAAATAAAAAAAGTTTTCAGACGAGAAAGGCATAATTCGAGCGAATGATTTAGTGCAGAGTAGAAAAGATTTGTTCGAGAATATCACAGAACATGATAAAATATTGCAGCAAGCTACAGAACAGAAGAGAAAAAAACAGTGTTTAGCATTTACTTCAATTAATGAAAGCAATGTTGATATCATTCAAAAGAATGCTATGGAGAATAGATCTGACAGAACATTTCATATGACATCTGAGAAAGCTGCGCAACAAGGGAAAAGCCAGAAAAAAGTTGAAATAAGCAATTCCATTCGAGAGGATTCTTTGAAAAAAGATGAAAACAAGGTGACTCAAGTAATAGAGGGTGCGAAGTCATCAAATGGACTGAGTGTTATAGCTTTGTGGGATTATCAGGCTGGTAAGTTTCCATTTTATTCTAAAGTCTTTTGGCAAGTACTGAATATAAATAGATTGTCCTGATTCACATGATGCAACTCTTTATTTGTTGAAAGAGTAAGTGCTGTGGAGAAAACTTAATTTTTCTTCAAAAATATAATGGTTTACGGTTTAATAACTTTTTTTAATTTTTTTTTAAATTTCATAAATTATAAGCTTATAAGCAGAAATTTAAATGAGAAAATCGTCTTAATTTTTAGCAGACGAAACTGAAATTTCCTTCAATCCGGATGATATTATTACGGAAGTGGATCAAATTGATGAAGGTTGGTGGAGAGGTCGAGCTCCAGATGGTCAGTATGGTCTGTTTCCTGCTAATTACGTCAGTTTGTTGTGAGTAAATGAAAGAGAAAGATTTCTTATTCTTTGGCCTAGTAAAATTCCCTCTTGTTTGTAAAGAACTTCTGATCACCAAATAAAATACATATGAAGTTAGAAATCATCTTTACAATGCGATGCACTTTTTTTTTATTAATCTCTCATCTTTTATATAATTCCGTGATACTGTCATTACCTTTGAATATTTAAAATTCTAATGCTTTTTTAAAAAATTATTGATTTCGAAAAAAATTATTTTATTTATAGAATGGAAGAAGCATCAATCTTTTAATCTCTTTTTTTAGAGCTGTTTTCATCCTAATCCATGCATATGCTATATTTTCCAATGAATTTTTTTTGCTTACCAGTGAGCATTAATTTAATGAATTATGGGACTCAAACAGTTTGAAAAATCTTTTCTTGCGGTGACCTGACTGATAATTTGTCAAGTTTTTTTTTTTTTTTTTTTTTTTTTTTTTTTTGGGAATGTGTAAGCAATCCTCATCGCTTACTCTTTCAACTTTTAGACTTTTAGTTTTATCACATTTTATACATTTCTTTTAGTTACTATGAATATTTAGTTATTGTCAGCAGCATTTTTTTTTCCTTCATTCATCAATTTAGTTGTGACATTGTTACTAAGTGTTTCTTTTCCTATTTGCTCAGGCTTGCATATTCCGAGAGCATGGAAATGATGAGATATTTGATTGATTCCTGGGATTCATACTGGAAAATTATTAGAACGAATAAATTCGTTCTTAGATATTGAAAAAAAAATATAATTAGATTTTGAAACTGATAATGACGTATGAGTTTATTTTTTGAATCTTGGATTCGTGTTATCACTTCTCGATTTTTCCTGTTCTGTGATTTTTTAATGAATTAGGATAAACCGTCATATTTACCAGTTCATGTACAATGTGGTATCGTTTATGTTTCTGTAAATTCTGTATATTTTCAATTTCCATCTTTTTTAAAATTTTTACTAGTTTTATGTTTGGCAATTTAATAAATGTGGTTTGTATTTTTAATCAAACTCCGAATTTATAATATGCTAGCATCACAGTGTAGCATTATCATCATTCTCATTAATTTGTTGATAACCTGTTACATAAATTATAAACAGCAAAGAATTTAACCGTAATCATAGTGTTGCCCTGTTTGTTATTTCATGCATTTGAAGAATATTGCTAAAATACAAAGTACAGTTTTACTTTGATCATGATTTTTCTAAAATTTTCCATTTATTCGATAATTTACTTTTTGGCATTTTAAAATAAATTTTATTTATGGTAACAGGTTAAACAAAGTAATACTCTGAAACTTATATCTTTCATGCTTGATTAAAATCATAATCTTGAAATATATCATTCCTTAACATAATCATTGATATACTGCTCGGACTGTTTTATAAATTTAATTAATTTTTAAATTACTCAATCTTTCAGATTTAACACTCGTAATATCGATAACATGCAAAATTTTAGAATTGAGAAACTTTTCTGGATATTATTCTGGATTTTGAACATCTACAAAATTTAAACTTTACAAGTATCCATTCCAATTTGGAATATAAAATGAAATAAATATTAGCAAATTATTCATATAGCCATTATCAATATCATTCTATCATTCATCAATATCAACAACAGCAACAATTTCATCACAAATTATTGTAAATGGCTAATTATAATAATAATTTCAAATGATATTCATAGAATATCATCATCATCATCATCATCATCATCAACATCAATCATCAATCAATTATAATCATCATCAACAATAGCAAACAGCGATAATTATATTATTACCATACTATTAGAAATGAACTATTTCTAATATAATATAAACATTATCGTCACCATTATCAATATCATTATCAATATCATCATCATCATCATCATCAGCAATAACAGCACTAAGTATTTGCTATTTTGTACTATAATATAAATTTAAAAAATGATAGAAGAAAAAACGAAATATGAGCAATCAATTTAAAATGTATTAAAGGGCAGAAATAATGATTGGAGCAAATGTACGTATCATCATTATTCATCATTCATCGATCATTTGCGTTTTGTCGGTTTGTGTATGTGATGAAGGTGTATCGACATCCATCCATCCATCCATCCATTTATGTATGATTCGATGATATATACTTCTTCTATTTTCTATTGGGAACAATTTTACGGAAAATGTTTATATACATGCACAAACATACATATACATACATACACATACACATTACAAACATACAAACATACATGAACATATTTACACACACACACACACACACACACACACACACACACACATATATATATATTATATATGAACAAAATATAGGATGGAAAAGGATTGAAAACTGAAACTTTATGAATGTAATGATAGTTGGTGAGAAGAGCAGCAGCAACAACAACGACCCAAAAAGATTGTAAAACGAAGCGCAATTTGTCAAATGATAACGCGCATTTTCTATATTATCATCGCTCTTGCGATAACAGTATCACAGCGTAAGCATTATTAATGATTAATTTTTTTTATTAAAATTATTCATTCAATTGTATATTGTTATTTATTCAATTAATTTAATCATTTCTCTTATCATTAATCTTATTTCTATTTCGATATTACAGTTATTGATTAATCCTATATTATCATTCGCTCTTGCGATAACAGTATCACAGCGTAAGCATTATTAATGATTAATTTTTTTTATTAAAATTATTCATTCAATTGTATATTGTTATTTATTCAATTAATTTAATCATTTCTCTTATCATTAATCTTATTTCTATTTCGATATTACAGTTATTGATTAATTTAATCAATTTTGGAATTAAATTTATCGTTTGAATTTCAATTCATCTACAAAATTGCATGACGATGAATGTAGTTTTTTTTTGAAGAACTGGTTAATTTGAATTTTGAAATTGATGCTTAACATTGAATTTTAATTCATTTAAAAATTCTATTACTTATATATGTAATTTTATAAATAAAGCATTACAGTAATCATATAATAGAAATATGATAATTAATTTCTTATCAATTTCTCTGTTAAAATTACTTGATCCGTTTTAATTTACGTGAGTGTTTTCTGCTGTCTAAGTGGATTCTTTCTTATCATTTATAATATACCTTAATTATTACTATAGATATTTTTATTTTAAACAGATTATTGCTAATTAATTGCATTATATCTTTTTAAAGATTAGTTTTTAGTTTTTATCAAATTGATAAATTGATAATAACAATGTTATATTAGAGTAATTAAATCAGTGAACAAATTATTAATTTAGAAAAACTATCGCATTTTTTTTTTTCTCGAACACTAAATTATTTTGCATTGAAATATTATTATCAAATTGATAATATTTCAATCAAATTGATAATATTTCAGTGCAAAATAATGATTGGAATTTGATTTAAATTGAGAGATTTTAAAAAAAAAGAAAGAAGAAATTCTTATAATTTATTAAGTTTTTCTTATTGATTTTTTTTTGTTCTTTGCTTTTTAATTTTTTGTTTTGTTTTTTTTTTTTTCAGTAAACAATGTTATTGGCGATCATAGAAGTTTAAATTCATGTTTTGTTTACAAGAAAGATTATCGATTAGAATTAAGTGCAAATATCATCGAGAGTACGGAAACTGTACAATTTAAGGATGATTGTCTCCGATCATGTCTTCGATCATTTCTTTCCGGTGGATTTACATGTCGATCATTGATGCATATGCCTAAAGATGATGTCAATTTTTTCTTTTTTTTTTTTGGCTTAAATTTAATTTATTAAAATATGATGCTTAGGTTTAATAATACTAAAATATGGAAGAAAATTTTATTGATTTTATCCTGAATTCAATACTTAATTTAATTTTTACTAAAAATTTTATAATGAATTAATTATTTAGGCAATATGAATTGATGAAATTTTATATCGGAATTATTTGAATTAATAAATAATATTCTGATAAATAATTTGATAATTTCAATGAGTACATTTTATATCATTGAGTACAAATTTGAATATAGATTTAGAAAATTGATTTTATCCTGAATTCAATACTTAATTTAATTTTTACTAAAAATTTTATAATGAATTATTTAGGCAATATGAATTGATGAAATTTTATATCAGAATTATTTGAACTAATAAATAATATTCTGATAAATAATTTGATAATTTCAATGAGTACATTTTATATCATTGAGTATAAATTTAAATTTAGATTTAAAAGATATGTTATTTAGGAGAATAAAAGAGAAAAATTTAATTTGTTAATTAAGTAAAAATTATGAAAATGCTAATAATTTCATTAATTAAAAAATTAAATTTTTTTAATAGGATTGTGTGCTTACTGCAGTTGATGGACAAAAAGCTGTTCGTATGGAACAGAAGCAATCTCAAAGGCCTGTAAATTTTTATGAAAATTTATGTGCCAAACTTCCAGTACAAGGTTCAATTTAATCAATTAATTTTTAGTACCACTAAAAGATTCTATTAAAATTTCAGTACAAAGTTCAATTTAACCAATTAATTTTTACTACCACTAAAAGATTCTATTAAAATTTCAGTATAAAGTTCAATTTAACCAGTTAATTTTTAGTACCACTGAAAAGATTCTATTAAAATTTCAGTACAAAGTTCAATTTAACCAATTAATTTTTACTACCACTAAAAAGATTCTATTAAAATTTCAGTATAAAGTTCAATTTAACCAGTTAATTTTTAGTACCACTAAAAATGTTCTATTAAAATTTGTAAGATTTGCAATCCATAAATCAAATAATTTTATTATAATTATTACATTTTATTCCTAAAAAAAAAAAGTACATTAATAGAGCAATCATTATGTATTATGTTCTCTTTAAAAATATTTATAAAACATCGATAATAACATAATTATTATTTCACTTTTTCATGAAGATAAATGAATAATTGCAGGTGGCGTTATTGAAACATTATTAAGAGGTTTCCGGGGCGGTGATGGTATGATGAAATTGACGCAGGTAAGAGGAGCTAATCCGTTGGCACTCGTAATTCTCGATGGTGTTCATGAAAAAGAGGTTTGCAATTTTGAACATTCTTATAATATATAATTTTTTTTTTCCTGAAATAATTTGAAATAATTTTTCTGAAAATTGTTCTGAACTTTGAATGTTCTTCGTTATTGCAAACTATTTTTAAAAACACAGTATATTTTCCTTTAGAATTTTGTTATCACTTATCATGAAAACGAAATCAAGGATTGTTTCAAAATGACTGAGGATGAGATAAATAATGGGAAGGTTCTGATAACTATGGATTCTGATAGTGCCGGAATGGCTGTACAGGTAATTGATTTCCCTACATGATATTTAAAAAAAAAAAAAAAAAAAAAAAAAAAACTTCCGAATTGAAAAAAAATTAGAAATGGTAAGTGAGAAATTGGAAACTTAAATTTTTTTTATTTTTTTCTTTAAGATATTTTTAAAGAATACAAATTAAAGCCATGGACCGAAATCAAACTTGACATATTGAACGATTCAATTTTCAATAAAACGATTACTGTCACAGAGGTAAGCACAGGTAATGTGATTCTCTGTGGAAAATTGAAAATGAAAGGAAGTAAAGAGGAGTGGGAAAGGGCGAAAAATGGTACACAAGAATTCAACAATTTTTGTCTAATTGCTATAATCTGTATTTTGATCAGTGTTTTCCAACGAATTCACAATTGATTTTGATTTAAAAATTGTACATAAACTTTATATACACATTTCATAAATCATACAATGAAGTAATATCATTGTAAACAATAACATTAACAATAGAACAATCATCCTGTAACACAAATAAGCCCACTGAAAAGAGATTGATTTAAAGAATGCTATGAAGTTTTGGTAGGGTAGACTAAGCTAAATATATGGCAATTTCTGCTTACTTAAAAGATGAATGAAAAGCATCTCTCATATCAATACAGACAGGTCAGCATCAAGCTTGATAGATTGTAGCAGCTAAATTCTAATATTTTCCAATAGATATAATTTTCTCAGCCAATATCTCATCTTTCGCTGTCACAACTAAATAAATTCAATCAAAATGAAATACAATGCTAATAAATCACTAAAAGAATTGATTTGTTGTACTATCGCGAACGATCATGGTTTACCGCTGTTCTAAAACAAACATAAATCAGTATAAGTGAAAGAGGTGTACAAATATTATTCTCGCATAATAAAAGTAATTAACTAAAGCGCGTACGAACAACTTACGTTCTATGTGGATCACGTCTGTGTCGTGTTGTACGAGTGGATGGCGACATTTCAGAGGATTTTGTACCTGAAAAAGGGTAAGGACATGTTTAAAATAGCTGCAAAAATTGCAGTAACATATAGTAATTCGTCGACAAATGAAACTACTTAAACAGTATTATTATCTTACTTTTTGATTCCGCACTTCTTTCCGAACCGCTGCTACCTTCGTTCCGCGCTATCTTTGTGTTTCCATCACTGAAAGCAATTCTCGTCAGTTATGAAATAATTTATTTCTAAATTTTAAAATTATCGACGAATTACCTACCTATCTGTCGGTTCCGCAGGTCGTTTCCATGCTCTCTCTCGTATTTTTAGATGATCATCCGGAGTTTTTACTTTTCCACGGGTCTGAAAAGTGATAAAAGTTAGTAATCAATTCAATACGGACAAACGTGTGAATTGTCATCTACTAAGCAGAAATTACCAAAGTCGATCCAACAGATTCTCGTTTACGTTCCCTTTTTTCTTCTGTTCTCGTCCTCTCTTTCTCCCTCCTTGGTGCTTCTTCTTCTACTCCTTTACTACCTCGAGTCTGTAGAAAAAATTGACTGAAGTTTTCAAATTCAAACTAATGAGTGCTAATAAAGGAACTCAAACTAATGAAGATAAGCACACATAAATGGATTATTCAACCAAACACTACAATGACTGTGAAAATTGAATAAAAATAAATATTAAGTGTACAGGAGAAATAAATATCAGCATTCATATTTATTTCCGGCAAAAAAATTAAAATAAGCAGAAATAATATAATTTAAATACTTGAAGCAAAAAAAAAATTTTAATTGTCTGATTCAATTGAATAAATTCAATTTTCTTAGAAAACTACGATGACAATTACTTTTTTGTGAGATGGAAGAATATCCGGATGAGAACTTGGAGATGGTGAACCCACTTCACCTTCTTCCATTTTCAATTCTTCTTTGTCTCGATGTCCTTCCTTTCTATTTTCCGTACGACGTAATTCTTCGTTACTTCTCTGGGTCTGAAGTTGCGTTCGATCTTCTCCATCCGAAACTTCTAGAATAGTTTAGAGATTTTTGCAAGTAATACAATCAATAACGATAATTTTAAGAAATGAACTTTATAAAATATTTAAGATTTACTTGGTTTTTTCTTTGCTATGAGTTCAGCAGCCGGTGGCTCTAAAGGTCTCCGTTTTTCATCGTTTGCAACTGGAGGTTTACGCAATTCTGCTGCTCCGTTAGTTGGTCTCCGAAGTTCAGTAGCATTTCCTTCCGCTGGATTTTTCTGCTGCGAACTCAGTTTTCGCAGTCGAAACCTTTTGATGCAGCTTACATAGTAGTTCCATTTGCATTTTTTGTGCACCTGCACGTGTTGTTTTCTTTGCCACATCGGTTAACCGCTACAAAGTTCATAAAAACTCTAACATAAGAAATGTTTGAAATTTTGAAAAAATATTGATTCATAAAAATGAGTTTATAGAAATTAACAAGACCATTAAATTTGACTATTTTGCAGACAATGCATCATGACAATATGATGCCAAAAACAAATGAAAGTAAAATTTATAAAAGTGAAATTTACGACAACAGCTATTAATTCATTCAAACATTTAAACGCTGATTCTAATTACTGGATAAATTAACAGTTGTTTCAGCTAGAGAATTAAAATTTCGAAAACACTTGTTAAACATGCATAGATATAATTTGACTTAATCCAACAATTTATTCACTTACCTCAATGAAACAAATTATTTTATTTTCTTGACTTTAGATTTTAAACCAAATTCATGAAACTACCCTAATTTAGGGATTGCCGAAAACAAAAGAAACTTATTACATTATGGAACTGTGATTCGGTATACGTATGAGTTTTGCGCATTCGTAAATGACCTGCGTAGGAGGCGGCCATCAGAGAAAGATCATCTCTACGACCTTTCTCCGTATCATGCACTTTGTTTACTGTCTTTTCAATGTTTGCGATGTGATTTTCTATTAGCGGGAAATACGCTAACATCTAAAATAATCTGTTTACAACTTAAAACATAAAAGCATAAAAATTTATCAATCATAACCAACTACAAAAGCAATCGTCTCTAATGTGTTTATATAATGAGTCCATTCCAGTTCAGTAATAAGATAAAGAAATTTTTTCACCTTAATCATGACAATCAAGCAGTTCCTTGTCATTACATAATTTGAACCATCTAAAATTCCGAGGCATGATCGGGTCATTCTGTACTGCCATTTATGACAAAGAGTTCTGAAAATATCATTTTAAAACTCTAAACTCTTATCAATAATTGTAACAAAATATAGATAGAAACAGTCATTCATATAAATTTATTAAAACCAATGCATAATACCTGTATGATTCATAATTCATTCCGTCACTAATACTTTCAGTATTTGCTGCTCCTGGATTTCTCATATGCAACTTGGTCATGAAGCCAGGGAAGCGATAACATTCCTAAAATTTTATTTTAAAAATTTCCGATCTATTCAATCCCGATTCCAAATGATGGAATTTACACTCTCAACAATTTTCTTTTTATTTCTCATACAATAAGCTTACCTTATCGAAAATTGCTTTATCACTATGCCAGTGTTGCACAGTCTCAAGAACAAGAGCCAAAAATCGTCCCAAACAATTTGCTTCATTTTCGGTTAACGTAGCCAATATAGCACCAATATCGTTAAATAACTAGAAGATATAATATCATATAGGCAAATCCCAGAGAGTGAAATGAAGTAAATGCATTGGATGTATTTGTAACCTTATCAAAGAAAAACACGGTTTGGAAGAAGCCAGTTCGCTGCTGATGAAGTAAAAGAATAAAGTGAGCACAGAATGTAGCATCCATATCAGTGAAGATCGCACGTGGTAGAATACAGTGTTGCAAAAAGCGTGCCATCTGCGTACCGCGAAGCTCTGAAAAATTAAAAGTTCCAAAATTCAGATCTGAATTGGCATATTTTTTAGATCATACTACTACCAAGACATTATATATCTTAAATGTGGTGCGACTACAAAAGATCTTTCTCTTAAAGTAGTCAGTGATCAAATGATATCCAATAACACTACCTAGAGTCTTATCATCTATTATTTTCATTAACCGATGATGAAATGATGCTTTCGGTTATGCTCACTATCAATCCTCTTAATCAAATAATCAAATTATTTTGCATAGGAAAATAAAGTTTAACGAAATTCTAAATTATCTACTTACTTGGGCTACAATCAGCAAATAATAATTCCTTGTCGTGTCTCAAAATATTTAAGATGCGTTCTACATGATCACTCTGTTTCTTTAATTCATCGGCTAGTTTCTTTTCCATATTACGCAACTGCTCTTCTTCCTTCGCTCTTTTTGTTTTACTCTAAATATAGAAAACATCATTTAAAATTTACTCTTGGAATTGGAATTGTAATTTAAGAAAGAAACATGTTTCTCAGTAAATACATATATGAAATTATAAGAAAAAATGGTGAAAATGGTGAATTTAATTCGTCTTAAAATAAGTAATTGGATTTCATACTACTCGCAAAAACTTCAATTATTAATGGTGTCTTCTTCTTAAAATCTTCTACTGATTGTCCATACATAATAATAATAACAATAATAATAATAATAATAATAATAAGGCTTAATGATAATAATTATAATTTCTTACAATTTCAGCATTTTCAGCAACAGCAGTTAAGGATCTCCGAACACGTTGCAACTCTCGATCATAGGTAGCTTTCGGAACAGAAATATCGTACATGGATAATACCCAGAATATTGTAAATATCCTAAAAATTAAATTCTTTTCACTTCTAAGGAAGATCAACAAATAAGTTCAAGAATTCAATCTTTTGATAAGGACTTTGAATTATACTCCTATTTTTGATGCATAATAAATTAATCCAATCTCGGAACTGGATATGTAAGACATATCATCGAAACATCAAATTTTAATATTATTCACTGAACAATCAATATCTCTATAAATACTAATTACATTATGCTACTATTATTTTTTATATTTTCTCTAATAATTTAGCTATCACGCACTTCTTTACAAAAAAAAATGTACGCAATTTAAAATGAACTGAAGTCACCAACTTGGACGAAATATCTGCCCAAATAAAATCAGGTAAAAGTGGTCGGAGATTTGATTCCAATTCTCCAACCATTTCATCAAAAGCATTTCGAAATAAAGCTGATTTGCGATTGGAATCCAATTTCATTTTACTTCCGTCTGATTCGCGAAATGACTTGCGGCTTTTATCAAAATTACTCTGCAATTTTTATTCTAAATAAAATTAAATACGAAGAGAAAAAAACAATTATAAAAAGCAAAATCAGCTAGTTATAATATTTATTTAGCAATTAACGCCATGACTGTTAATAGTTATTTAAAAAAAAAATTATTTAAAGAAATATTAAAATCCATTTTACATAACATATGCAAATAAAGAAACGAACATAGATACGATGCATGAAAGTCGGTCTTGAGATGAAAAAAGCTGCATCTACAGGAAGATGAAAGCGACCAATCAGTTCCCAAACTGAGGGCATGCGATTGCAATATTCTTCTTGTCGCACATTTGTACGTAGGAAGGAACCAAACTGGATCAAAGTTTCTTGACACTAAAAATTTGAAATCATTTTAAGAGACAAACAACAGAAAAATCATTTAAAATGCCCAAAAATAAGTCTGAAACTACCTGATCGAGCATTTGACCAGCAAGCTTTAGAGGTATGTCTCGTGATTCAGAATACACTATACATTGACGCTGTTGAGCAGTCAGTATGGATAGGCCTACAATAAGATGCTCTTTGAACAGTGCATCACGAAGGCGTAATATAGCACGTCTGTTTGTACGAACTGTTGAAAAAGAGCCTGCCTAAAGTGGAAAATTTTGAACACTTACCAATTTTACAAACTAAACTCAAATAACAGATTAAATATCTAATTATGCAAAAAAAGTTTTTTTTTTAATCCAAAATCTATAAGCAAACGAACAAGAATTTACCTCTTGCCTTAGCGTATCACCTCCAGCAAGTGCTTCCAACTGATCTGCTGTTAATCCTGTCGTAGATTCAATACCCGACATATTTTGTATGATTTCCCGTAAGACCAATAAATCGAAGCTTCAAAAACATAAAGTCTCTAGCATGTCATAATAAAATTAGGAACAACTGGTAATAAAACATGGCAATTCAAAATTAAGGAATACTCAAACCTTTTATTGTTTTTCAACTGATTCGCTACATATTGTAAAACTCCTGTTAACTCAATGTTGTATTTCAAAAACACATTTCCAACAAAAGTTGCAAGCGATTGCAACCACGGAGAAAGAGATCCATCTGATGCCTGAAAACTATATTCTAGAAAAAATCCTACAAAGAATAAATGAATAAATAAAGAAAGAAACATACATAAATAATTTTTGCGGTGTGAATGTGTGTTATATTATCTATATTATTCGCGTGTTGTAAATGAAATAAAAAGGCAGTGATAAAGTCAACTCTGAATGACACGAATTAGTTTAGGATACAGAAATGGAAATAATCAATTAGATATGCCCTAATATCCCATTAATATCGATAAGCACGTTGAATAATCTTGATGATACTTTCCAAACAACTTATTAAATATGGAATCCCTCATTAGCAAAATAAGATTGCTGACCTTAAGTTGCTGCTTGTCCGGAGCTGCCAAATGCTCGATGATACAGAACGAGAGCACATCAAATTCTAGATCACTGAGGAAACGTATTGACTCGACTACCGGCTCAATAAGATTTTCGAATGTTTGAATCTACAATATATTACTTAATTAAAATCTACAATATATACGCAAATTAATAAAACTTTAATGGTTGCAAATTATATAAACACTATCAGCTCTTTTTCTACTTGCAGAATTATCATTTAAAAAAATTAATTCTAGTGAATTTATAAAAAAATAAAAACAAAGTCATTAAGTATTTAAATTTAAAATTTCCGAAACATAATATTCAATCACTTCAATTTTAGAAGAGTATTATTTAGTTAAAGCTTTTAATGGTACGTATCATCTATATATTTCAAGAGTAATTTAATTATTGAATCATTACCACTATAATGGCTTATTTAGAGTGTTAATTTCCCTTCCTTTATTGGATTCACCTTTATCTAAGAGTATCTTTTATAGCTTCAGTTTGTTTCTTTTAAAGAATCTAATCTAATTGCTTACCTCACAAACCAGTTAAATTCACAGCATAAAAATTCACAACATAAAAAAAACTAATACTTGATCCAAGATGTAGTCAAAAACGACTGCAGGATGTGCATGGCACAGTTTTCCTAATTGACGACCCATCATGCGTACTGTTTCTTTCGATAAGCGTCTGTAAATATTCCAAAAGAATTGTAGAAAAAGTCTTCAAATAAGTTAAATAATTGAAGAGTGATTTTTAGAGAACTTATAAAGGAATCTGGAATGAATTATATAAATTAGCTATAATCTTCGTACAAGGTAAGACAAACTTTAGTACATATCTCGTCATGCCAAAAGTGCTTCCTCGACAGATATTAATTTGAGGATGACGTACGGTATGCACAGTTTTCCATCGTGCATATGTTCGATATCGTACCGTATATGGTAAATGGCTTAGTAACTTCCATAATTCTTGTGAATATGCAAAATTGCCATTTGCTAAAGATAATGCTGGTACCAGAGTTTCGTCGATTGCATCGATTAACGCATTGCATACTGCAAAACTTCAGTAATAATACAAAAATTTTTCTTCAAGCAGTTTTAGAGGATTCACTTATAAATGGAAATAAATAAAAATCAATTGAAAAGACTTTTTCTGACACCAACAGTTCTGATGATCTTAGTAGAAAAAACATTTCAAAAAATAACAAAGTATTAAAAATAATTCAAAAATTAAACAAACCAGTGTCAGCGTGGGAGGTTTGCGCCCAAGTGGGATCTTTTTCTCTTTCTTCAAAAAACACTGCCATCAATCGCACCAGTTTTACAGCCGCTTTAGGTCGATAAGCAATGTGCGGACCAAGATATGCCAAAACAGGAAGAACAACAGAGACTAGCTCTGACCAGCTACCAACCTAGATTGAAAAGTGAATATATCAAGAAACAATGATACAGAAAAGAACTTAATACTTTTTTTCTCAATTTCTTTCTCACTAAAAGTATTGCAGCGTTACGAAATTTCAACATCTGTTTCACGAATAATAATGAAATCTAGAAAAATTTAAGAAACTGCACAACGTACGATTTCGAGAGAATGAGTTTGGGCCAATGATGAGCCTAGATTGAATGTATCGGTTTCACCCAAAGCAAATCTGGATTTTCTGCAAATAAATACGTTAATTAATAATCAATCAAACCACTTCCTTAAGGTGATATTTGTAATACTGATGCTAGTATATCAGTTTTTAATTACCAGTAAATTACCAGTAATTTCGTTATATTTGCTATTTATTTTATCCAAAAATTAAAAATAACGAACTCTCGATAAAAATCGTCAGTAGACCGTTCCAGCAAATCAGCAATAGAAAGGGCTATAGAACGTCTGAAATAGGAAGTTAACATGACTTAAAATGTTGTAATAATGAGAAATTTTTTTTTTTAATTTATTGAAAATATATCACATCTGAACAGAAATGAGCAAGGTAACTTAAATCTGCTTTTTATTCAGGCAGAAGGTTAAAACTGTTCACTGAAAAATAAAAAAAATATGGGAATAACAAAAATAGATGATTACTTTACATAGAAGCATTTACTAGGTACAAGGAAGTTTGAGCAAAAGTATATGTAAAACAATGATTAAACAACTTCACAAAAAAAAAAATTTACGAGGCATTAACAGCGTAAAATTCAGGGAATCTATCCAGCATCTGTTTTGCAAATTGCCAAGCACCTCCTTCTAATAATGCAAATGTTAAACCAAGCTTTTGATTTTTCGCAAGTATAGCATCCTGAATTTTAATAATTATAAGATAAAGAGTAATATGACAATTTATGTACGTAAATTATAATTAATGGTGCTATGGCTCTGCTTTTTTGCCAAAGAACTTATTATGTACTACATCATGTGATCTGCGTTGCCAGCATATTTTTAGGTAGTCGAAAGCCATTCTTTAAAATAGTATAAAAAATTTCCAAAAAACACAAACATCATTATCATCGTTTATTTTTGCATCATCTGCATTCTGCACGGCCAATACTGAAGCAAACGATACACCCGAAATAGTAGTATTATCGTCCACACATCCAGATGAAGTTGCCGAAGAAACTCGTGAATCTACTGCTACCATACCGGTGGAAACGATTTCACTTTTTTTGGCTCGTTTGCCGTCTCGTTCAACACGACTTTTGTGGTCGTTCATTAAATCTTCTAGTTTAGGTGATAACTAAAACATAGTTTTCACAACATTCACGTTATAATAATTTAGTAATAATTAGATTACAGCAAAACAAAAACTATATTTCAATGAACAAATAGATTATGATTCCCTGCAGTGGAAAAAAATATAGCGAGTGTCGCGAAAGTCGTGAAAATTTAAAATAAAATTTTTTTTATTTTAACTGTAATAATTACACATCTTATTAACAAATGAATCATTTAAATAATTTATATTCCTAAGCTTTATTTCTTACGCGTTTTTTCTGTGTTATCTTGATTTGGCTAATTTCATATTCTGTTCTCTGTCTAAAAAGATACAATTCACATGCTAATCTTCTTATTTAATCTTGCTATAATGCTTATATTGCAAATGAATTTTTACAATTTCAAGTACATCCTCTTAAAAATTTTGAATGTTTAATGTAATCACTCCCACTTTCAATCACATATAAACCCTACTGTATTAAACCTTGGCTTTCTTTTTTCGAATAAATCTGTTACAATAAAACTCAACACAACTCAATTCCACACAATTCAACTCAATGCAACTCAATCGAAGCCAACTCAACTCAGTTCAGCTCAGCGGAGTTTAGGAAGCTAATCGCCTAGAAACATTGATGGTATATGGCTAATGATCGACATTACACTCTAAAAATTCAAACAAATTCACGAAAGCGAGCTGAACGATTATGAGACAATTGTTAATCTTTCAGAATAATAAAACACTCACAAATGTGCACAGTGACAATAAATCGATAACTCTTTCATCACATAAAGCAGCTGCTACTCTGTAAAGTGAAGCAGGAGTACCACCGGAACGCTAAAATTTCAACTACATAAACATCTGAATTCAATAGATTCACCTAGTCACTTCATCGCTTAAATCTTTCAGATATAACTACAAAAAAAAAAAAAAATTGAAGAAAAAAACAAAGAACTGTGGAAAGAATAATGAATGTGAATTAAAACCTGATAAAATGTAAATTTGAATCCTAGAATGCTGCATATATCATCACCACTCGCTTTGAATTCAGTTAACAAATCGATAAAAAACTTGCGTCGGTGCAATGTTGATTCGAAACACTCCAAAATGATATCAATTACTCGATTCGGGTCCAAGTTAAATTGTCCTGGAATAAAAAGGAAATCATACGAATCGGTATTGATAATAAGGAAATACCAATTTTTTATAACCGATAATTTGATTATGTTTCAATTATGCATAGAATCAAAAAATAAAATTGATAAAATTGATACCAATTAAGTGATACAGTCGAGTTAAGGCCTTCGACACAGTGAGAGAAGGATTGTCAAGAAGTTCCGTTATCAGTTTCGCATAGCCTTCGCTTTCCTCACGTAGTAAATTGAATTTCACTTGCTTGAAACTGAAAAAAAAATCATGAACATGCGTATAAGTTTTGTTCTCGTAATTTCTTTACAACTAACATATAATAGCGTGCTTTGTCAAAGTTATGATTTTGGTAAGAACTGACTCGCACAGTAATGGAAAATAAAATGAGACCATTCTTGCCAGATCACAGCAAAAATTGATTTAAAGTAATTAAATAGACTAACAAGAGCCTAGTTTTAGTTTTCACAACTCGTGATCGTGTCGTCTGTTCATTGGCACCCAGTATATCCAATTCACATTTCAATACATCATCAGCAACAATCTACAAACATACACAAACTATTTCGTCTAATATAAAAAATGAAATTAAAAAAAAATGAAATTATTAAGACGATCACATAGTGAATTTTAATCAAAAAATTACGCTCTTTGAGGACATAATTATAATACTACAATAATTTAATGTTTCTACTTACTCGATCAGATAGATGAGATATGAATTCCAAAAAATATTTTCGACATTCTTCATTTTTCTTTTCGGTACTCAGTTCCAGATCTACAATTGCCAAAACATCCACTAACAAACTAGGAATGTTATCAATCGTTTTCTGCAAATGTGAAACATTCAAACATATATTATTTTTATTCAAATTTGTTGCAATACATTAAATTCGCAGTTGATAGCTTATATACATACAAATATAAGATATGTATGCTAATCTTTAAACAATGACTTTAAATCAAAACATATAAAACCACGCAACAATATTTGATAATTTAAGATGAATCCAATTTATGAGCGATGTAAACAGTAGCAATAAAGAAACGCTGAAACAGAGAAAGGAAATAAAATTTTCCAAATATTTTAAAAATAAGCATACCATAAGTGCTCGAATAATATTATGAGCAGCATCCGGAGCTAATTGTCCTTCGATGACCCGACGGCATATCTGGAATAATTCTATCTGCGGAGTGAGTATTTCTGATGTTGAACCCATTCAATTCTTTATCCGTTAACACTTTCTTTTTAACTGAAATCAGTTAATTAATTGATTTAACTCGCAGAACAATCATTATATTATATATCAATAACAAATGTCTACATAACAACACTAATAAACATAACATTACGTTGATGTTTTAGTTGGACGAGAGTACAAACAACGTATAAATGATAAGATGATATTTATCTTTTTTATGCTTCTCTACAAATGATTATAAAGCATATATGAAATGCCTTCCATGTAACTGGAATGTTTCATACGGCTACTATTATTACATTATTAATTCCAGCCTATGCCAATAGCTATATAGTAAGTACTGCTTTGTTTTGATGGGTTGTATTGACCAAAAAGAAATTTTCAATTTGCCTAAGATGGATTATGAAATTTACTGGACTATTTAGCATTAATATTGATTAACTATTTGTATGATTATTAAACAATTGTATATTCCTGATTCTAGCTTCAATAAGATCGAATTCAGTTCCATATAAAAGGATCAAGCTACCTTTCTTTCATCGTTAAATCAGGTTTGGTTCTAAAAATTATCCGCTATTTAGTAGAAATAAATTAAATACTTTTCGTGTAGGAAAAATAAAGATTTCAAGATACGTACGATAAGGTCACAATAACCGTGAAATCTAACGTAAGCATACCAGAAGAACGCGCACAAACATTTTTCACCGACTCATTTTCAGAACCGTACATACATTTTGCAATGTCAAAAGTGCATATCGAGATAGCAACAATGGTTTGAATCATTTTTGTCACACGTCTGGTTCAAGGATAAGAATTGCCATGCGATGCAATCTAGGCTTTTGCAGTTGCGTAATACGTGGGGTCACGTGAAGTATTGACCTTTAAAGAGATTACCGATAATAATTGATGTGTTTGCGATTAGATGCGAACATGACGGAAATCGCAAATATATACTGACGTATTTACGATTAGATGCGAATCTGAAAAAAATCGCAAATATTTCATGGAAAATACGAGGAAGTTAATAGTTGAAATATTCTCTCGCTTTCAATATCGCTTAACAGAAGTTATCTGCGATTTCTCTCTGTCTTAAGAAACATTTTTCCATCGTAATTTGATGATTGATTAATGGCTTAGACAAACGCTAATTTAGTCAAATCATTCTCATATCATTAAACCTGATGGAAAGTGCTTAATCGCCTAGAAATGCGACAAAATGCTGATAAATAAATTTGTTATCAGATTATCTCTTATTCAAGAAACAATTAAAGTTCTAATCATGGAACAAATTACCAGAAAAAAAAAAAGTGTATTCAAATCAAAATCATAATTCACAATACTTCCGTATAGTTGTGCCTGATGGATTTTTCGGCTCTAAGGAATTAATAATTTCATTAAATTAATTGAAAACAAATATATCACTGCTAAGTAGAACAATGAATTATTGCTTGAAATAATTATTGAAATCTTCAAATTATTTTGACTTCACGTATTTATTTACAATATTGAAATTATACTTTTTTTTATGCCATTGAAAAATTAATGAAATTTTTACAAATGTTTAGTTAAATTCATCACTTTTAATTAGTTAATTGTAATTAGTTCAGATTACTTTTAGTTCACGATTATCGAAATTGGCTCAAACTTATTATATGCATATATATATATATATGGCCCAAATGATGATTGGCTAAGTATAATTTAAAGAAAAAAGAAAAAAGCAATATCATTAATGCAAATTGATATTGAAAATTAGCCAGAATTGATTCTTGAAAGGAATTCTTCCAATTATTGTAAAAATTTATTCTTATTTTAATGATAATACAAAATCTGCTATCAGTTTAAATTGATTAATAATTATTAGATTTGCTTCTCAAACTGAACCATTTCATTATCAATATTAATTTGGATCAAATAAATTCAAATATAAAAATATGTTCATATATTCAGTATTCAATTCGAATTATCTATTTTTATAACTATATTCTGCTCGTTATGTTTACCCTAATCGTGATTAATAATATATATATATATATATTTAGCATATTTATCAATAATTATTTCTTATGATTACAACTATAACATAATGAGAGATAACTAGTATATTCCATATTAAACCAATAATTAATTACTATTTATTATTATTATTATTTTTACATTACATTTTTTAACATATAATTTTTCACACTATCTTACAATTTTCTATTATATATATTTTTATATATGTTATATTGTTTTTTTTTTCACGTAATTCTATTATATATAAATTTTATTTATTTTTTTCACGTAAATTTCTAGCGTATATATTTTACACGTAACGCAGAGAACAGTTTCAATTGTTACGCTATTTTTCGTCAAAAATTACTTTATCTTTTATCATTTACAATTTTTATCATTTTATCATTCAGTATATTACCAGTATTTTGATAATTTTATCATTTTGAAAAAATACACATAAATTTATCGCTATAATTCATGCCAAATTTTAACATAGACTTTCTATGAATATCTAAAAAAATAAATCGCTTCAAAAGTTATTTGATTGACACATTTATAAAAGTTTGTAATAAAATCCGATCATCATAGTCAACGAAATTGTTCATTCAATCTGATAAGATGATCACAGTGTTTCGTAACAATGTAATTCATTCAAACCTGTTAGATCTACTTGCTTATCAGTATATTAACAGCATTAATCAACCGGTATCTTTATTTATTTATTTATTTTTTTTTTTTGAAAACTTCTGTTTTAATCAACTTGCAAAATCCATTAACTGTAATAAAAATTTGGTTTAAAACTGATATTTTAAATCAATCCTGTACTTGTTTTGTATTTTATTATTAAATACTATTTGAAAAAATGAATATATCATTGCAAAGAGATGAAATATTAGAAATCAATATTAAAATGAATTTGAATAATGAATATATCATTGCAAAAAGATGGAAATATTAGAAATCAATATTAAAATGAATTTGAATAATGAATATCATTGCAAAAGATGGAAATATTAGAAATCAATATTAAAATGAATTTGAATAATGAATATATCATTGCAAAGAGATGGAAATATTAGAAATCAATATTAAAATGAATTGAATAATGAATATCATTGCAAAGAGATGGAAATATTAGAAATCAATATAAAATGAATTTGAATAATGAATATATCATTGCAAAGAGATGGAAATATTAGAAATCAATATTAAAATGAATTTGAATAATGAATATATCATTGCAAAGAGATGGAAATATTAGAAATCAATATTAAAATGAATTTGAATAATGAATATATCATTGCAAAGAGATGGAAATATTAGAAATCAATATTAAAATGAATTTGAATAATGAATATATCATTGCAAAGAGATGGAAATATTAGAAATCAATATTAAAATGAATTTGAATAATGAATATATCATTGCAAAAAGATGGAAATATTAGAAATCAATATTAAAATGAATTTGAATAATGAATATATCATTGCAAAGAGATGGAAATATTAGAAATCAATATTAAAATGAATTTGAATAATGAATATATCATTGCAAAAAGATGGAAATATTAGAAATCAATATTAAAATGAATTTGAATAATGAATATATCATTGCAAAAAGATGGAAATATTAGAAATCAATATTAAAATGAATTTGAATAATGAATATATCATTGCAAAAGATGGAAATATTAGAAATCAATATTAAAATGAATTTGAATAATGAATATATCATTGCAAAAAGATGGAAATATTAGAAATCAATATTAAAATGAATTTGAATAATGAATATATCATTGCAAAAAGATGGAAATATTAGAAATCAATATCGAAATGAATTTTTTAAAAATATCTGATTAGATTTCTCGCAAGAAGTTTTTATGCTTCTCTTTTATAAATATATTATAAAAATGAATTTGTCTAAACGCCAAAATTTTCAAATAAGAAAAACTTATCGTTTTCCACTTTTTTTTATCCACTTATTTTAGCTAAATTAAAATAAAAAAAAAATCAAAAAAAAAAAATAAAAGGAATTAAGATGCGATAGAAGAAAATGATATGATTATTTCAAACAGCATCTTTCAACTAATTTTTTTTTTTTTTACAATTAAGAGATGATAATAAAAACACAAATTAAATAACAAATTATTTACTTTGAGTCTATCGGTTAATTAAATTTAAGATGTAAATTATTTTAGTTGAATTTTATAGATTTAACTCAACAATATCGAGAATACTCAAATATCACGAGAATTACTATTATAATCGATCATTTAATTGCTCGAGATTGCTTTTCTAGAAATGCATAAAATTCATAAAACAATCTGATTCTTTCATTATTTCATAATAAAACTTAAACAGGATATCTCAAAAAAAAAAAAAAAAAAGAACAAAAAAAAACAAAAGCAAAAATCCTTTTGTTGTTAATATTAATTTCATCCTCTCGAATATGCCAATTTTTCATTTCACATCAGAATTATAATAAATCAAAAATAATTCTCATTCAATAATTCTCATTCAACTGTAAAATTTGATTACAAAATTAAAATTAATATATAAGAATGACAATTGATAGGAAAATATTTTTAAATGTTCATAAAGATATTTTAAGAATGATGTTGTAAGAAAAAAATTGAAAAAAAAAAGTAAAATAATCCTTTAGAGCTTTTCTTTTCTTTTCTTTTTTTTTCTTATTTTTATAAATTCTATCAGGAATTTCGATCATAAATAACTCGTTCTATACTTGTGACAAAAAGTTATAATTACTACAAATTTCTTTGTTCCGCTTTTATCATTGATTGCATTGCTTATCAGTAGAGCAGACGAAGTTAAAGGATGATGGTTATCAAATCATTTGATAATTAGTAATAATTATTCCTGATAATTATACTGATGTCTCCATCCGTGTATATCATTCTTGATAAGAATAGGATTCATTGATGCACTTTGTTTGTTTTTTGAGATATATTATTTCTGAATTCTTCAATAGTTTCAATGATATTTTTTAATATTTATCATTCATTATAAATGATACTTTCTAATATTTATCATTCATTAGAAATCATACTTTCTAATATTTATCATTCATTAGAAATCATGATAACAACTTTTTTCAGCTACTCTGTTCAACAAAATACCGAATATCAAAGTTCATGAAGTTGAGAATCGTTTTTTGCCTATTCCTGATAACATATCTCGGATATCATATCCAATGTGAATTCATTCGTCAATGCACATGCGAACAATTGGAAAAATGTCGCGAACAACTATTACGGTACATTAAACCATGCGCTGATAAATGCCAGGTTACAGTTAATAATTCTGGATAGGATACTGTAGGAAGAATTGAATTAAGAGAGATATAACTTACTGTAATATGTTTGAGCTTTAAATCAATTATTATCAAATGCTCTCAATTTATTTCATATTTTAGTGATGTGCAAAAATGACAAAATCTATTAAAAATTACAGGTATTCAAAATCTATTCTATCAAATCAATTCGCAATAATAATATATCTTACTGTAGTATGCTTTAGCTCTTAATTTATTATCACTAAATATCATCAATTTAATTTGATATTTTAGGAACATACAAAGAAGGCAAAAGCAAATTATAGAATGCTAAAAAATTGCGTTCTGCAACATGAAGATAAAATTATACAAGCGATTAATTGTAGCGAAACTATGTTCAACGATGCGTACTGTTTTAATTTAAATTTTTGTTATATTCTATAATTTCAAAAATAAAAAAATTTATTCGAATATTTTGTAAACAGAAAAGAAATGATAAGATGAACAAAAATAGTTTTATAAATTAGAAATAAAATAATTTTTATAGATGCGCAACAAAGCCAGGACGCTATGTTATAAAAACATATGCGGAATCGTTAGAAATTATGGGAATTGCTGAAATTAATCGAATGCTTGGAAGTAAGATTTTTAAAGTTCTGTAAAGCAAAACTATTCATTAATCTTATTCATCGCCTAATTTTAATTTCCTCTTTACAAAGTTTTTTTTTTCTTTTTTTAAACGTCGTCGAATGCTTAACGTTTGCTTCAAATGATATTTCATTTGATCTATTATAATTAATTTAGATTAATTATTTTTAAGTGATATCATGATTAACTGATAATATGTCAATAAATTAATTCTCGGAAATAATTTCAGATTTCTCGAAACCACTACAACCACTAATATCAACTGCACGACGTTTCATCAGATGTACAAGAGCTTGCATTAATCGATATAGCAATAATTGCTACAAGAAACAAGAGTTTGTTTTATTCGGAAATATTTTAAATTATCCATTGGATTAATCTTTATCCATTGATTAATTTATAAATAGATTAAACTGGAAATTTTTAACTAATAATTATAGCAAAAAGTTCAATTAGAATTCATTACTTTCTTAAGAACATAAAATTTCACGTTGCTTCAAATTTAAGTTGCGGCCTTGAGTTACCATCAGATTTGATAACAGTGCAAAAGGTCAAGCAATGTGCCATCGATAGCGGCTTCAATACTCTTACTATGCGAAAAATGTGTTATTGTGGTATATCTGCTGGTATTAGGTACATTTTGATTCTTGCTATAAAATAATTTAATTAAAATTAATAATTTTGATGAGAATAAAATTCATCATATTTTTGTTATAAATTGTAAAACTTTGTTTTCAGAAAGCTCAGAGATGTTTGTCCGAATTTACAAATTTCGTAAAGTTGTATGCAAAATGAAGCAGAACTTATTAATATAGAAATATCCAATTTAATTATCATCATTTTATGTTTATGTGTAATTAATTTGAACCAATAAAAATTTCATCGTTTTAATTCATTCAACGAAAAATGAAAAACAAAGATTCGAAGTGATTCTAACGTAAAAATCGATCATTTCATTTTGGCATAGGAATGGAAAGACTAATCGAACTATCTAATAGCTGCTTCTCTCTGATTTTTCCTTCAAGATGGTAAAACATAAAACGAATAACTAGATGAATTGTGGAACGAAAAACTGCTTCAATTTATACCAAAAAAAAACATTCAATGAAAATGACGTCTCGCTTACTTGAATGAAGCGTAAACATTGAACGTATACTTGAAGTGGGCCGTATTTTGGTAAACATAATTGGCGCTATGCGATGAACCAAACGTTAAATAAAATATTATTTTGAAATAGATATTCAGTGTGTTAAAATCATAACTTCCATCTTTTAGAAGTAGATTTCTTCCAATATTCTGTAAACAAATACAATAGAAAAAAGAAGATCCCATTACAGTATACTAGAAAATATATCAAAAAAAAACCCCATTACAATATACCAGAAAAATATCTCAGTCGAATGATATCGACTATGAGATTCGTCAAAAGAATAATGAAACGACAATTTTCCAGAAGCTAAGATCAATTTGCGCATGGCGCAATGCGCGCTAATTTTTAGAATATATACTATCATATATGATTGATGATATGCAAAATCATGATGCATACCATGATATATTATCTCTTCATTCTCGATTGCTCATATATCAACGATTGCTTTTATTATCATTTTTGATTCAATTCAAAATTCCAAACAAAATGACCTTCGTCCTCACTCTCGATTAAAATAATATTTTTCCATGCTGAAATGTAAAATTGATGGATTACTTACTTCTCTTCCTTATCATTTTCTTTTATTTTGATTCGTTTAATAATATATTCTCATAAAAATTGCTTTTAATTATCTAATTCTTCTTTGTTCATCTGATTCCTATCTCATTAAATATATTCTTTTCCATCTGATTCCTATCTCATTCAATATATTATTTTCTATCTGATTCCTATCTCATTAAATATATTCTTTTCCATCTAATTCCTATCTCATTCAATATATTCTTTTCCATCTTATTTCTGTCTCATTAAATATATTCTTTTCTATCTGATTCCCATTTTAATTTATATTCTTCTTTATCTGATTTCTATCTTTACATTTTCCCCATCTGATTCTCATTTTAATTTATATTCTTCGGTATCAATTCTACTCATTTCAAAATATGAAAATATCATCATATTCTTCGCCATCTGATTTCCATCTTAATTTATATTCTTTATCTAATTCCCTTAATTATATTCTTGCCATCTGATTCCATTTAATTTATATTCTTCGCCATCTGATTCCCATCTTAATTTATATTCTTCGGCATCTGACTGACTCCTATCTTAATTTATATTTTTTGCCATCTGATTCCTATCGTAATTTATATTCTTCGCCATCTGATTCCTATCTTAATTTATATTCTCCGCCATCTATTTAATTCATTTCAAAATATGACAATGTCACTGAGACATGCGATAAATAAAAAGTGCAAGAAATTGTATGACAACAATCATTTGCATCCATTTCTCTTCATCTCTTCATTTCTCTTAAATCCTAAAATGTGAAATGTTTAAAGTGCAAAATAAACTCTCATATGTTATTTTCGTACACATACACACACATACACACATACACATACACATACACACACATACACACATACACACACATACACATACAACACACATAATAACACACACACATAAGAAATGTTGGGCGTGCTGCGCCATTTTATTATGGCTCGTCGATACAAATCAATTTTTCGATTAGTTATTCCAAACATTTGGCTTAATTCTATTTTTCTATAATTAAAAACGATAAAATTTTCAACTTTAAAAATGATTTAGAAAATTTAGAAATTTATTCACACTATAAACTAGGGTTAAAGTTCAATCTTAGCTTCATTCTTCTAAATCATTTTGAAATAAATTAGCTTATCATTGCATGATATATTTTGCAATATATTTGATAAGCAATATATATACATATATTGATAAACAAAAGCTATACATTTTATTGAAATAGATTTCAGTATAAAATTTTAAAAACACTTCCTCCTATCTCTTTATTAACCTTTATCATTTGCTATCACTTCCTCTTCCTCCTCTTCCTTCTTTTTTCCCTCCTCCTCCTCCTCCTCCTCCTCATTCTTTCCCTCCTTCTAAATTTTTGTTATCGATTATTTAATAATCATTTCAAATAGAGAAAGCCTGTCAACTGTTTATTTATTATTGGAAAAATGGCAAAACAAGAAATGAAATTTTGTATTTGTTAGTATGATTCACTATCATATCGATTTGTTTATCATCAAATAATGTACACAAATTTTTATCCTTCCTGGCAAGATTGATTTTTTTTTCTAATTTCTTTTTTTCGCTTTCTTCTCTCTATTTCATTTATTTATGGCATTTTTTTTTTTTTCAAAAGCTTCATTCATTCTCGAGATTTGTAAAATCGATTCCATTCCAATCGATTCGAATCAAAGCTTCATTCTCGAGATTTGTAAAATCGATTCCATTCCAATCGATTCGAATCAAAGCTTCATTCTCGAGATTTGTAAAATCGATTCGATTTCAATCAATTCGAATCAATGCTTCATTCTCGAGATTTGTAAAATTGATTCGAATTTTTTCCTTTTTTTCCATAATTTTATAGTATGCAGATGAGTTTGTTTAGCTTAAAATATGTAATTCTTCATTCTGTTTCATTTATTTATGTCATTTTTACAAAAGCTTCATTCATTCTCGAGATTCGATTCCAATCGATTCGAATCAAAGCTTCATTCTCGAGATTTATAAAATCAATTCGATTCAATCAAAGTTTCATTCTTGAGATTTGCAAAACCGATTCGAATCTTTTCTTTTTTTCCATAATTTTATATTATGCAAATGAGTTTGTTTAGTTTAAAATTTGTAAATTAGAGTGGATATAAAAAAAGAGTGGAAAAAGATTGTCGAGAAAATTTCTTCAAATTAAAAACAAAAAAAAAAAATCTATTAACAATGACTGATTGGATGTCTGAATTACCCGCTGCTGCTCGTGATAAACCAATTATGACACTTGCTATTCCAGGTTTTTCTCTTTTTTTTTTTTTAATTCAATTAATTATTTTTGTATTAATTATTTAATCTTAATTACTTAATAATAATTATTTGTATTAAGAAAAAATGAGGAATTCAATTTCCAATATCATCATATTTGTGTAGTTTAATTGTTAATTTTTTGATAATATTTGCATTAATCATTGTGATGGGAAAAGTAAAATTTTCAACTTTTTTTTTTTTTCGAAATTTCAAATTACATTCTTTACATAATTTCTTTAGGTTCACATTTAAGTGGTACATGTAGTCTGAAGGAAGATAGTGAGATAACACCTGATCAAACATGGTGTGTTCGTGTACTTGATTCTAATGATATGATCCGAAGAGCGGTTTATAATTGGTCGAAGGTACAAACAATGTCAATCAAGCAACAGGTATCATTCAAAATATACTTGCAATGCAGGTGTTATTTTGATAAATTAATTAATCAATTTAGGGATTACAGGTATTCATTCAAAATATACTTATAAATGCAGGTATTATTTTGATAAATTAATTAATTAATTTAGCAATTACAGGTATAATTCAAAATATACTTATAATACAGATGTTATTTTGATAAATTAATTAATCAATTTAGGGATTACAGGTATTCATTCAAAATATACTTATAAATGCAGGTTTTATTTTGATAAATTAATTAATTAATTTAGGGATTACAGGTATCATTCAAAATCTACATATAATGCAGGTGTTATTTTGATAAATTAGTTAATTAATTTAGGGATTATTTGAATTTTTTTTTTTTTAAGAAATAATTACAGTTAGAAGCAGGTATTCGATTTTTGGATATACGAGTGGCATATGTTAATGAGAGCATTTATGTAGTACATGGACTTCGAGCTATGGAAATCAGAGGTATATTTATTGAAATTTTTTTTTTCTTTTCTAAACTCTTTCGGATGACCTTTCACCTTTTAAAAATAGTACACATTTATTTGATCTTTTATTTTATTCTTTAATAATGCTTTGTTTTTATTTGCTTATTTTTATTCCAAATAATTACATAAATTTGATAAGAACACTGTTTAATCCGATTATTAATCAGATAATTTAATCAATTGATTAGATGATTTAATTTTCTGCAACTCATGCTAATGATAGCATAAGATGAATTTTTCGTCTCATTTGATAAAAGCCATATTGATATGGCATCGTAAGATACATCTTTTTTTTTTGATAATGTTAATTTTAATCAATATTTTCATTCATTTGATTATAGATTTATTCAAACGAGTGGATGATTTCTTATCACTTCATCCAAAAGAAGTAGTATTAATTGATATCAATCATTTTTATGAATTTCGTGAACAGCAACATGATAAGCTTCTTGATATGATTAATAATTTGTTTGGTGATCGTCTAATTACTCGGCCAGCAACAATACGAACAGCGATGAGCTATACGTTAAATAAAATTTGGAGTAGTACCGGAAGAGTTTGTTACATTTATTTTATATTTAAAGGAATTTTTTAATTTTAAAAATCAATAAAGCCACTATTTTTTTATGTCTTATTTTAAATTGCTTTAAGGCCTTTTTATATGTATTTTTTGGGAGAGGTAATAAAGATTTAGCAAAAAAAAGGAGTAATTCTGGAATATTCAATTTGATCCAAAAAATTTTTAATGGCCTTAGAATGATAAACTAGAATTTCAAAATTCAGCTTCATATTCTAGAAAACTAGAATTTATATTGATATGATTAAATTATACAAGGTGATAAAGAAGTTCTGAATCGTTTATAATTTCACTTATTTCAACAGGTGATAATATTCTATCAACCGCCGTTACCTTCGTTTAAAACAACTGATATCAATGGACATGCTGGACCATCGGATATCATCAAATTACCGAACTATGTATGGAGCCGGCAGTACATCAAAAGTCCGTGGCCAAAAACTGATGATGCTAAACGTATGATCGATGATGTAGGTAATATCATACAAAATCGAATGCTTGAAGATGGTTTTCAGGTATGTGCATACCTATTTTCTTATCATATCAAATTTTGCTCCTATATATATACTTCAAAATTTATTTCTCTCATTCACTTTATAATGCTAATTCAAGGATTCTCATTATGAATCTTATCAGTGAACTGCTTTTTTTTTTTAAAAAATTTTTTAATTTTTTATATTTTAAGGCATGTCAAGCAATAGTAACATTAACTGTAAATTCGATCATTCGTCAACCAACCGGTACATTTGAAGCACGATTTGGACGACGTGCGACTAGAGCGCTTGTTGATTGGCTGCGACAGGTATATATTCATCCATTTCTCAAATTTATTTATTTAACAATTTAATCAAATTCAACAATATTCCAATATATGATCATTTTAAGCTTACCAGCTAATTGTATTTCATGTTCATTTCATGTTGCATATCCTATCATTTTATATAAAATAAGAAAAAATTGTTGGAAAAATGTTGAAATATAATTAACAAAAGATTTCTCTATGTTATTTCTATGATATTGCATAGATAATATCTCAGATAATCCTATCATCCGGCTTCCATATTGGCCGAGTGTCCTTTTTTTTTTCTTTTCTCTTTGATATATTTTGATATAAAAATATACTTAGAATATATCTCATACTAAGATGTCTCAGTAAATATCGCAAATTTTGAAATTAATTAGTTTCAAACGTTTTACTTTTAAAGTTCAAATTCGAATGACCAGTTGAATTGACCAATCTAAAAAGCTTTTTTAGAATGGACATAGTTATCGATCTAATATTAATGTAATTGTGGCAGATTTCGTGGATGAGAATGGTTTTTGTGATACTATGATTGAATTGAACAAATAGTGAAAGAGATCTATTGAATATAATCATTAACATATATTTACGTGTAATATAAGTTTATTATTTCGTGTAACAATTGTTACTGAATTTGTTCATAAATTTATTCAAATTGAACATCATTAAAGCTTTTAAAATTAACTGCCAAATTTTCTTTTTCCCATAAGCTTAATTAATTTTTCATTCAAATTTTTGTATTTTTCTGATAGAAAAATAAGATTTTGATTAATGTTTCGATGAACAAAACAAATTCCAAAACATGCTAGGAAAATAAGGTTCCGGTAAATAACATGGCCGTCTCATAAGCACCAAAAAAAACAAAACCACCAATACCCATCCATGTGGAACGAGCAAAATACCGGCATAAAGTCCTCGATATCCGGATGTTCTCCATATTTTTACCAAAGTTGCTACTATACCAAGACGTGATGTATTCTCATTTAACATTGTTTGCGTTTTCACTACATCAAAAGGTGTCGATATTGCTGCAGCTATACTTCCTGATATACTACCACATATTGCTGATTCAAATGGTGTGCATTGTCTTCCTTGAAACCTAAAAATAGTTCAATGTAGTAGTAGTGATAATAATGAAGTGTTCCAATTATTGGAATTCAATCAATCAAAAAAAGTATTAATATTACAAGCATATTCTACGACATATATCAGTGCAAACAAATAGCGCAAGTTCATGCTCGTAATAATTTTAAAAAAATCATTAAAAATATACGCTAAAGAAAAGCTTTTGCAATAGATATCTCTCTAAGCTATTTTAACTACTATAGTGAAGATTAATATTGTATTACATATGCAAATATTTGATCGAAATTTATTTCATTCATCCGAAACCGATAACTTCAAAATTGAAAAATAATTGATGGGTTTGTGAATATTTGAAATGAAATGATAGCAATTATAATTTCAATTGATGACACATGAATTGAAGAAATGTATAGAGTGAAAATGATAGGTGAATGTTGGATTCTAAATATGCAGATATAATAGATATAAAGAAAATTAAGAATAAATAGAAATTATCGCAATTCAAAATTATAAAAGTATTTTGGTGGGAAATGAATGATGAAAGATACGATGAATATTTAACTTTCAACTAGCGGTTCAGCACAAATTCTCTATAGTGTGCTTTATATAAAAGTAAAAATTAAAAGAGCAATAAAAATAAGAAAAAAGATGCTAAGAACGAATGAACTAATCTAAAATTCATGATGTACTACATATATCTTTCAGAAAAATTTTTATGAAAAATATCCTGCTGAATAATCTATTTTATCCAATATGATACTTCGCCTTATCATGCAGATCACCACAGACCTTCAATTTGATAATTCATGACAATATTTAGAGAAATATTCACAGTGATGAAACTTTAATTATATTGTTAATATGATGATTGAGCAGTTTTGTACAACAGTAGAAAGTATGTTGCATTTGTAAATAAAGATCTAGATTAGTTTAGATTAGTTTCGAATCCAAAGATTTTTATTACTAAAAACTAATAGCCATATTACTATTTTATCATTTATTTATGCAAATAATGATCTTCGTTGGAAACCGACAAGATAACAGCTATGATCATAAATTGAACAACGAATTAAATAGAATGATAATATAAAGTGTTCTTAAGCGGTAGAAATCTATAAATAATTTTTCGGTATAAGTTCTTCTTAAAATTATCTCACAAGGTACAAATAAATAAATAGAATCAAGAATCAACCAAGAGCACATAACAGAGAATTGATCCTACTCCAACTTAAATATACGAGTAACAAAAAATCAATTCTTTATTCGATCAGATGATTGCTATAACGAACAAATAAGCCAAAAGCAGAAACTGTGATAAAGAAAAAATAGAAGTTTTATATAAGCAACAGTATAGCTCTATGATATATGATAAATGACGGATGAATTTAATCCATACCTATTTAAAACTTCTGATTGTAAAATTAATCCTATTAACAAATGTACTTATATTATTTCCGCTTCAAACGAGATTTAGTTTCAGCAGTTATATTTTTTCAATTTATTCTATAATTAGCGTAACTGTATTTGATGTAATGTATCATTTTAAATTTAGGTAATTTAGTTTAAGCTAACATTTAATGCCGTATATGCACATCTTGTGATCTTGCAAAATATATTAATATAATCTTAAATTTTTGAAAATACAAATTGAACTAATGATTGCAACAAACCTTGTCATTTTTTGCTTTAAAACTTCCCAAAGAGGAAATTCGATGAGCGAAAAGGGAACTTCCCTAGATATAGTACTGAAGAAACCTTGATAAAATCCAAAGAATCCTGAAAAGAAAGTGGAAAGACTTTAGCTTATATGAGACAGCTGAATTCAAAGAGGCTATATTCTATAACAATTTTAATTTACTGTATTCTAAGCTAAAATAATATCTTATTCTCAACTATCACATTAAGAAAATATCGTCAAAATATATGAATTTTGAATGAATACGCTGATTAATGAGGAATGAAAATGCACAGCTAAAGTTACTAAATCAAGAGACGCTGAAGTTGTGACTATTACATTTTAAGAAACTTTTATACTTTTAAGGATTTTCAACTACCAATTTAACCAAAATGATATAACGATCTTATCAAATTGTCTAATTATTTATAAAGTAGGTTTTTTTTTATTCTTCGCTTGCAGCATCTCTTAATTTAACGAAATAAATCGAATATCTATCATTTTAACTATGAATTTCCCATCAAATACTGTAACATAAATAAGAAATTGTACCGCTTCGATTATAAATTGTTCGACAAATTATACCCAAATGATGGATATGCTTTGCCTGTGCACGCTGCTTCACCAATTCAGTAGGTACCCGAATAACGCAAGCAATAACTTCTGAAAAACTAGCTGCAACTGCATTCATAGCCATTGCTGAAAAATTTTCTCATTTTACCAAAAGTAATGTAACGAAATAAATTGAATAATTCTGAACTAAAATATACAGCGAAAAAAATATTTTACTCGCCACAAATGTTGTTTGATATTTTATTTGTATGCGAAGAATATTATTGAAATCTATTTCCTTGCAGTTAGAAGAAGAAGAAAATAAAAGATATATTAAGCTGATGAAAAAAATAAAAAACATTTGAATTATATTACTTACTTTCATAATTCGAGAAGATTTTAAAATAAGCTTCGCAGAATTTATTTGGATTAAGTATTCATCTCAATCAACTTATAATTCTAACAACTGCTATACAACATTATCATAAGCATTATTCAATAAATGATATTTTAATGACAATTATTTACTTGCATTCTTTGCCGGCTAATTCTCTGAGCATATTATAGCTGGAAAAGAATAATGCAGCACTCGGTGCAGAACCAATAAATATTGATCCCATACCACGATAGATATTTCGCAGTCCACCTGCAGCAGCAAATCCCTAAAATTGTATAAGTTGGAAGTATTTTCCAACAAATATTTCTGCATTATATATTCCTACACATAGAAAACATCAATCAACTAGTATGATATATGTATAAAATTGAGAATTAAATTTCTTCAAAATGCAATTATCATTATCATCACATTTAATACATTTAAAATCTTATCGCATATACAAATTATATATATGTATAAATGATTTCATCAAAATTACCTCAGAACTTTGTAGTCTGGTTTTGATTGTATCCAATGGATACAATGTTAAATCTACAACCAATCCAGCAACAGCACCACAAAATAATGGTCGACCAAACCAATCCATAGTAATCCGACGATATTAGCGGTAAATCATGAGCTGATTTCTCGATTGAACAGTTTAGCTAAATATGGAAAAATATTTGATTATCATTCGATCATATCAAAGAGTTCCTTTTTAATATATTATTGAAAATCAATTACACAATGGCTAATCATTATAACTTAACTGTTTGATTACGTTTTTGATGAAAAAATAATAGCAATCAATTCCATAAATCATTATAATCAAAAATGAGGATCAAAATAACTAGTCAGATGAATCATACATATATACATTCAAGGAAAAACTGATTTGCTTCTCAATGATCTCATTTTAAAGTTTTTATTATTAATTAAAATGAACGAAAAAGGCATTATAACAAAAATAACAAAAAAAAAATGGCTGTAATAATAAACTAAAAATAATAAATGCATTTATAAAAATCGACTCGGTTCAAATCAGATAACACATAAAGGATAAACAAATAAATTAATGAATAAATAAGAGGAAGTTTTTTAAGAACAAATTTCTCTAATCTCAGCAGAGAAAAAAAAAATGAATCTTCGGAAAATTCTAAGAATGTAATACCAAATGATTTCGCTACTTCAGTCAAAATTGAAATTTCTAATCTTTTCGAAAATTAGAGATTTAAGTGCTAAATCTGAATTTTTGCTATAACGAAATTCAATATTTTTAGAAAATTTAAATAATTTTTTTTATCACAATCATTCTAATTTCCTTTTCCAATAAATCAAAAAATTTGATGTTATTAGCCTATTTGAAAACCAATAGACACAATATTGAAATTATAAATAATCTATTAAAAATATCACTAATAAATATAATTAAAATGATGCACCATAGCAATATCAATATATCATATATGCATTATCAATATTCAGCTACATAAGGAAGGTATACATGAAAGGCTTCAAAATTAAACTAGGAAATATTTGAAAAAAAAAAAATAAGAGAAAACAACAATAATGACAAACTATCTTCACTTAAAGATTAAACATTTCCCCGCTTTGACATTAGAAAAAATAAAACTTAATTACTGATTGCCTAAGAGAAATAGCAACTTGTACAGATGCTTCAAATATGTATGAAGCGTCTATTTAAAATTGTTTCCAATTTAAGTGCTAAAAGTAAATAAACAAATGGGAAAAATAATTGGAATGAATAAAATTAAAAAATGAATAAATAAAGTTATTGGAGCAAAAAAAAAAGTGAAGACACCGGAAGCGGATATAAGTGATAAAGTAATGATAAAAGCGCAATATCACAGCCGTCAAAAGGTAGATATATATAATAATAAGATATATTGTTTTCCAATTACAACAGAAGTATTCTTTTTTCTATTATCAGTCTATCATCACTTTCATAACTTGCAAATTTATCGGAAAAGCATTTTCATTATCCTGTCTGTAAGATTTTCGAAAATTCACTTGTTCGATACATCTGGGAAAGCATGGGAATCGCAAATGGACAAACAAATCAATTTTTTAACATTTTTAGAGTGTAAAATATGCATAACTGAAAGGAAGCATACAAAACGAAGTGATAAATATTCTGATATGTCGAAATGTTCAATATCGAAAAAGAAATAATGGAATTGCTGGAAAAACAATAAATAAGTACAGAAAGAGCATATTGCTTCTCGAAAAAATATTTTAAAAAAATGAAAAGACAAATAAAGATATAATAAATGATATCACCCTGTATCATACAGGAAACAATTTTGATTCAAAGATTGAAGACTGAACAATTTGAGAACAATTTCCTCTAAAGTTAAACAGAATCACCATCCTAGTTTTCATAAATAAATCAAGCTGCATAGAAAAGTAATATGTTTATTAAAAAGTGAATAAAACAAGTAAACACTAGAGATGTTACCAGTATGTTTCACCTGTTCTAAAATTAGGTGAGAAAAGTTTTTTTTTTTGCTTCAGAAAATATTTCCATTCTTGATTACCCTTCATTCCGTGACACGGATAAACAATAGATGTGTTTATAGTAATTTATATTGCCTGGCTAACGTTTGATTGAATTCCTGAAGCAACCACTGTTGATAAGGATTTGTTTCATCACAAACATCCATTATCAACTTAGCACCATCTCTTGACATTTCCAAACATTTGTCCGTAATGACGTGAAGAATTTGATTTTTCTGTAGAATATCAAATTTAAGAGAGCTTCAATTTGAGATATATTAAAAAAAAAAAAAAAATTGAATGAGCAAGTAACTAAATCCAGTGCTAATTATTGTTAGATATTAAAAAACGATTAATGTTAACTATTCAATCAAAAACATTATCACAACAAACTGAACTCACATAAGGAAAATATTTCCATTCTTGATTACCCTTCATTCCGTGACACGGATAAACCATAACATCGGCACCGGCATAATCAATACACGAATCATCTCTTCGTATTTCACCATCCTTACTTAGCATCCAATACTGGGAAAATAAGTTTATAAAAAATTTTGGAATATCAAAAATAATTAGACTTTCTCTACTACAGAAACGCTCTTTTTGAAATCTGCGCAAATAAAATTCCCTTAAATATTAAATTTGTAGATTTTAAAAATTTTGTCAAATGTTTTTTCCAATTTAATTATTCTTGGGAGCTTTAATAACTCATTTTGCTTGCAGCTGCCTAGGCACAGAAATTATATAATAATAAGAAATCAATGCACAACAGAAACAACTAGTAAAAACTAAGAAATAGATTTAAGAAAAAAAAAGTACTAAATGTGAATTGATTTTCGAATACAACTGCCACATATTAAAAAGAGTAAAAGAATAGAAAGTTCTTTTTCTTCAAAAAAATTTCACTTATTCTGCTATGAATTATATTTACGGAATCAATAAATAAATATAATAATTCTAATTGTAATGATTAGCATATATCTGTTCTTGCTTTGTGTCGTCAGAAATCATAAAAAATTCAAATATAGAAATCGCTATTGATCGCTTTTGCTTTTGACGAATAATCTGATATATTAGTTGACAAAAAGAACATAAATATAACTTTTAAGAATACTGCTGTTAGTAAGAAATATTCTGAAAATAATTATCTATCAGATATTTCAAGATAAAATTAAAAAAATATATAACATACATTACAACGATATCAAAGATATGAAGTATACCTGATTACCACCTTTCTTATGACACCAATACAGACCTGCAGTTGCCGATTTTCGTTTTCCACGTGATGTCCAATCTAAACAATTCTTCGATCCACCTCCTTTGTTGCGAATCTATAGAGAGATACCCATGAAGTAAATACTTCATGAATTTTCCGCATGATCATTTTCTATCCAAAATCCAAATGAGGAATCGATAAATTTCATAAAGATACTGCTGTAGCATTGCTTGACATAAAAGAAACGACAAACACAGACAAGAAGTAAAACATAAAATATTAAGAAATAAAAGCTGCAAGCAATAAGAAACACACCAAAAAATTGCACCTAACATTATTTTCTCTATGCAAAAAGAGATCATGCGCAGATTCCAACAAGCAAATGCTATCTTTATAGCGTCAACTCTGAAATTATTTTCAACGAAATGTGTCAGTTATCGTGAATCTTTTTCGCAAACTAATGTTATTAACAAAATATGAGATACACAAATTTGACCAAATTGTTTTAGTAACAAAAAAAAAAAAAAAATTATTTGTTGGTTAAATTAAGGAACCTGGTTACCACCACTTTTGTGACATGGAAATGCAATAACCACTTTTTGAATATCTTCGCCCACCTCACTATCCAAGCAATGTTGGACAACATCCCCTTCCACTTCGCCTTTATTACGAATCTGAAAGTGATCGTCCCAATTTACTCCCCTTTTTTTTAGTTTTCTACTTTCTATGAAATATTTCTTAATGAATAATCAATCCACATACAAATATTAAAAATTGTAATTTATTAATAAAACATGAAGTAGAAATTTATAAAAATTTGTACTTTTTTTCAAAGTAAATCTTAAATTAAATGTTATCTCACTAACTTTGTCACTTCAAGAAAACTAGCAAATTCTGTACTTTAATAAATATACAAACGGAAGCATTACATGAATTCTTTGTCCTTTCTCAAATCACTTCTTCCCCAAAACAGTAAAAAATAAAGAATTTCAAATCCTATGCTAAAACCATAGACATATAGAGACATATGATATCGCACAGATTTTAAAATTATCCTATCATATCAAAAAAAAAAAGAATTTAAATTCTTACTAAGCAGCAATTAGCCGTACAAAAATATACTTAAAATTCTAGCTTAAAAACTAATCGTCACGATTGCAAGTCAAGTGTAATAATATATATATATATATATATATATATTCCATACCTTATTATTAATAGCTATCATATTTATTTATAAAAAAAACTTTAGAAAAATCTGTAATCCTAATTCAAATGTATTCCATCAACGAACCCACTTTATAATTATCTGTAAATTGATTACGATTAACTCGGAATAGTAGCAACAACATGTTAGACAATATAACATTAAGAAAAGAATTTACTACTATCAACTAAAAAGTACATGTAGAATAAAGCGCACACAAACGCTTCTGTATCGGTTAAAAAAAAAAAAATTAATAGATTAGTATTCAAAATTATTCATACAATGGGAAGTTATTAGAAATTTGATGGAAAACGCCAAAAACATGGGAGTATCAACACAGCTAAAACAAAAAACGAACATTTTCAGCAGCATCTAAAATAGGATTTTATGGAAAAATTAAAAAAAAAAAAAAAATTTTAAAGTGTCGAAATAGAAATGAAATCTAAGATTTCCATAAATTTTTAATTTAATAAGCAACATTTTTATTCTTGAAAAAAAAAAAAACATACCTCTCCTTTTCCAACAGCATCACCTGGAACGAACAGTTCTGGATATACATTGTCCAAATACCATTTGAAAGATTTACATTGTAATTTTTCACGCAATGCCTTCCTGCTGCTTACATCACCGAAATCACCCTAATCATTAATGTTTAATAGCTTAGACTTATCTTTTTTTTTTCAACATACTAAATATCAACCATCGATATTTGGAAAATTCAGATTTCTACGAACAAAACAGAGAAAAAAAAACGAAAACAAAACACGAAAGAAATGCAACTTTCATTAAGAAGAAGATCTTAATAATGCTAGCAAAAAAATCCATAATTCATTTCTATTAAATGATTACTAAAATAAAAGAACCGATAAATGTGATATCACATATGTTCAATTCTGTTATATAATGCATATATATTATTTAAAAAAAAAAGAAAAACTTTACCAAATCATTGTTAATCCTCTCATAATAGTATTTCTTATATTCGTCCATCCACACCTACAACAGAAACTTTTTTTTGAAAATATTGAAAAGTTATAAGAAATAGCCATTATACACCAATCAATTCGAGAATGCATCAAATTATAAGATTCAAAGGGATTTGAAGATGACGTGAACTCACTTCAGCTAATCGAACAGAATTTCTTTTCAAAACATTAACACCAGAACGCCATTTATAAGGCGACCGCTTGCGAAATATATGTCCGACATGACTGCATGGAATAATTTCCAGTATCCCACCACACATCCATGTCTATAAAACAAATATTTCACTGAATAAAAAATAAAAATAAACAAAATAGTGATTGGTAATTTTGCATATCATCAGTCATATTAATTCTGATTTCACTAAATGACATAAGCTTCATTTCACATTTCTACTGGGTTAAAACAACAGAGAAACTTTTTCAACTATAGCAGCTAGGCATTTAATAAGAAATCTAGCTAGAAAAACTGAAGAATAGTGATTCCATAAATACTTTTTAGTAATATGATCACATAATTAACTAACTTTGAATGAAAGTTCCAAATTTTCTCCACCCCAAATGTCGAAACCAGGATCATAGGTTCCTAATTCTCCGAAGAAGGCACGATCAATGGAAAAAAGGCCACCAGCCATAGTTGGAGATCTGAAAAACTTTCGAAGGATCGAGAAAGAATTTTGAAATTCGCAAATATTTAAAAACCAAGTTAATCACATTTTCTAATACTATCCATCCTTTTCTTCCTTTTTTTTAATAATGGATAAAAAGCTCTAAGTAACCACTTCCATATTAAAAACTCCGTGTGGTGGAAGACGAGAAAAACCATATGGCACTCTTAATACTAAATTATTCAACGGAAGGAAATTTTAAAATTAAAATTCGTACTTGATAGGGTCAATGTTTCTTCTACCTCTACGATCCTTTTCAGGAATGGCGTGCCAATTAAACTGTAATGACCAATCGAAACCACCCACATTCGTGAAATAAGCTTTCGAATAATGGTACTCGAAGGTATTATCATCAATTACATCAATAACGGGACACACTACTGTTTTCGGATTCTTCTTGATTCGATCCAGAAGAGGTTCTATCCAACCTAAAAATGAAGGGGATTTTGTACGGCTACAAATATAGATTTGACATCAAATTTGAAATTTCCCTTAAATCATTTCTTTACAATTCTCATTTACTGTTTTCGATGTCAAATATTCATGCATGCTGAAAATGTTACCAAAAAATCATCGTCATCTATACATACTACATTTTTGGTTCATAAATTAATGAAAATGAAATAAAAAGAATTTCAAAACTTTTTTTCAAGTCCTGCAAAAAACAATAATGAGAAATAAGCGGAATTGGAAATTAACTTATCTTCTAAACATTCGCAATGAGAATCAAGATATGTGATTACAGAGCCTGTCGAAATAGCAGCTCCTCTTATGCGAGCTCTTATTAGGCCTTCACGTTTTTCTAGGCGCAAAATACGAACTTTCGGAAACTGTCGCATGTAAATTTCCAAACTAGCCTATAATAAATTTTATTTTATCATATCTTTCTAAAGCAAAAAACAATACATAAATTTCACATTACTTTCAATGCAATCAGATTACTAAAACAGTTGGTAATTCAGTTTTTTTTTTTTTTTATAGGACAAGATTTCACAAAGACTTATGATAATGTCATTTTGACTTAGCTAAAGTTTGCGGGAACTCCACTGAAAAATATCGAGACAACATTTTTTTTTTTGGAAATTAAGAATATTTACGAGTTTTTAATATTATCAATTTGTGAATTATGAGGAAGAAATACCTTGAGATGTGCCATGTCTGAAAAATCATCAACTAAAATAATTTCAGCGAGTAAATTTTCTGGAGTCCTTTCAAGTACACTATGCACTGTTCGTAATAAAACTGACCAAGCTTCGTTATGAAAACATATGATAACCGAAGTGTTTGGAAGATCGCTAGCATAATTTTCAGTTTTGCATCTAGAAACATTACGAACTTTTATAATTCAAGCAAATAAGTAAATTTGTTATTTATAATGCCTATAAAGGATTTTTAATTCCACTAAAATATTTTTAAGATATACGATAAAAAAAATAAGTGATTTTAAATTAAATCGATTTTTTGTTTTTGTTTTTGTCTTTCTGCTTAGCATTAACTTGTAAAGAAAAAACTTTTTTGTGCTGTAGTATATAAGAAGCAATATAAAGGATCGTAAAACAGACAAAAGATATCATTTTTCATTAAATTGTTATTTATATGGCTGAAGAAAAATTCCATCATATCACTTTAAATGCAAGAAAAGTGATAATTAAATAAAAGATATATTGTCAAGATCATGAGCGAAAACAATTTTGTTTATCTTTTTTTATGAAGACAAATATAAATAATTCAAAATAACCTACTCTTCATCGATATAACTAGGTAGACTTCTGTGTATCGAAATCATATCTGAGACATACTGATTAAAGGCATTCTTGTTAAATCCATCATCATAAATTTTTTTTTCACTAAGAGTCAATTTCTGAAAAATAATACTCATATTTTAGATATAAATATGATTGAATTAAATTTGTTGTAAAATTCAGCGAAATAAAGGTAAAAATATAGAAACCTTTCTATCGATTATTACTGCTTTCCCTCCTTCACCCGCTTGATATTCATCACCCGATTTATATATAGGAGAATCTTGGTTGAACAAAACTTTGTTTGCTTTAGGAATATTTCTCTGTAATTAACTATATTTTGTAATAGCAAGATTTTTCTTTCTCGAACTAGGCCTTTTTTTTTTATTCCTTACCTCGTAAATTCACAAATTAAAATCTTCTGCTCTAGTAGTATGATACAAGCATAATTATTTAGCAATAAATAAAAAATTATTTTTAAGTTTACCGACTTCATTGATATTTTTTTTAACCGTCTAGTGATAATCCAGAAATATACCTCTTTAATCCACACATTGATATCTTCTGCAGGAGGCTTCTCCTCAATTTTAGTGACAGGTTTAATTGACATAGGAGGACCAAAACCTTCCAATTTATGCATTTTTGGTAAACCAAATTTTGAGTGCCTTATAGAAGAAACCTAAAAATTCACATTCCATTGCAACTCTTTTTTTCATCATTCAAAATCAAATTGATAATCCTTGGAATTTCAGACTGATATCAAATTGTGATAAAAAAAATTGAAGAGCTTAATATAATATGTGTACAAAAAATCCATCACTCTTCAAGAATGTTAGCTTAGTTTCTAATTTATCTGATTTCTAAACTTCTAATTTATATTTCATCCTTAATTATCATGAAAATTAAATTTTCTCAATCATTTTAAATTATATAAAAAAACGATACTTATTATGCAAAATATAAATGCGCCAATTGAAAAATCATTTTACCTCGCCTGATGATGATTTTGTCGAACTGAAGAAATACAATAGAGCACATAACCAAATTCCTGGTATTAAAAACACTAATTTAAATATAAGCGATCGCCTTCTTGGAATTACCAAATTACCCATATTTAAAAATTATAGCAATAATCGATAGATCGGGCAAGTTATAATTCTCAAAAATGTTAGTCTACCAGTAGCCGCCGTTGTTACACTTAAAAATCAATTTTTAATTAATAAAACGATGATGAATATGATTTTTTAGACGAAAATACCAGATTAAATGTTTGATTAGCAAGTTTTTTTTTTTGACAAAAGAACAAAAATTAATTCAAAATTATTAATATCAACTAAAACTAAAATAATCAATTATGATATTTCTTAACAATTTCTTTATTATTTAATTTATCATTCTTTTTTTTTTTGATAACAAATATCCTGTACTATTGATGAGTGAAATATTTTTTTTTAAAAAAAAAAATAATATTTGCATTATGACACCGATTGAGAAATATTAAATTCAGAGATGAAATACAAATCAGTACAATCAACTAACATTGATTATTAAATAAAAGATAGGATGGATTTTTTTCATAATAATAATAAAGAGATCATTATAAAAAAAAAGAAAGCCGTATAAAAAATTAAATACTTTTCAAAATAAGATGATTTAAAAAAAGAAAAAAAAAAATTATAAATTAGAAAATGAAATTCTTTTCGTTAAACGAATTCTAAGTTAGTAATATGACTAATTCATTTCTTTATTTGTTGATTAACAAATTTCTTCATCTATTTTACTTTATGTAAATATTCGTCATCCATTTCCTTTCGATTCTCAGTCAACAATTAAATAGTTTTTCGATAAATTCTTTAACACTCTTAAAAACTAACAAATTTTAATTCATTTAAAAATGCAATGATCAATGATTTGTAGAGATATATTCATTGCTTACAATATATATTCAGATGTGTATATTAAAATAAAAAATTAATTATACTAATAATTTTGATTATACTACTACTTCTCTACATTTCTTCCTCATAACTTTATTTGGACTATGAAATTTATAAGATAATCGCAGTTAGAAATATGATAATATATTCTGATTGAAAGATAAAATCTATTTAAAGTGGATCGTTATTTACATATATGAAAATAGATATATTATTGCAGCAAAAAAAAAAAAAAAAATAGTAAATTTAAGTATATATGACCATTTTCAAAAATATTTTTAATGATTTAAATTAATAGAATTTGTAATTAAGATTTGTTAAAGTTTAAAGTTATTGATTGTGATGATAAAGATGATGGATCACAAATGAATGAAGAAATAATGCTAATGAAATTTATAAGAAAGGACAAATATATTATATTTCTAACTGCCATTATCTTATAAATTTTTTTTATAGTCCAAAAAAAGTTAAAATGTGGAAAATGAATGTGATAATAATAGTTAATAAATGATAATTCAATCAGAAACATTTGATAAGAATGTTTCTGATTGAATTAGCAAAATGATGAATAGCAAAATGATGAAAGCTTAAAAAAATGGTATAAGTTGAATAGAGAAATGTAGATAGGTAAATAATAATAATAATAATCCATAATTAAAATATTGAAATAAAAGATGTGTAAAGATTAGTTTTCTTTCCTGTTTCTCGATGTCATTTTCTTTTTTCATTTTTCATATTTTAATTTTCTAATTTCACACGAGAGTATAACAATGCCTAATTTCTCGAGAGTATAGTATTACTTAAAATTTTTAACTTAATACTTATTCGAGATTACTCAAGCAAAAGTGAACTATAAAATTTGAAAATTACGCAAAATATATAACTAGCAAACTTTCAAAGACGCTTTTCGACTACAAACTACTCCCGCAATTAGTCCACGCCATGCAAATAACTTGTCTCCCATAACAAGGTTGCGGTGAACGCCATTGTGCGTATTGTGCTCATTGTGTTTCGTGGCCGGACGATAGTGACGTTATGCAAAGATATTTGAATTTTTACCCAAGAGAATTCGCATTGATGCGAAATGCTTGAAGCGGGAAAGGATTAGATGAATGATGCTGTGGGAATTATTGATTTTTAATGGGAATTATTGATTTTTTTGAGAGTGAATTTTTTGCTATTACCTTCAACATGATGTATAACTTATGCATGATGCCATAATTTCTGTTGTTTATTTCTTGAGTTTTATTTTTCACATATTAAGATGTCGGTTTTTTAATTTAAAATAAACAAATATGATAGCGTAAGAATTTTCTGATAAAAATAATCAAATTTATAGTATGTTAATTTTTTTTTAAATTATCTTTTAGGATAATATTTAGTATATAATATTTGGAAGACATGTCATTACGAAAGGAAGATGTTTACGAAACGGAAGATTTGCCAGAAGATGACCAACAAATGATTGAAGATGAAATGATTGAATCAGAAGGTTTGTTTTATTGCTATTTGTACATAGTAATTTTAAGAGTAAAATTTCCATAGTAATCTTAAGATTTCATTATTTAATTCGACAATGATTTGCAATGATTCGATGGATTTGTTATCATTGATAACTTGTAATAATTATTGTGAAGGAATGATATTTTGTTGTTTCTGAGCACTAACTGAATTTTCATTTTTTTTTCTTTTCATTAGATCTGTATAATTTATATAATTTTTAGTTAAATCCGAAATGCTTCTGCTATGCAGATTCGGTTGTCCGAAGCAAAAATACACTTCCAAAGTACCAAATTCCAAAAAATTTTTCGGAATTTCTATTTTCTTTTGAATCTTAATTACGTTTAAGAAGTGGAGCGTGTACACATTGATGTTGATAATGCTATGAAAAGATTCAAAGGTCGTTTGTTGAGCACAGAAAATGTTGGTAAGCATTCCGTTATACATTTAATTTTCTCATTTTTCATCGTGACTTTTGGCATTAAGTTATCAATTCTTAAATAGAAATTATCATTCTCTCATTTTCGTTATTCTATCTCATCAGTAGCAATTTTTCTAATTACGAGCATTTTTTTTGGACTACGAAAAAAAATATGCTTTAGTAAGTTTATAAATATAGATTTCTCGGATTCTATTGTACATAGAAGGCGCCGTGGATATGGTGGTGGTTCTTATGTGCTTGAAGTGCTTGGACCTTGTGCGGATGAGACGGAAACACTGGAGCAGAAGTTTATTCGCTTGAATTGTGAAGTAAACGATCTAGCAGAAGTACTACAAGCACAGGTTTGATATGATAACTCTCTCATTTTTTGACATTAAATTTCAATATTTTGAATAATCATTGAATGTTTGAGCTTATGTGCTATATTTGCTAGTAGCTATTAGTTCTTTCAATTATTTTAACAGTAGTATTAGTTAAAAATATTCATTTTCCAACAAAATATTTATAAACTGTTTCTTTTCCAAATTAATATTGCATATTGACTTGATCATTAAATTAAAAACTTTTTTGCTTTTTCAGGAAGTATCTGAAAAACCAGATGCATCTGTTGTCCATGAAGAAGATTTGATTGCTATATTGGATACATTGAAAGCTTTGCAAATGAATAAGGACACCAACGTTGCAACTTCCTTTCAAACTGAAAAAAAGTTAGCAATTGTTTTCGGACAAGTTGAGATTATGCAGTTCCATCTTATAATATTGTGCAGTAATATTTAAATACTTATATACTGCTTTAAAAATCATTCATCATTTTTATTAAATAAATATAAAAGATTTTTATTATTGTGCATATTTTTATTATTATTTTTAGTAGTAGTAATATGTGTATGTGTAGTAGTAGTTTTATTGTCAATAGTTAGAATTGCTACTATTCCTCATTAATGTGTTTCGCAATTTATCACGCAATTTCATTATAATATTTCTTGTTTAGTTTCATTATATAAATAAAACCTAGAATTTCCATAGTCTGTATCAACTATATTTGAAGAGGTGGGGAGTGAATGAGTGAATTAGAAGATTTAAATGTTTGAATGATTCCATAGAATTGATAGTCTAGCATTCTTTTTATATATATGAATGGAGTTCAATAAAAAAGCTGGATTATAGGAATGCAATAAATCGTTGAAATAGGAAGAAAAAAATAATTTAGAAAGGATTGCTTTTTTTTATGAGAAATTTGCAGAGATAATAAAACAGAAGGTAAAACTCTTTCCACCGAAAACAATATTGTAAACGGGCGTCTAGCAGTTTTGGAAAATCGAATCAATCGATTGGAGCAAATGATTGATGGCGTCGGTGCTGATGAATCTATGAAAGTTTGCAAAATTCCAATTGCAGAAGCAGTTGAAGACTTACGTATGCGCGTACAGTTGCTACATCCTGCTCATGTTGACGGTCTTCATTCACGCATCACGCAACTTATTTCTAAGCTACAGCAAGTATTCTTTTTTTCTGATATTGTTGAAGATGTATTGTTTCTCATGGATATTTTCTCGGATGGTACTTATTAATTTTAATTTTCGGATAATGGCATTTTTTGCTATGGATATAAAGCATTACGTGAGGTGTAAAGTTTTGACAGGTTAGACTATTTTGTCACAACCAATCAATAATTAATATATTAATTATTTGAAGAAGTAATCATATTTAATTTGTTTTGTTTCAACGTTTTACTTAAATAATATTGTGCCGTAAATTCTAGGTGGATGAAAAAAAAAAGGAAAAAGGTGATTCAGAATTCGAAGAAAAAGTTGATAAACTGTATGAGATGATGACTCGATGGGATGTAGCTTGCACTGGTTTATCTTCCGCAGTTAAAAGAATGTATGATTTAAGAAAACTTCATGAACAAGGTATAGAGTTTTCATCAATTTTTGGAAGTTTTTTATTTTTCCATTATTAGTTTATTTTTGTATATATAGGTAATTTTTTCACAAAATCCAATCTCTCATTATAATTGGGAATGAAAAGACAAATTGAATAGCATTGATTGCTTTAGTGAAATCACAAAAATTTGAGCAAACTTTTAAGATATTTGTCTTGACTTTCCAAACTTGCTAGTTCCAGTCACTGATATTTAAAGAGTTTATGAATTCGATTGAGTTAAATAGTTATTGTAGGTTTTTTCTGCAACTGTTGCTAACGTTGTTTAATAAACAGTTGCATGATTAATAGGTACTTCATGCATTATACGACAGAAGAAAGTGCATGAGAAGTTTTTAGTTGAATTAAATAAAGGGAAAAATAATTTAGAAAATCAAAAAAAAAGGAAAAGTCAAGCTAAAACATAGAAATGCTGGAATCGAAACTAGACAGTTACAGTATTTGTTAATATTATAATTATTATGTTAAAAATATATTTTTTAGTTTCTATTTATAGAACTTAATTAATTTTTAGCAGAACAATTCAGCAAAAAATTGAGTCAGTTGACGGGTATCCGTTCACAATTAGCCAAAAAGATGGAGAGAGAAGACATGATGTTATTTGATTTCCGGCAGCAGACACATGCTGCTTTAGAAAAAATTGGCAACGATATTGCTAGCCTGGAAGAACGAATCAATAAACTGAATTCCTAAAACTCTTTGATTATTTATGTAAATTTTTCAGCTCTTAAACTTTACGCTATAAATAAAGAGAATAGAGAGTAATTACTATTCAGAATTTCGGATTTTGATTTTGATTTTTTGTTGGTTGTTTATTTATTTATCTCCACCGGTCATTATAGAATGATAGCATACAAAAATGACATAGAATGACATACATTGTTTTTTTCTATGAACATTCTGTTGTACAAAACTGCTTGAGTTTAACTCTGCATAATTAATCTAAAATTAGCTTAGTATGAATTTTAAAATTGTATAAAAAATTATTTTTGATTGTTTTAGTTTGTTACCAGTTGCTGTGTAAATCAATATGTTGTTTTGCAAGCTATCAATTCCATAACTTTTATGTGCTCTTTTTTTCTCACTCTTTTTATAATATTCTGATATATAAAAACATTAATTTTATCAGAAACATTATCAAAACTTACATCTGGAAATCATTCAATACTTGCCAATAAACTTGCAGAAATATGTGGCTATAAATATTTTTGGTACTGCTATTTATTATTAAAAAAAAAAAATCAATTTTGGTTAATTGTTAGACAAAAAATAACAAAAACACTGAAAAGTATAGTCATATCTGATATGTAATATTATGCGATAAAAAAAAATTATTATATGATATATTATCGGCTAACTGGATAACGCAATTTAGGTAGATCATTATGTGAAAAAAATTTCCTGATCTATTATGTCGGCGAATTTGCGTTATCAGAAAATATTTGTGACTTGCATTATCAGAAAGTTATTTAAAGATCAATAACTCAGGAAATAACATTTAGCTTATATTTTTAATCAAGGTGAAGATTAGAGATAGTGCTACTTTTAAGAATATAAATATAATGAATTAGAAACATTTAGATATGAAAATTGCCAATTGATATCATATCAATATTAATTAGCTTATTGAACATGTCGAAGGTCATATATTTTACACCTATTCCATTTATCTAGAAATGTTCGTTTAAGTAGTTAGTTTTAATTTTTTTTTTTTTAATAATTAGTTTTAATAATTGTAATATCGTGTGAATTGATCACTGGGAGGATTTTTAGCATACTGATTAGATTTCTACAAAAGATTATGCATTTCTGGCTACTGATTATGCAAAGTTTTTTAAGTGTTAGCAAAATGGTTCATATTGAGACGATTATCAATGAATGTAATCACCATATTCAATATAGCTCATTTAGGTAATATTTTATTGTAATGATAATATGATTTTGTGAAGGAATAAATTCAGCTAGTATCTTCGAAATCAATTCTCGAAATTCTCGAAGTTTAAATGTCGTTAGAAAATATAATAATAAATGATTATTTATTTTACTTTTTTTTTTTTTACTAAAATAAAATGATTGAAATTAATCGAATATTAATTAGTTCAATCATCACATTCAATATAGATCATTTGGGTAACATTTTATTGATTGTTTTGGATTTTTTTTTTTTTTTTTGCTTTTTTGTAAATGATGTTTTCAGGTTTAAAAAAGTTTTTAGGTTGAGAATTGAAGCAATTATTTCTTGCCTCTGTTTCGCTCTTTCCTCAAAAATTCTCTTGCTAACATTTTCGTTTTTTTGTTTTTGTTAAAATAATCAACTTTGATACATGTGATATCTCATTGATATTGTTCTAACTAATTGATCAATTATTTTATGATAAGGACTAATTGATCAATTATTTTATGATAAGGACTAATTGATCGATTGTTTTATGATAAGGACTAATTGATCAATTATTTTATGATAAGGACTAATTGATTAATTATTTTATGATAAGGAAATTTTAATGTTTGATAAATTTGTTTTAAAAAAAAGTTTTTTTTTTTTTGCTTATATTTTAATTTCATTAGAGAAAATGAGTAATAACAACAATGATAATGCATATTGCATGACATTTTGAAGTCGAGAAAAAAAAAAAAGAAAAAATACTCGATCAAGATGATTGATGTAATCTCGACTTTGCCTTCTTTGATAGCCTAGAGAAATTAAGGCAAGAAAATAGATAGCCTAGAGAAATTAAGGCAAGAAAATAGATAGCCTAGAGAAATTAAGGCAAGAAAATAGACATTTTTAGCATTTTATATGCTAATTTTGAGAAAGCAATTTATTTACAATAATTATTACGATAAAAACTAAGAGTTTTTAATTGATCTAACTTAAAAAAGTTTTTGAAACTTCAAACAAAATTTTCTTTTTTTCTCTTGCTTATCGCTATTTCTCTCCAATTTTTCTTTTGATTTTTTCATCCTTTCGAGCATTTTTTTTTCTTTACTTAATATTTCTTTATCTTTTCTAATTTCTTTCATTCTATTTTTTTTCAACTTTTCATCCTTAGTTTTTCTTCATTTCTCTCTTTTCCTTCTACTCATCTTTCTTCTTCGTAAAAGAATTTCGATTTTAAATAAATTTTCTAGTACAAAAAAAAAGTTAATATGGGTCATAGGTCAATTAAAGATTCTGTGATATTTCTTCATAGAATCAATCTAGCATTGCAAAAAAAAAAAAGCAGAAGCTTTCCATAGATATTTCTGATTCTAATTTTTTGACAATATTTGAATGATAGTTAGGTTGATATTATCTCCGCAATCAATCAATTATTAAAATGCAAATCTATTCAAATAAGCAGCAAAGATATGATGTATGCCTTTTTCTTAATTCAGAATGCAACCATATGCTTTCTGAATTCAGAATACAACCATATGCTTTCTGAATCCAGAATACAATCATGTATTTTCTGAACTCAAAATGCAACGATATGCTTTCGGGAATTCAGAATACGATTTAAACTAGCATTTTCCCGTTTCTCTTTCTCTTTTAAATTCCTAATTTTTTTTATTTCTTCAACTTCTTACTTGTTTGATTTTTTTTATTAATTTTTTTTTTTTTTTTTTTGTTTTAATACTATTTTATTATCTGTGAAATTTGTTTTTTAAATTTTACTATCTCTATGATCATTTTTCCAATTTAGACCTATAAACTGACTTTTCTTATCACCACTAATCAATCTAATCAATTTAGATGAAAGATTTTGAATTAGTATCATTTATGATTCTCGTTCGATAATGTTAATGCTAATTGCGATGCTAATCATAGATTATTCATATTTATCCCTACTTGATTATTTGCCTTTACTTTTAACCATATATTTCAACTTCTTGATGATTGGTTTTTTTTCTTGCTTTAATAATTTGTACTCAATTATATATTTTATTCATTAAATGAAACTGATATTTAAATGAAGCTGATAAGCTTTTTTCCAGAATTTATTAAATTTCTGATTCTGGCATTTAAATGAATCTGATAAGCTTTTTTCCAGAATTTATTAAATTTCTGATTCTGGCATTTAAATGAATCTGATAAGCTTTTTTCCAGAATTTATTAAATTTCTGATTCTGATATTTTAATGAAGCTGATAAGCTTTTTTTTGGGAGTGTTAGATTTCTAATTATTTTTTACCAAAGTTTCTCTTTTTTTTTTGAAACAAATGAATCCATTTGGCAGTAATTTTTAGATATATTTTGCGTATCGTTATTTTTTGTTCTAAATTATTCCGATTAAATTTGAAAAGAAAGATTTTAAAAGGAAAGAAAATTAAATTTATGATAAATGATAGTTATAATAAATCGAAAATTGACAAATATTCCTTCCTCATTTTTATAAGAACAAATAATTTCTGATTCTTTTAGGACAAGATTCTTAAAATAGAAGAAGATTCTTAAAATTCAAAAATTCATCTGAATTATCTTGCAAGTTATTGAGCATTGTTGCATTATCAGTGATTATGATATTTAACGAATTAATTACGGTACTTAATAAGAGGCTAAAAGCTGTACAAATTTGCTTCATTACGATACAATATAATTAATCATCATATAATTATCGAAGGAATATTCTCGAAGAATATTACTATTCTATTTGCTATTCAAATTTCCATTCATGAATTGTTTATTTACGAAAAATTAAAAATTTTATTAATTAGAAAAAAATATTTATAAAAAATCAAATAAATAAGAAAAAAAATATGGAAATTTTAGTGACCTTACCTTAAAACATGGAAATTATAGTGACCTTACCTTAAAACATGGAAATTATAGTGACCTTACCTTAAAACATGGAAGTTATAGTGACCTTACCTTAAAACATGGAAATTATAGTGACCTTACCTTAAAATATGGAAATTATAGTGACCTTATTTTGTCATAAGCTATTCTTTATTGTTGGACGAAATTATATGATTATTATAACATATGATTTAAAATCAGTATGATATTTCATCACTATGTGATTAATGAATTAATTTATTCCAAAAAAATTTTGATAAAACTTCGGTAAAAATTATTGAAAATTTTATGACCTTTTACAAAGATTATGAGGTCAATAAAAAGTTAAATTGAACTTTAGAAATTTAGTTACGAATATCTTTGCAATTTTATTTTTTCAATCATTAATTCAACAATTTTGTGTAATTCAGTGATTCCTGTAAGTTGAGAAAAAAAAAAATTTTTTTTTTTTTTTTGCTTATGTTCATTTTTAAAAGTTTAATTATATTTCAAAATTATTTTAAGTAACATCGAATTCATCAATCTAATCAATTTTGATTTGCAATCAGCGTGAAGCATCAATGTTTTGTTACTGAAAATAATTGCATTTGAACAATGCTTCAATGAATTTTAAATATATTTTGAAGCAAAAGATAAAACAGAAAAAAACCGAAAAAGAAAAAAAGAAAAAAAACTCAAAAAAATGATCGGATATCGGATACAACTTGCAATTTATTTCATTCAAATTTTCGAGATTTTATTTTAAAAAAATTTTACGCAACACAAGAATTGTATACATGAAATATGTGCAATATATTTGATCTTCCTAAATTGCATTTTATTTCAACAATTATTTCACGTAACATTGACGTATGTACGTACGTGTTACGTGCATTTTTAATGTACTTAATATGATGGAAATATATTTTATTCTTCTATGTTATAAATTTTTTCTTTTCCCTTCATTTTTCTCACCTTTATTTTATAATTTATCAAAAAAAAAAGAAAAAAAAAAAAAAAAAAAGAAAAAAGGAAAAATGTGTAAAATTAACATTTATGTACTTTTCTAAAAGAAAAAAAAAAAGTTTGAAATTTTTGTTACAATTTAATTTAATTGCGAAATTTTTTGAAATAGGACAATTAAAGTGCGACAATTAATTTGTTGATAAAAATTCGCATCTAAAAAGTACTAGCAATTTTTATTTGCAAAAAAAAAAAAAAAAAAAAAAACATCGAGAAAGAAAAAAAAAAAAAAAAACGATTAATTAGTCGAGAATTATGGCTCTCGAGAATTTTCTTTTTTGTATTTTAAAATCTCACGCTTTCTTTCTTCGTTTTTTTTTTTTTTTTTTTTTTTATTTTCAATATAAATTTATGAAATAAATGATATTTTGTTAAATTCGAGAAATGTCCCTGCTCCATACCAATCAAACATCAAACTTTAGAAAATGAATGTTACACAAAATGATTAATAATAGTTACGCGCATTCATTCGTCCGGTTGGAACACGTAAAAATTTTTTGCGAAAAAACATTTCTATTCTTAAAATTATTATACATACGATAAGATAAATGTATGAGTAGGAGTAGGAATAGGAATAGAAAATTCGAATTAAATTTTATCATTATACAAACATACATATTGATAAGATAAATGTATGAGTAGGAGTAGGAATAGGAATTAGAAAATTCGAATTAAATTTTATCATTATACAAACATCATATTGATAAGATAAATGTATGAGTAGGAGTAGGAATAGGAATAAATAATCTTAAATTTTATTTAGAATGATAAATTCGAATTAAATTTTATCATTATACAAACATACATATTGATAAGATAAATGTATGAGTAGGAGTAGGAATAGGAATAAATAATCTTAAATTTTATTTAGAATGATAAATTCGAATTAAATTTTATCATTATACAAACATGCATATTGATAAGATAAATGTATGAGTAGGAGTAGGAATAGGAATGAAAATTCGAATTAAATTTTATCATTATACAAACATACATATTGATAAGATAAATGTATGAGTAGGAGTAGGAATAGGAAATAGAAAATTCGAATTAAATTTTATCATTATACAAACATACATATTGATAAGATAAATGTATGAGTAGGAGTAGGAATAGGAATAAATAATCTTAAATTTTATTTAGAATGATAAATTCGAATTAAATTTTATCATTATACAAACATACATATTGATAAGATAAATGTATGAGTAGGAGTAGGAATAGGAATAAATAATCTTAAATTTTATTTAGAATGATAAATTCGAATTAAATTTTATCATTATACAAACATGCATATTGATAAGATAAATGTATGAGTAGGAGTAGGAATAGGAATAAATAATCTTAAATTTTATTTAGAATGATAAATTCGAATTAAATTTTATCATTATACAAACATACATATTGATAAGATAAATGTATGAGTAGGAGTAGGAATAGGAATAAATAATCTTAAATTTTATTTAGAATGATAAATTCGAATTAAATTTTATCATTATACAAACATACATATTGATAAGATAAATGTATGAGTAGGAGTAGGAATAGGAATAAATAATCTTAAATTTTATTTAGAATGATAAATTCGAATTAAATTTTATCATTATACAAACATGCATATTGATAAGATAAATGTATGAGTAGGAGTAGGAATAGGAATAAATAATCTTAAATTTTATTTAGAATGATAAATTCGAATTAAATTTTATCATTATACAAACATACATATTGATAAGATAAATGTATGAGTGGGAGTAGGAATAGGAATAAATAATTTTAAATTTTATTTAGAATGATAAATTTAATAAATTAAAAAAATTATTTGCAACTATAATTTGTTAATATTACATGATATAAAATTTTTTCAATTTTTCATTGCCTATTTAAGCAAACATTTGATCTTTTACATATCTTTAAGTTTTTTTTTGTTCATTCATTAAAATCAATTGAATAATTATTTGAAAATTAATAAATTTGATAAGATAAATATTTGAAAATTTATAAATTTGATAAGGTAAATATTTGAAAATTTATAAATTTGATAAGGTAAATATTTGAAAATTTATAAATTTGATACGATATATTGCTTTTTATTCATTCACTAAAATTAATTGAATAAATATTTGAGAATTTAAATTTGATAAGATATGTTGCTGAAAAAAAGTGATTATTTGCTCCTCCATCAAAGTGTTTTAAAAAAACATTTTGTTTCCAAACATAATTGAAATGAAAAACAAAATCAGAATTTAAATATGTAATCTGTCCATGTCATTCGTATGATTTATTCAGTATTCAAGTTTCAAATGGAATTAATAATTATTAGATGGAAGTATTGATTTTAAATGTTAATTATTGCAACAACTTTTTTTTGCAGCTGCTCTTAACGATATTCAAATATAAGTCGAGATTTTTTAAATTACAAAATATTTTTTGCGAGAATTTTAGATGTAAATCTTAACGACAATTAAATATAAGTCGAGATTTCAATATAAGTCTTAACAATATCTAAATATAAGTCGAGATTTTAATATAAATCTTAACGATATCTAAATATAAATCGAGATTTTTTAAAATGCGAAATATTTTCTTCGAGAATTTCAACAATAAATTAATCGACTCTATTTTTGGCTCTATCCTTTTTTCCTCGTGTAATTTTTAATGTTTATTTCTTCTAAATATTTTTTTTTTCTGAAAAAAAAAATTAAGAGAATCACTTGAAAACTATCAACATTGTAAAACAATGATTTCAAATTAAAATGGTTATCCGAGCAAAATGCGATGATTTAGCAGCGAGTGGTTTCGATCCACCGACCTCTGGGTTATGGGCCCAGCACGCTTCCACTGCGCCACGCTGCTCTGTTTCAAAGTTAAGTTTTCATTTCATGTGAAATTTGAAATTTAATTTTTTATCAAATTATTCTTATCGATTAATATCAAAAGCTTTATCGATGAACATATGCGGAAGTCGAGATTTATTTTCAACTAAGCATTTTCTGATAGAAACTTTTCGATTTTCAATTCAGCTGAATCCAAAATATTTATTTTTTTCTCGAGATTTTCATCCTTCATTTTTCTTAATCATATTGTTAGAATATTGATAGATTTAGCAGTAGAAGTTTTTAAAACAAAAATGGCAATTTATTGGAAACAACAAAAAGTAAACAATGAAATTTGCATATTATTGCATTTGTCAATTTTTAAATTATCTTATCAATTTATGCTGATTTGATAAAAAAAAAAAATAATAATAAAACAAATATATCTTCTATTGATATATCTTCTAAATTTCAAATTTTTTTTTTTTTTTTTTGAAGAAATATTTAAATTTCTGCAAAATTATTTATAACTTGTTGTTTGGTGCTTTTTTTGGTGCTCAATTTTTTGAAACGAATAAATTTTATTTTACTTTTTCGTGGCAATCAGCAAAAAAAAAAATTTTTTTCTTTTTTACCTGAATTAATTTGATAATTGATAAAATGGAATGCAAAAACAGAATCCCATTTGAATCTTCGTTTTCATTTTTTGATTTGCTTGAAATGACTATATCACATGTGATATGATAAAGATGGCATTCATCAAATTGATAATTAGTTTTGTAGTAAAAAATTTTAAATTGTTTTAAAGACTAGAAAAGATAAAAAGAAAATAATCAGTGTATTTGAGAGTTTTTGAAAATTGAATCTAAACTTTTCATTCATTTATGCATTTTCTAAAATTACAAAAAAAAAAAAAAAAAATAAATAAATTCAAAAGAATCAAAATTTCTTTAAAATTCTTACAAATACCATTCGATCAATTTAGTTCAATAAATTTACCCTCAAGCAATGATAGTAATTTTAATAAATATTTGATCAAAAAAAAAAAAAAAAAAATCAAATCAAATCAAATTTGATAAAACAATTTGATATATAATATTTCAGATTTTCCATTCTCAAATGTGATTTTTGTTTTTTTGTTTTTTTGTTTTTTTTTTTGAAATAATAAAAAAAATTGTGAAGAATTTTGAATTCCATTCCAAATTCAAATTCATGATTCTAATCGAACACAAAATGATATTTTAACAAAAGTTGGAGGAAAGAAAAAAAAAAAAATGAAAAAGCTTTTTTTTCCCTTCTAACCTACTTATCCGTATTTTTCTTTTTTCCACCAAAAAATTCCTGAAATGTATTTGACCGTAAAAAAAAAAAAAAAATAAAATTTTTCACAATTCTTTTATTTTTCTAATATTTCTCATATTTCTCTCTTCCTCTCACCCTCTCTCTTCCTGTCTCTCTCTCTCCCTCTCTTTCTTTGTCCTGTTCTTGTTCATTATTTTTCTTTCAAATTTAGGATGTAATTTTTTATGATAAACTATTTTTGCACTAATCATTATTGAGAAATTTTAATGTTACAAATTTTACGCATCATTTACGAATTTGTCGAGAAATCCGTTTGCATATATTTTTTTTTTTTTTTTTTTTTTTCATTTCATCTAATCAGTACAAATCTTTTTTCGCAAACATTTGCGTTAGATGTCATAAAAATGTCGCAATATATTGCTAATACTAACGATTGATATATTAAATGATAATAATGATAATGCGCAGATATCTGCTGATAACTGTTTGGCAGCAACAACGAATAATTAATTCCATGCATTGATAATACACAGCAGATTTCTTTCATTTCTTCTGAAACTTAATTTCTGATAAATATGTCGGATAGATATAATTTACTTTTGATAACTAAACATTCAGATACATTATAGTTATACAATATCATGTTCAGATATAGTTATACAATATCATGTTCAGATAATTACAATTCCAATATGTTTAATTGATATGATTGTCTAAATTATATCACATTTATAATTAATTAATTGAATATTTAGTATTCGATTGATTATATGTGCAAAATATGTTAAGGCATTTATAATCAATGATAAAATGTATCATTCAAAAATCACATATTACTTACGTATTACTTACATATTACTCACGTATTACTCACGTATTACTCACGTAATATCATATTTAAGCAAATTTATTTTCAAACAGTATCGTATATTTCAAAAATTACTTAAATGATAAGAAAATTGACTGATGATATAATGCCAAATACTTCGTTATTATACGTATCGAAGTTTTGTTATATGAAGAAATTTAAATAAGAATTCTTGAATCACAATATTTATATGTGAATTTTAATTGATGATAAAATGTCTGGAATTGCTGCTAATCGGATAACGCAATCATACTCATCCGATCATCGTTATCACTAAATCAGTAATGCAATTTGATCGAAATGATCAAAGTGAAGAATGATCAAAGTATTTATATAAACTTTCAATAGATGAAAATTTATGAAGTGAATTTTGTTGAATAAAATAATCAAATCATCCACCTATCTATCCATTTATCTATATCATATCATCATCATTAACATTAATCAGGAATATGATTTGATCAAACTGATATTAAATAAACAATAAATTATGCAAATTTTAATCGATGATAATGTATGAAAATGAATTTATCAGATAAAGCTATCATCTAATTTATTCATTCACCTATTTATTCATTCATTTATCAATCTATCCATTAGTTAATCCATATCATACAATCAACGTTATCATTAATCAGTAATCTAACTTAATTCAAATGATCAAATTTATCGCATTATTATGATAAATTAAATTAAATGCTTATGTAAATTTCAACGACAACTTGGCAACAGTGATATTACTCTCGATTACTGTGTCAATGTTAAAAATATATTATCAAAATGAAAAAAAATTCTTGTTGGAAAAAATTTGATTTAAAGGGGTGTGGTTGATCTAAAACTATTTAATCATCCATTCCTTCCTTCCTATCTTTGCTACCTATCTACCTGCCTTCTTACCTACCTACCTTCCTATCTACCTTCCTACCTACTTACCTTCCTATCTACCTTCCTACCTTTTAAGGGTAATATTAAGGCGGAGATATGAAAAAAGGTAGGCGCAAAAAGAGGAGGAGGAGTAGGAGGAGAAGAAGAGCGGATTGTTAAGTTGAAAAGAAATAAAAATTGTTTTGCATTTGGGTGGGGCCGTGGGCCGTGAGGAGGGGAGAGAAAAGGAGGAGGAAGAAGTTTGTTTAGTATTGTAAGATTAAATTTTGTCAAATTGTCATCATTATTATTATCATATAGAATGCTGGAAACGGGAGGAAAGCTCCCTGTCACCACGAAATAGCGGGAAGAAAACTCCCTGTCACCACGAAATAACGGGAGGAAAGCTCTCTGTCACCACGAAATGTCGGGATATCATTATTAAAACTACCGCCACGTTAATTACCAATAGTGCCATTACGATTCATTTTAATCCTAGAAAAGCATTCTCGAGATTAGCCAGCAATATATTAGCATATTATCAGCATTTCCATTTCTACTCTCACCTTTAACCTTTACCATTTGGTAAAAGGAAAAAAGAAGCGGTGGAAAAAAGAGAACCAAGGAAGAAAACAAGGAAAACTCTTTCTCTCTCTCTTTCTCTCTCTCTCTCTCTCTCTCTATCTCTATTCAGTCAAATAAGAAAATAAAAAAAAAAATTGCATTAAAATATTTAAATTTCTCAATTCATCCACCACTATCATTCTCGAAAATCCTGAAATTCGGGAAATAAGCCAAAAAGAGACAGAAGAAAAAAAAAAAAAATCTTTGATCGCGTCGAAAAATTCAATCGATCTGTGTGGTACTAATGTTTGAAGTACTAATGGAAATGGATCATATCATTTATCAGTCATCTGCCGATAATCAAACTACTCTATGCATCTCATTGTATTATCGTTGGATTTTCACTGTATCATACATTATACGTTTCAAATTTTATTGGCCAAAATGTATATTATTATGGCCAAGGAATTTTATGGTATTTTATAATTATTATTACTACTATTACTATTCTCAACATTACTACAACAATCATTCATATCGATACTTTCTTATATTTATACTTTTTTTGGCCACAACCGTTAAATCACATCCATTATCGAAGCCAACAACGGTAAGCGATTTTTTTTCTAAAATTTCAACAAATTGTTAAAAATTAATTTTAATTCAAATTTTCTTTTTTTTTTTTTGTTGTAGAAAGGACAGAAGTTTATAATGAATTATGGTCCTTGAAATTTTATTGTACATTAACAATTTGTCGCTTTTTCCTTCTTTTCCAACTTTTTTTTTATTGAAACATTTGATAAAATTTATCGTCCAAAATTATGATTATATCGTTCAAAATTATGATTATATCGTTCAAAATCATGATTACATCCTTCAAAATTATGATCATATCGATCAGAATTATGATTAACAATATTCAAAATCTAATCATTTTTATTGAAACATTTGATAAAATTTATTGTCCAAAATTATGATTATATCGTTCAAAATAATGATTATATCGTTCAGAATTATGATTATATCGTTCAGAATTATGATTATATCGTCCAAAATTATGTTTAACAATGATTTGATAATAAAAACAATTTCTTTTAGAATTAATTTCTTTTTTTTTTTATTTATGGATTTATTTATTTTGCTTTATTATGTATTGCACAAATTATTAACTTTTTTTCTTGTGTTATAAAAAAAAAAAAGATGTTGAAATAATCTTGCGCAAATGTCCATTTGTTAGTTAATGCGCATTTTTCATCAAATTTTTTCATTTGCCTTTTCTAAATAATTTTTTCCTTTTCTCTTCAAAAAATTTATTTTATAAAATTTTGCTTAATTTTATTGATTTATTCGAGAAAATTTGTTTTATAAAATTTTGCTTAATTTTATTGATTTTATTCGAGAAAATTTATTTTATAAAATTTTGCTTAATTTTATTGATTTTATTCGAGAAAATTTTTTTCATAAAATTTTGCTTGATTTTATTGATTTTATTCGAGAAAATTTATTTTATAAAATTTTATTCCATTAATTCTATTGATGGAATAATTTATAATTCGTAGCAAACTTCTTCTATCATTCATATCTATCTGACCTTTTCTAATTTCAGAAATTAAAAAAAAAAAGTGAAAAAATATTGCCAAATTCATCCAATCTTTATGCTATCAAAATTTAAATTTTATTAAATTATCCTAAATTGCAAACATTTGCATTCAAATCATCGTATTTTATCAATCAAAAATTATTTGATTGATAAAATTTGAAAAAAAAAAAAAAGAAAACAAACAAAGATAAGGTAAGGTAAGAAAAAGTTCGTTGAATATTTTTATTTTTATTTTTTTTTAAATTAGTAAGACGAGAATCTCGTTATGTATCATCCAAAAATACATCAGTGATTTATTAGTGATAAGAGGGGGAAGGAGAGGAGAGGAGGAAAAAAAAGAAAAAAAGTAAAACGAACTAAACATTAATTATAATTTTCCGTAAATCGAGATTAAAATTAATTCAAGATGATGATAATGATGATGACTAGATCGTTTTATTTTATTTCAATTTTTTTTTCCTTTGTTTTTATCATTATCAAAAAAAAAAAAAACAGGAAATTGATTGATCATTCGTTTTTTTTTTTTTCGATGCATTCATCCTAAAATGATATCATATCATTTTACTGTATCTTTTCATTTAGTTTTATTTTTTCATTTAAAAATTGAAAGAACAGGAGGAAAGAAAAAAAAAAGTTTGATAAAGTCTTATTTTTAATCACTCAAATTAAATATATTTTTATCATTTATTTTTTAAATCGGAGATGTAAAAAAAAAATTTTTGAAAAATTTGTTTAAAGATTAATTTGATGAAGTGATAGTTGCTTGATGATAAGAATGATAGCAAAAATAAGGTGTGAAAATAAAAATTGATGCATAAGTTGTAAATTGAAAATTAATCTTTTTAGTGCTAATTTGTAATTGACAAAAAATTTGATAATTGATAAATTTGGAATATGTAATTGACAATAAATGCGATTTCTGATAAGAATGATAAAATAAATTTGTAATTTTATATGTTATGATTCGCTTTAATGAAATTATGCATTTGAGGATAATAAATTGTTATAATTATAAAATAATCATAATGTAAAATGAGAGATATGAAATTCGATATTAAAAAAAAAGCTAACTTTCGAAATTTCATTATTATCAGAAATCGATAATCAGTGACAAAAAAAAATTAAACAATGAATTATGAACAAGAAAAAGGAAAAAAAAACAGATAAGCTGATAAGATTCTTGGAGACAAGATGTGATCCTCCTTTTTTAGGATTAAATTTTTACTGACCTCTCAATTTGAAGAAACAAAAGAGATAAATAGAAATTTGATATGAATCATAGTAGAACTTATATTATCATAGAATCGATCTTATCAGAATCATATCAGTTTTATTTAATAATTAATAAAAGTTAATTCTAAATTCTGAGCATCGAAAAGTAAGTTTTTGTTTCTTTTTTTTTTCACTCCAATAATAATAGATAAAACGATCATTGATTGAATTATCATTCAAAAAAAAAAAAAATTGATAAATCATTTTAAACAATTTAAGCGCTTAGTTATATGTATGCCAGTTATATGTATTAAAACATATATCATTTCATTCTATTTAGCGACATTTCATTGCCATTAAAATGAAATTCTCGTTTTATCATTTAATTCTCGAATTGATTATAATTTAATTTATATTTGAATGTTATCACTTTTTATCTACTGATAATTTCAATCAATGATCAAAAAAGTTAACAATTCTCGAACTGATAATAATTTAATTTATATTTAAGTATTATTATTTTTTGTCTAAATAAAATTATGGAAAAAAATTATTTTTTATCTAAATGAAATTTAAATGAAATTCTCGTTTTATCACTTAATTCTCAAATTGTTTATAATTTAATTTATATTTGAATGTTATCAGTTTTACCTAATGATAATTTCAATCAAATGATCAAAAAAAAAATTAACAATTTTCGAATTGATAATAATACTTAAATATAATTTAATTTAAGTATTATTATTTTTTATCTAAAAATTGTTTATAACAAGAAATTCTAATGTATAATGTAAAATTTTTAAATTTTAGACTAAAATTAATCAATGAAATTGAACGGTAATGTTGCTATCAGTAATGTTTTACAGTAAATGATATATCATTTTAAAGTTTTATAAATTTTTTAATCACAATTTTTTATTACAATCTTATAAATTACGTATAATTTTAGCTAAATTTCAAAGGATTCATTTGATTTAAAAGAAAAAACAAAGAGCAAAATAAAATGATACAATGCTGAGATTTTTAAAATATTTATATCTTTTTTTAGAGAGAAAATTTGATAAAATTTTAACATTAATTTTCAAAGATGATAACATTTTCAACATAAATTTGATAAAATTTTAACATTAATTTTCAAAGATGATAACATTTTCAATATTTCACTATTAATATATCTTATATGCAATAAAACATTCTGCAAATATTTCTAAAAAGAAAAAAAAAAAACAAACAGAACTTTTTTATTCAACTTTATCAGTCACTTTTTTATTCAATTTTATCAGTCACTTTTTTATTCAACTTTATCAACCACTTTTTTATTCAATTTTATCAGTCACTTTTTATTCAACTTTATCACTCATTTTTTTATTCAATTTTATCAGTCACTTTTTTATTCAATTTTATCAATCACTTTTTTATTCAATTTTATCAATCACTTTTTTATTCAATTTTATCAATCACTTTTTTATTCAATTTTATCAATCACTTTTTTATTCAATTTTATCAATCACTTTTTTATTCAATTTTATCAATCACTTTTTTATTCAATTTTATCAGTCACTTTTTTTATTCAATTTTATCAATCACTTTTTTACTCAACTTTATCAATCATCAATATATGTAGCAGAATGTAGAAGAGAAAATAAAAAAATGTTAAAAGATGCAAGGACATAGAAATATAATCTTAATTTCAATCTTATTTTTATAAAACACTTACAATCATTAATTATTATCAATTTCTCTTTATGATAAATTAGGAAAAAATTTTATACTATAATATTGCTAAGTGAGTATTTGAAATTAAAAATAATATTTAAAATTTAAAAATTTAAATTTAAATTTGTGATAAGTTTAAAATTATCATATATTTGTTTAGGTACAAAGTTCAATGTATGATATTGAAATTGAAAAATTAAAAAAAAATTATATAATTGTAAAGTTAGACAGTTTATTTCAAATAATGACTTGACTTGTCTACAAAAATGAATTCCTTTCTCGTCTACATTTCTCGAAAAAGCTCAATTCGTCTTACTATGTTCCGTTTTTGACCTTTAGCCTTTACTGTATGTGAAATTTTATAAGATGAAAGAAATGACAAATACAAAATGATCATTTTTTTGCGCACACATTTTACTTCGTCACTCATTTTACTTCCTGATAGACTTTTAGATGATAAGATTAATTAATCAGTCGCTCAATGATTACGTAAAAAACATATCGATAATTTTAGCTTTAATTTATAAGTCTTGACTGCTAGTTTTTTTTTTTTTTTTTTTTTTTTTTAAACGAGAATTTTATTTAATAGCTATTATTTATTATTCAATTATTTATTAGTCTTAAGAAAATTATTGTTGATCTGAGAAAAACGTGTGAACATCACTCAGATTGCATGATAACGATTTTGTTATCAATAGTATCATTCGCAAAATACTAATTTATAGTTATCTTATATTCATTATTTGATATATAATTGAAGTGATGAATAGATAATTGAAAGAAATTGATCCACAAGCAAATAATTTTAATAAGAAATGATAAGAAAATATTTATCCGTATAAATATTATGATATGACTTTATCAGTTAATCATTTAACAATTGTTAGCTTATTCTTAAAATAAATGATAGATGGCTTATTCTCAAATGAACTATCTAAATCTATCTTAACTATTTATCTAAATACTCAAATGTATTTGAACTACTGAAACTTTTTAACCGAATTTTTTAATTTGTAAATTTCAATTGACCTTTAAGTAATGGTTAAACGTTAAACGTTATCAGCAAAATTTATATTATATTTTAACTAATCTAATATAAATATGGAGAAGCTTGTTTCCCAGTTGTTTGTCTATGCTTATGATAATGAAAATGGTGATAATAATAGTGACAATAATAGTGATAATAATAATAATAATGTTAAAAATAATAAACAAGAAGAATTTTGTATTCAAAGCATAGATAAATGCAATTTGGAGGTAGAGATCTTTTGAATTTTTTTTTTTTTAATAAAATAATTATTCGCAAAAGACGCCGCAAATGTGATTTCAAATCGATTATTTATTTGACTCTACAGAAATTTATTTTTAATCCAAAATGATATTGATATACACGAAATTTCATCAAAGTGATCATATCCAAAAATTTCAAAAACATTTTCTACCAAAACGATGTTGACATACACGTGTCAAAGTGATCATATCCAAAAATTTCAAAAACATTTTCTACCAAAACGATGTTGACATACACGTGTCAAGTGATCATATCCAAAAATTTTTTCATCAAAGTGATCATATCCAAAAATTTTTTCATCAAAGTGATCATATCCAAAAATTTCAGAAACATTTTTTTCTACTTTTACTAACTTATTTTGCTTTTTCTTTCTTTATTTTCTGTTTTTAGTCTATTTTTTATCTAGGAAAGGTTGCAAATTTAGTTATGATTTGCTAAATGACAATATTTAATACTTTTTTAAAAGAAGTAAAATGTCAAGTAAAAGAGTGGTTTGTAAACTTTGATTTACTTTATTTGAAATATTACAGGTGTTTTAAAATTTATCGATAATTTAATATATTGATAGTCTGTGATTTTTACGCTTAAACATTATTGTGTTTAAAAGTTCAAATCTGGCCAAGAATATGTCATATTGTAACTTGTGATTACTTAATTGAAAGATTATACCTGGCCAAGAGTAATGCAATATTATAACTTGTGATTACTTAATTGAAAGATTATACCTGGCCAAGAGTAATGCAATATTGTAACTTGTGATTACTTAATTGAAAGATCATACCTGGCCAAGAATAATACAATATTGTAGCTTGTGATTACTTAATTGAAAGATTAATCTGGCCAAGAATATGTAATATTGTAACTTCTAGAAAACATCTATTACCTTTTCGAGAAAAAAAAAATATTTGAAAACTTTGAATAATTCTAAACTATCTTGCAAAAAAATGTGATTAGAAACAGAAGTGAAAATTAATTTGAAAAGTCCACTCCTTTGCAAAAATCAATAATATATTAGAAATTCAATAAATTAGGAGATAATTAATTAATAACTTAATTAATAAACAAAAAAAGTTAGTAAACAAAAAAAAAAGATATTTCAGTTAATGTTGCATGGTAATGATTTACATATGGCAATTGATGTTGTTAACGATCAACAATTGATGCCAATGTTATCAAATTATCATTCCATTTATCATCATATGGATAATGCTAACATCAATAATATTAATGATGGCAATTCAAATAATGTTGATAATGAAAACAGTGATGGTAATGATGGTGATGATAGTAATAATAATGATGATGATAATGATGATGATAACGATGATGATGATGATGATGATAATAATAATAGGCAAAGGCATCATAATCATCATCGAACAATACGAATTATTAGAAGGCGGAAACGTTTTGGTAAGTTTGTGTTATCAGTTATATCGATAAATCTTCTATCACTAATCATCATTCATTTACAAACTTCCTATCACTGATCATTCTTTATCTAAGTATTTCATTCTGATCAAAGACAGATAATAATGATTAGAAAGCATTGAAATATAATGAGAAGAAATTCTAAAATTTTAATTAAAAACAACAATCGCCAAAAATTAGTTATCAGTTGCTAAATTAAATGAAACAATTGACATTTGATAACTTTTAAGATGTAATATCAGTATTAAGCACAATCATATAGCATATCACTATTAGGATAAATGATAAAATTGAAATGATGTTAAGGTGATTTTGATAATTTTATCAAAATGCAATTTGAAAAAATATATTTTTACAAAGTTTTTGTAAAATTTTCTCGCCATATTACAGTTAAAAATGAAATTAATTTAAAAATGAAAAAAATTATAAATTATTATTTTTTTTTTTTGTTAAATTTTTTTTTTTTTTTTTTTTGAAAGAAAAAAATTTATTATCAATGAATTTTTTTTTTTTTTTTTGGAATTTAATTTTAGCTACAGCTCAAACATCACGATGGGATAAGATGACATCTGATTATGTTCTTAAATTAAAATGGTTTATCAGTAGGTATACACGTGATATACCACGTTCCGAAATCAGGTACTTTTTTTTTATCAATTAATGATAGAAATTTATAAATTATTAATTTATCTTTCATTTTTTTGCTTTGTTTTTTCTACTAAAATTTTAATCCAAAATATTGATATCTGTCAAACTGGGAAGTTGCTAAAATGATCGATTTTGATCAAATTTTTTTTTACTAATTTTTTTTTTTAATTCATTTAATAAAAAAAAAAAGAAATTTTATATAATTTATTAGTGAAATTTTTTAATTTTTTCAAATTTTGTTTTTTTTTATCATTTCTTGATTAACTTTTTTTTTATCATCTTCTTGATTAACTTTTTTTATCATTTCTTGATTAACTTTTTTTTTATCATCTTCTTGATTAACTTTTTTTTTATCATTCCTTGATTAACTTTTTTTTTTAAAAAAAAATTTTTCCAACTAAATAATGATAATTGAAATCTTAGAAAAGACCCTGACACGATTTACTTGTCAATTTTTACAGAAAAAAAAAGTCTCGTTTTTTTTTTTCTTTTTTTTTTTCAAATATTAAAACCAGTTTTTAATGGCTATAATAAACTTCCTTCCTTGTCCTTTTTTTTTTTTCCTTTCCTTTAAATTTGTATTTGTCCCTTAAGTTTTATAAAGTGATAGAAATCAAAATTTCGACTTTTTTCCCGTATCGTTTAAGACTAATTTAATTTAGGTCAATGAAATATACATATATATGTATATGTAAATATTCCAATATATTTGAAAATTAGAAAAATTGGGCCAAATATTTGAATTTATTCGAATTTAGGAAGAATGTTATGTAAGATATTTATATATACCATAAATGACCTCGACACTATCGCTTCAATTGAAATCATATCATTATCAGCCGAAATTTCTAAAAAAGGGATGTTCAGAAAAAAAAAAAATTATTACAAATTTATAAAAATAATAAGTATATATGCAGCAAATTGATAATTTTATTTTGATAATTTTGACAATTGATAAGTTCATTTCTCGAATTGAAAAAAATAAGAAAAAAAAAAGGGATGGAAAAGTTTTTCGGAATAGAATTAATAAAATGCTATTGTAAATGTTAATTTAATTAAAGTCGATGATTAAAATATCAATCGAATTGAAATATCAATCGGATTGAAGCCGATGATTAAAATTATCAATCGAATTAAAATATCAATCGGATTGAAGCCGATGATTAAAATTATCAATCGAATTAAAATATCAAAAAATGCTAATTTAATTTGAAATAATAAATTTGAAAAAAGCTTTATTTAAAAGAATAATTTTAATATTTCAATAGCTTATTTGTCCAGCTATAATTTATGCGTTTTTATTTCTTAAAAAAATAAAATTATCATCAGAAATTCAGTTTATCAATTTTTGAGAAATATAATTTTCAAATTTTATAAAATACTATTAAAATTTTATTGGACGAATTTTTGAAATGTTAAGCTAAATTAAGTGATAATCTCAGCTTAATTAATTTTCGCATAATAATTGAATAAAATTTCATTGTTCTAACAAAATTTCATATATTTGATGCTGCATTGATAAAATAAATTATTCGATTATCCGTAAAATTTCCTATTGATAAGACTAGATAAAACTAATTACTATATGGTAGCTAAGTTTTAATCATAGTGATCAGAGTTATACTCATTCACAACAATAAATTCTAAATATTATCATATCAGCAAATCATATTAATATTCATTTGATTTTTTAAGATGATAATTGCTTAAATAATATTACAAATTAATGTTGATTTGAATTCGCATATCAAATCACAAAATTAGGAGCTATTAATTTTATAGCATTAATTTTATCAATGAAAAATTTTGCCAAATGATTAAATACTATTGATACACATATCTAATCACTATGATTATAACTTAGCTACCATATAGTGATTAGTTTTATCAATAGGAAATTTTACGAAATGATCAATGCTGATGTTACGAAATGATATGTTTGATTTAAATTATATATCAATTAATCTTATCTTTTCCGACATTTTATATCCTTTACCGCAATGACTGATTCATAAAGACGTTTATTCAATATTCACACACTGATAAGCTTCTTTAGAATATTTTTTTTATCGTTTATATAATTGCATAGATATTCATAAAAAAAATTTCATACTTTACACAACAATTACAGTAAGCAATGCATAAGATGATAATACCTTTCTTTCATTTTTCCTTTATCATCCATTCCTCTGCTGTAAGAGTTATGACAAAAAAATTGATAAACAAAATGATTTTATGCATTATAATCTTATCAATGTGCTATTAATAGATTATTGAAATAGAATGGCATCTTTTGAATAAAATAAATTTACGCTTAAAAATAGAATTTACGTGATATTTTATTTGAATCATTTTGATTTCTTTTTATGATTCAATGATTCAAAATGATTCTGAATATTTAAAAATAATCATTTCAAAACAAAAGAATCTCAATAAAACGAATTCATCGTTGCAATACGCTTAAAAATAGAATTTACGTGATATTTTATTTGAATCATTTTGATTTCTTTTTATGATTCAATGATTCAAAATGATTCTGAATATTTAAAAATAATCATTTCAAACAAAAGAATCTCAATAAAATGAATGATTTTTATCTTTTATTTTATAGGTCAGTGATTCGAAAATCATTTTCAATGTGGTCGACGCAAACAATTATTAATTCGATGCCATCTGTAAAGCTTCAATTTGAGGAAGCTTCATATGAAGATGATGCTGATATTGTGATTCTTTGGGCAGAAGGTGATCATGGTGATGCATATAAATTTGATGGTACCGGTAATCATACCAAATTTTTAGCTCATACATTTTATCCAACATATCAGGAAGATGGTCGATTAAATGTGATATTCATCTTGGTTAGTTTTGAATTGAAATATTTTTAATGATACATTATCATTCTATTCGAAAATTTTATCAATAAATATTTCAAAAACATTTTTTTTAAAAATAAAATCCATAAAATTTCTGCTAGTCGATTTCAGATTCCTAGATAAGATAAGAATATTTTAATAATATAGAAGATAAGAAAATTTTAAAAAATTTCAAATTCTTAAATAACAAAAATCGTTTGGAAAAGTTTCAGCCTAAAAGTTATATGCTAATTTTATCATATAATTTACTCAAATACTATAATTATGAAAATTTTTTTTTTTTATTTTTTCGTAAATAATAATTTTAGTAAAGAAGCAATTGGTAAAAATAAAAAATTATTTATGATGATTAATTAATAATTTTAAAATGATTTATTTTACAATGATTTATTCTAAGATGATTTTGTAAGATGATTGTAAAAGAATAGATTGTTCTATATTAATGATTTCAATTATCATTTTTTCCATTTTCCATTGAATTATCAAAAATTTGAAGAAATTTGGCATGTATGCTTTAACAATCGTTTTACACAACGAATCTCTATTGTTTTAGCAAATTTTCATTTTAACTAATTCAAAAAAATGCGGTAAATTGCATTAAAATGCGGTAAATTTTGCTAGAAAATTACGAAATATCGAATAGTTGCAAATAATAAGTAAGTAACAGGATGCTACTCTCGAAATGAATCTTTCAATATCGAGAATGTTTATACGAATTCATCATCCAATTCTTCAACAATCGTAAGGCTAATGCAAACATAAAGTTTGGAGATTTATAGGGACAGTAGAAAACAACAAGTTTATTTGTATAATTTATACTTATGCTTGTATTATAAAGTTAGCAGTAAACAGGGAGCATATCGTGAAAATATAAAATATTTAAAAGTTTGAAAAAATTTTAAAATAAATAACGAAATCATTTTGTTTATCTATCAATCAATCTATCAATTTAGCTTTAAAAAAAAAAAAAAAAAAAAAGTTTTATTTATTTTTTTTTACTTTCTATTAAATAATCAATTAAAAATTATTTGCTTTAATTATTGTCTTTTTTTTTTTTTTTTTTTTTTTTACTAGTATTAAAAGTGATTATCATATCAATAGTTAAGCAATCATTTTGATCATTTAAATCCGGCATAGAGATTTTACTAAATTTTTTCATATTTTTCATTAAGAAATCCTGTAACGTTTGTTGAAATGTGTTCATGTTAAATGATAATCATTTGATAAACATATCTGGTGTATTTTTAGAGAAATAAGGTAATAATTACAATAAATGTATTCTATTTGTCAAGTGATAATTGATAAAGCATATCTTTCAGTTTCTCGAAAACTAGAAAACAATTAGAATAAAAATATTCCTCCTTTTAAATGATAATTGAGAGATATATCTCTCGATTTCTTTAGAAATAAGGAATAATTAAAATAAACATATTCTTCCTGTTAAATGATAATTGATAATGATATTTCTTTTTTCGAGACATGCAAATATCAGTATTTTAGATGATGCAGAAAAATGGATCACTGATAGCAAAGGTGATGGTACTTCATTTCCAATGTATTCATCCATGAAATTGGCCATTCATTAGGATTGGGCCATAGCAAACGTGCTGATGCTATCATGTATCCGATTTATAAGAAAGATATGATTGATAATGCATCATTTGATTTGGACGACAAATGCGCATTAAATTGGAATTACAGTAAGTTAATGATTGAGTGATAAATGAAAATCGCTCTTCATTTTTTATCATTTTTATCATCGCTTCCTTTTTTATCATTACAAAATTTTTAAGAGATAATTTCAAAAAAAAGAAACTGAATTTTAGAATATTTGCAGAGTTTTTTTTTTAATTTTCTTAATTTTTCCTCATAATTTTGTCTGTTGAAAGAAAACTGTAAACATGATTAGAAAGATTGCTGATAATTTCAATCTTATTGGATATTAATCTAAGGTAGATTTTGAGCATTATTTGAAATTAGTTCTAATCAATGCTATATGAATTTTATCATTTTGCGGTTATCAGTGTTGTATTTCTTATTAAAGTTTGTTTATTAAAATTTTTGAAATTTCAAAGTTTATCAGAAATGTGGGATATTTTTTGAATGATACAATTTCAAATTAAAGTTTAAAAAAAATTTTTGAAAATAAATATTTCAGTTGGTCCAACTAATCTATGCTTATTTGTATGGTTAATGTCTGAGGTACTACCAAGACAAATCGAGCATAAAATGAATGATTATAATTCGGGAGTAGATTTTAATAGTAAGTTAATTAGTTTGCTAATTTGTCTTATTTGCTTGATTAATACAAATTACAAGATTTGTTTATATCATATCAAATAGAACTGATAATGAAACATTTTATTTTCAGTCATTCAAAGGTTAACCGATGATGATAATTCTCAGTCTAAAATAAATACTCTCAAAGAGCAATTACAAGGTAAAACTTTTCATATTCCTTTTTGCTTTTAATAAATTTTCCATGTAATGCTTATCTTATCTTATCATATTATTTTTATTTTACTGATTGATATGATAAAATGATCGGATTTTTTTAAATCAATTCACAAAGCAATCAATCATAATATTGTATGTATGTATGTATGTGATCCGTTAGTTTTAATTTTTATTTTTTGTCTTCTATCTTAAAAATTATTTTTTTATTTAATTTCTCTTTTAAATCCTTCTTCATCGTTTTTTTTTTTTTTTAAATTTTTATATTCCCAATCATTCCTCTATTCCACTTTTCTTATCATGAAAATTTTACAGTTTATTCGAGCAAGTCTGTGTCATTTGATTAAAATACAAGAAAATTTTATCATCCATTCTTGATGTTAATGTTGAAATGATTTATCAAATCAGGCTATAAATATTTTTTCTATCACCATAAATGATAAGACAAAAAAAAAAAAAAAAAAAAAAAAAAAGGCGAACAGATTTCTTAATGACATCGATTGATCAAAAAAGAAAAACATTTTTTCATATTGTGCATGATAACTGATTTTTATCAAAAAGTTAAAATGTTTAGAAAAAAAAAAAAAATTTGCTACAAATTTTTCACAAAAATATATATGAAATTAAAATTGAAATTGATAATTGAAAATCTATGGAAAATGGAAATGATGGAATAATTTGAATTAAACAAATGATTTTAACATTTTTAAATTTATGCAATTCATAAAAACTCAATTGATCGAATAATTAGATAAATTTCTTATGAAATATTTCAATAAAAATGTTATTGAAAAATGATATTTCAGAATCTCATATACCATTATGTAACAAGAATAATAATATACGTGCAAAATTTGAGCATCTTCTCGAAAAAAATTGATTTCTCGATTCGATATGCATCTGAATATGGTAAAAATTGAATTCATTAGATGATTTAAATTGTATAATTTTGATTTCATTTTATTGTTAAGAAATTTTCATTTGAAAATTTTTATGAAATATTTTTTAGGCAATGTAATGTGCAATTTTTTGGCCGGATTACGAGAACGAATGAATGATTATGGAGTTGATAAGCTTTTTGATCAAGCAACTTCACAAATTTCATCAATTGATTATTTAAAAATTTTATCACAACCATTAAAATTTCCATTACGACGAAAGCAACGACGACTTCATTTGGAGCGACATCATCATCATCATCATCATCATTATCATCATCATTATCATTATCATCATCATCATCATCATTATCATCATCGTCATCAACAATTATCTTCCGTTGCAAATTCTATTTTTAATTCAAACTTTTTTACTGATGATTTTTACAAGCAATTTTTAAAATTTTATGTACAATAGGAATTCGACAAATAGTGATTCTATTTTGAAGATATACAAGAATTATTATTTTTTTTTTTTTCATCTTCTTCACCTCTTTCTGATTCTCGAATGCGAGATATCAATCGATATTACTGGTACAATTGATTATATTATCCAGCATGCCCGATGAAAAGTTATGATTCCTTTATCAGCATGTTTGATAATTATTATTTGCCTTTTTAATTTTATGAAAAAATTTTTTCACGGTGCTCTGTTAATGTTCTTTCTCATCTTCATCTTCATTCCTTTTTGAATTTTTTTTTTTATCAAATTTATCTTTGAAAATTTTTATCTATTTTTATGAAATGGCATATCATATTTAAATTTCAATTTATTTATTTTTAGTCTTTTTGATCCTATTCAGGTAATCCTGAAATCATAAGATTTATGCTTTCAATTACTTCTACATTGTATATTGTAATAAAAGAGAAAAAAAAAACAAATTTTTGCAAAAATATTGCTAAATTCAAAAGTTGAAGTTATTTGCCAAAAAATTGAATAATCTTCACAAAATTGTATTTATCATAAAATTAATAGAATTTTTAGTTTTAATTTAGGCTAATTTACTGTAGTATTCTTTTTCATTATGCTCAGATTTAGGCTCTTCCTAGTTTTTTTTTTTTTTTTTATCATTTATTTATCACCCTGGTCTAGCAATAAATGCGGTATTATATTATCTCATTTTATCTCATATGATTTTTGAAATATTTGAAAATATTTAGAACATCTATCTGTTTAGCAATTTATTCGAGAAAAATTGAAGTAGAAAATTTGATATTGATAGAAAATTTTGATTAGCTAAAATTTTCACTAATCTCTCCTGATGCTAAATTTATCCGCGATATTGCGAGACTTCTTTTTTTTTTTTTTTGTTTTTCGAATTTGATTTTTTGTATTCTTCCAATTTGCATTTATATACAAAATTATATGTCAAATGGTTAATTAATTGCTTATTATTTTAGGAAAAGACCTGGTAGATTTTATAAATTTGTTAATAATTGATAAATTTAAAACAAGCGCTAAACTGATAATAAACTATTTTTAAATTTAATATTAAAAAAATAGAAATTTTTAGGAAAAAAAAAGTAATCAAATTTTTACATTTTTAATGATAAATTTGTTCCTTTTATCTAAAAAAGAATTGAAATCAATACGATGATATGATTATAATTTATCAGTATGTTTAATCAAAAATGAATTAAAATTTTGATTTGCTTTTTTGATACATTCTTTTTTTTTTTTTTTTATCCAAATAAACGATAAATTTTTTTAAAAGCAAAAAATTTAATTAAATTATTAATATAACCAGGCTTTTCGTTCATTTACAAACAACAATTATTTTCTTTCAAATATTCATCTTTTTTTTTTTACATAGTTCAATTTGTTAGTTTTTGGAATTTGGAAGCAAATGTAATTCAATTAATTTTTAGTTTTTTTTTTTTTCCTTTTTGTCTTTGATACTATCAAAATTTGATTCGTAATTATTTCCATTTATTTATTATCACTGTTATCATTTAAATAATTTCATCTGTTTATATGTTTTTTTCAATCTTGACAAATTCTTACTGTGGTCACAATAAAACACCAAAAATTAATTGTTTAGCCATATATAATTAGAAAATTAAAAATTTCTTTTTTTTTTTTTTTCTTTTGTTACATGTCATTCGAAGTTTATTTATCATCGATTATCATCATGCTTCATAAATTATTGTAATCATTTATTGATAATATAACATAAAATGTATTTTTAAATATTGATAGTAGTAGTAGTAAAGTGTAACATTTTGGGATGGAAATAATTGAAATATTTCTCGTTGATTTTTTCTTTTTTTTTTACGCAAAAATAACGGTTCATTTTGAAATTTATTTTTTCCTTTTGAATTCTAATGAAGTAGTAAATTTTATTTGACAAATTAATTAATTTCAAGGTAATTTGATAAGAGTAGGAGGAAAAAAAAATGAAGAATGAAGTAACAAATGATTAATGGAATTTTACCCATGCTGCTACTATCAATGATATCGTTAAAAGTTTTATCATCCGATGAAGTACCAATGAAATCAGTGCAATCATATCAGATCCTTGTGCAATAATGAATTTATATAATTTGTTTTGTTGACAAATGATATCTTTCCATATTTTTAAAAATTTATTAATTTAATGTCAACAATGATTATTTTCATCTATTCGAGAATGCGTATTCATTGAATTACTCTTCGAGAATATTATTTGGAAAATATTGATAACAAATTTTGCGGTTTTTGTTAGTATAATATTTTGTTAATAGCAGAAAATGAATGATTATGCAATTTTCATTAAAACTTTAATAAGTTTTAAATTCATAATCACCGATTATCAAATGACATTCGCTGCGACGAAAGTGATCGTTAATTTCTAATTCATAAATAGTCGAATTAAGTGATTGAGCGTTGGATTCTCGAGATTTATTCAAGAGTAAAATCATGTAAAGTAAAGTGATATGATAATACCACTTGTTCAAATTATTCGAATTAATTTTTTAGAAAATGAATTAGTAATTTTATTATTTTTGAAAGAAATTATACTTTAAAAATTATACATCTGAATCTCGAACCGAAAGAATTAGTAATGAAATAATTACAAGTTAAAGGAATATTTCGATGAAATATCACATTCCATAAAATGATCAATTGAAATTTGTAATTCTTATTGATTTGTCAAATTGAAACATTGATGAAAATGCTTAACTAAGATTAAAGTTCTGAAACTTTATGTGAATGAAATATCAATTAACACTTACAAAAGAATGAAAATTATTTATTACAAAACAAATATAATTGAACAAATTTCATTGATAATTTTTTTTTTCTTTTATTATATAAGAATATTTACTGTTTAAAATAAGATTAAATTTTTATCATTATATGAAAAATTTGATATGTTATCATTTACATGGAAATGATAAAATTATTCTTTAAAAGATGTTATAAAATGGCACAAATTCTGATACACTATCATTTACATGGAAATGATAAAATTACTACTGTAAAAATATTACAAATGAAAAAAAAAAAAATAATTCTTCATAAATTATTATCATTTGTATATCAGTCATAAAGTCTTTCATTTTAAATTAAAATTTTTGCACCAAAATTACTACAAAATAAAGCATTAGGAAATTTTTGTAAATATTTGCGGAAGCGTCAATTTCAAATGAAGCAAAAATGTGATAAAATTTGTTACAACTTTTTTTTTTTATTTATCACATATCACATCAAGTTCTTCTCTTTCTTTCTTTTTTTTTTTAGCGAAAATGATAACATTATTAAAACATTCGGTGAATGCAAAACAAATATGTAAATAAGTTATCACCCTAACTATGTTTAATCATTATAATTATCAATGATTAGAAATTTCTAATTTTCTTTTAACTATTTAAATAAATGAAATTCCAGAAAAATGAATGAATGAATGAATGAATGAATGAATTTTGAATCTCTTTGAATATTTTACTATTACATTACAATTCATAAATATTTGTTTAACCATGGTATATGATGAGAAAAATGCGGTTTTTAGGATAAGAAAAAATATATCAAAATTTATTGAGAAAATGAATTAATCAGTGATAGTTGTGATTGATTATCCAATCAGAATAGTAAAAATTGATCAATCTTCGTTAAAGAATATGATTTCTCGATATGATATCAATTGAATTGACTTTTTTATTTTTTGTTACAATAATAATGCATTATATATTTGTTATAATTAAGAAAATTATAAGTTTATTTAAAAATTTTAATCAAACTTAAAATTTAATCATTGAAAATATTCTGAGCTAAGATATTATGGCTTTTCTTAGAAGTAATCTGTTTTTCAAATTACAAACTTTCGATAAAAGTGCTGATATCATGTTAAAAAAAAAAAAAAAAAAAAAAAAAATGCAACAATTTTCCAATATACTATTTAAGAACTTTTTTATTTACCTTGTAGCAATGAACTTTACCTGTTAATTTATATCAGCATTTTGCTTATTTTTATTTTGAACAATTTTTCTAGCAAAAATACTTCGGCATATTTCAATTTTTTCATCATATATTCGTATATTTTTGAAATTCTCGATCAAGAATTTTAAACAAGCCTTTCTTCCTTGCTACTCGATAATTTCCAAGTCATCTTATCGCAACAAATTTTTTTCTTTTGAATTTATTAAAAATTAATTTTATAGTTTGAGTATACCTTTTTTATATATACATATATTTTTATCTTAATTGATAGATAAATTACTATTTCATTGGTATTAATATGATAAATTTGTCATTTTTTTAAAATTCAAATCTTAAATTTTTCTTTGAAAAAGTTTTGTAACAAAAAAAAAATTTACAATTATTTAATAATTATGTAAAAATTATGTAAAAAGGTATACTCAAATTATAAAATTAATAAATTCAAAAAAAAAAAAAAAAATTAATAACAGTTTTTGAATAAAATCTAAAATTCAGATGATATCTTGTTGAAAAAAAGAAAAGAAAAAAAAAGAAAACGATAAGCAACAAAATTTTTGTTAAATAAATTACATTGATGAACGACCTTCACGCTTTTATTGATAATACACAAAATTCATTAATGATGTAATCTTTTAATTACTACTTTGAAGATTTTTCTGTCTACTTAAGTGATGTTTACGAAATAAAAAAAAAAAAAAATTTTTTTTTTTTTGAAAATATTTATCATAAAATGATAATATAGAAATTGTTATTTTATTTAGCTAAATTGTCAAGAGTTATTACAATGAAATTCATGTGAAAGGCAACATTAGATTTAATTATTTCTATAATTTAAGAAATTGCTAAATGAAGCATATACGTCAAGAAAATAGAAATATGATAATAATATTAACAAAAGTATGATAAAATTAGATTTTATTAATAGCAAATTCTTTTTGTTATATAATTAATATTATATCTAACTTATTAATTAATTTATATCTAACTTATAATTAATATTATGTCTAACTTATAATTAATCTTCAAAATTTCTATGATTTCTACTTTATGGTATGTATTGTATTATATTACTTATTCGATTGATTGCAAACATGAAATTTGATATTTATATATCACATTTTTGTAACTAAATTTATTGAATCGTTCAGAAAAAATAGCATTTCTTCTCTTTTTTAAGAGAAAATTAACTTAATATAACAAGTGGATCAGTTATTATTTAAATAGAAATTCCTTGAAAATAAACAAAAAAAAAAAAAAAAAAAACTCAGTGGAGGAATAAAAAAACAAAAAGATTGATCGGGATGAGGAAGGAAAAAAAATTAGAGAAATGAAATTGAAGATTATCAATCTTTTGGAAATCTTTTTAAAAAATATTAACATCAATTTAAAACGAAAAAAAAAAAAAAAAGAAAAATGAAGCAATCTATGATGCAGAAATAGGAGATTTTGGATGATTTTTAGGTCAATTGTTCAGCATTACTGGATTTTGATATCAGTTGACCTCGTGCATTGTAATTTTGCGCTAAATATTTTATCATTTTTTCTTTATCATCAAAGATAAGCTATACAGCAATTGAAAAAATTAACTCTCACACAAATCATTATTAATATTGGATTAAATTCCAAGAAATTTCATCAGTTTTTTCTAATCGTTTATTGATTGAAATTTTGATCATTCAGAAAGTACTGGTAACATTGCTCATGAAATTAAAGAAATTTAGTTCAAAAAAAAAGTATAATTAAGAATAGAATAAATTATTGTATTTCAAACTGATCAATTAGCATAATTATTTCTAATTCTCATTTTCCTTCAGTTTTTGTCATTTTATAAATTTAATTTTTGTTCAATCATTCATTGCAATATTCTGCTAACTTGATCTATGTGATTTATATCGTTCACAAAACTAATTCTAGTTATTTAAATTTGAATTACAAAAAAGATAGGACAATATCTAAAAATCCAATCCAATTCAGCTGAATTTTGATAAATCCATTTTGTCATGATTTTGATTCAAACATTTTAGTGAGAAATCAGTATATTATATTTTAAACATAATTTAGAAGCGGCATAATATTGTAGCAATCAGTTATAAAATGCATTCAGATTTAAACTGGATATATTTTATTTTAATTATTCGTAATATTAAAAGTTATACATTATTTATATTAATGGTAGAATGATTTTCTTATTACTGAAATTAAATTATTATGCTAAAACATGCCAAATGATATTGAATGGCGAAATAGATGACAAAGCATCATCATCAAAAATATTGAATAAAAACTTAACATTTATTTCTGATTATTATCCAGAAGTAATCAATAAGTTTATTTCTGATTATCATCTAGAAGAAATCAATAATTTTCTTAAAAATATTAACAATATTTCTTCATTTTCTCGCTTTATAGCCAACCATCTGGTGGATTCCATCCATACATTGTAATCGTCCGATTGGTAATTTTAATAAATTCTTTCTGGCAATCAATTTTTGTTTTACCTATAAAATATATTCAGATGAGAAAAAAATTGAATAATATAAGTAGGTTATTGAATTTCTAGAAGCAAACTGAGAATTTATATTCTTGCATTCAAAAACGAATTTTTTCCACATGATTTACAAGTTCTTATATGCAGCTACATTCTCATATAGATTTTCTGATTTCGAATACCTTCACCTGCACCTGTTTGCAAAATTACTATGAGTTTGACCACTGAAACTTACTAGGAATTTATTAAATACATTCTGGTAGACCATGAAATGATACATTTCTCGTTCAAGGGAAATAATTGTAGTTTCTGATTTCGATCAAGAAAGATTTTCAGGAAATTATGAATACTTTCCGACAATGGATACAGTATGCTGGTATTCCCACTATGGCGCGTATTTGAAAAGGGTTCAAAGAGAAATTTGGCAGGATTAAAAACAAATCTCGAGATTAAAGAAAAATTCTGTGAATAAATTAAAGAAAGAATTCAAGCGAACTTTTCCATTCTCAATAACCAATGATCTGGGGCATGTTATTTGTTCATAAAATTTTTCGCACAGTAAATTCAGATTACAATTTCTTCGGAAAATTGAGAATAAGGAAAACAATAATATTACCATTTCTTTGGAATGAAAGAAGCAAGCAATAAGTACACTTAATTAATTAATAGAAAATTATTTGAAAAATCGATGAATTCGAATACATTTTTAGAAACATGCTATACCTCGAAGTTTCTTCCATTCGTCTGCACATTTCAAACGTTTTTTCCATCTGAAAATATGCACTATTTATCAACACATGATGAATTTATCTAGTTACCAAATCGAATAAAATTAGATTACAAAGATATCCACACCAATAAATTGCTTCTCTTAGAATAACTGATTGATATCATCAAATTAATCGGATTATGTTATCATGTTCTCGGATTGTTCTTCTCATCAAATCAAATTCTAACTATTTTACTTTATTTAATTTTCATATATTGTATATTAAAGTCGTTACTTACCGATATTTAATGGAAATAAATATCTTTTCAAATTTATTTATATATCAAATTAAGTGAAAAAGTAATGAGGAAATACGAGTTGGCCTATTTTTTTCATTTTACAATTTGATAAGATTAAAATATTGCGAATTTCGAATTATTACATCATAAATTTTTGACAACTATTTTAAAATCAATCTTAAAATCTTCAAATAACCTACCGTAATCACCTACAGTGACTTGCATATAGAGTGCATTCATTTGTTGTATGGTTTGTTCGGGTACATCAAAATTACCGTGTTTTCCTTTATAACCAGCTCGACACATTTTATAAATTGCATTTGCAAAGTCCTAGAAGTGTAATGGAGAAATATTTAACATTTTTTCTCAATCTTTTTTATTTTTTATAAATGCTCCGGAAAATAGAGCATTGACGATTGAGAAAATGCGATAAACGGTATGCTACAGTACTCCATTATAGCACAGATGAAAATCTTTGCAAAATCAGAATACTTAGGATAATAATTTTAATGCCAATGCATTCTTATATGATTTTTGTTCCAGATAGTAGAGAATTTCAAGTGATTGCATATATAGAGAAAAAAATAAATCAAATAATATTGCTCCGTTAATTCAATCTATTTCTCGAGAAAAACCTGGAAAAAAACAAGAATTCATGAAGAGGAAGAAGAAGGAATTAAATATCCATTTTTCTACTTGAAAATCTTCATCATTAATTTAAATCTACAAAAAAAAAAAAAAACACGAATTAAAAAATCATTGCAAAAGGAATTAATTTACTTAAAAAAAAAAATTCACAATTTCATACTATCACAAATTTTTTCAATTTTTCAAAAAAAAAAAAAAGAAACAAAGCGGAAGAGTTTTCTTTGCCTACTCAATGATTTATTACAAATTTTCTCGAAAAACTAATCGTTTTTCATACTGTTTTGAAGTCTTTTCCGTTTTTTTTTCTTTCCTTTGCAAATTTTTTCCATTCAAATGTCATTTCAATCCATTCAAAATTAAAAATACTGTAAAAAGAAATTTTATGTTTTAATTTTTTTTTCTTAACAACAATGATTTATTTTTTTTTTTTCGCCGAATATAACACTTTTTTTTAAACGAAAGAAATTAATGTTTGGACAAAAAAGAAAAAAAAATAGAAAAGGAATGTGGTTGAACGGAATAATTAAATTTAATGAATAGTAAAATTAATTTTACCATAAACATATTTTATCCATTTGATAAATTAAGCTTTATTTGGATAATAAATAAAAGAAAAAAATTATTATCTTAATTGCAGTCTCTTAAATATAGTTAGTGCTAAAATTTAGCATCCTGATGATTTGATAATGAGTATTATCCAGATGGATCCAAGAGATATTTCCATAAAAATGCTAATGACAAATCGAGAAGACAAAAATCACGATTATGAATTATAATATTTAAAAGATAAAAAATTATCATTCCGTATAAAAAATAGCAATTAGACTAACAGAATTTCATTAACTAAACTAGGATAGAAATCTTACCTTATCTCTCCATAAATCTTGATCCTCCTGATGTCTTCGTTTCCAGTATGCTTCAAATTGTTTCCTTTCTTCCTGCGCTTCTTTTTGTTCACGTAAAAACGTCAACCATCTGAATAAAAAAAAAAAAGTATTTCATGGTATAGATTTATTTATTAAGACATTTAATGTTATGTCAAGATAAATCCGATAAAGTTTAGACTTTGTGCAAGTATATCATGACCTTAATCAAGAGATAGATGTTTTCTCCTGCTTATCAACTAGGTTGAAAGAAATTGTTATCATCTCATGATTGTCTGACTCTATCATTATTATAAATTACTTGTTGATTCTTTTCAATCTATCACTCACTATATTGAACAGCAACTAATATTGAAATTAAAATATAATTTCATATAAATGATGACTGATAGGAATATAATCAAAAATATTATGAGTATTCTTGAAAATTATTTTATTATTCTATGTAAGTTCTAATTTACACAAATATAAGTTAAGCATAAATTTAAGTTCTAATTTACACAAACATAAGTTAAGCATTAATTCAAATAAAAATAGGATAAGCTAGCTTAATATCATAAAATTGAATGATATTTAATTAATATTACATTATTCAAATTCAATTCCGCAATTTGATCTTTTCTACAATCGAATCATTCCGATTATTAGAAGAATTAATTGAACACATAGAAATTTAAAATACAACAATCCAACAATAATTATTTAAAAAATTTTTTTGTAAAAATAACCTCAAACGCGCTTCATTATCTTTTTTATTTCGACGAATAATTAATTTCTCGAGTTGTTTCATAACAAATTCATCATCGACTTCGTTCGATAGCTCATCATCATCATTCCATTTCTCATTATCAGAAATTTCTGCATCATCTGTAGAACCATCATCATTCACTAAATTAGGTATTTCATCATTTGCATAATCCATTTTACTATTAGAAGAGTATGACTTGCTGCTGCTTCGCTCATGAGTTGTATTGGCTGAAGAATCAGTAGCGTGAATATCAGATGCAAAATTCAATTCTGAATCTGATTCAGATAGTGATATTTTTCTTCGATTATATCGCATATCTGCGGTAACATTTAATTCGGCATCGTTATCCGAATCCACTTTATCATTTATTTCATCCGAAGAATTTTCACTTGATAACGAATGTTCGGTATCGCTCGATGTCCAATGATTATTGATCTCAATACTTTTATCACTATCACTTATGCTCATGTCTTGAAAAATCCTGAAACTAGGAATTTTCTATCAAAACTACGAAGATAACGAAAAGATAACACAAATCTTAAGCATAAAAGATCACAAGATTAGCGATACTTACAAATAGGTTAATAATCTAATTTAAAATGATAATATTACTTTCTCCTTATTCTTATGATTAAACAAATTTTCTTTTTTTTATTCGCCCTTTCTTGCTTGAAAATGTGGAACAATTCTCAAATAATAATGTATTTAATTTTTGCATAAATTAGAAAAATGAACAACGTTAAACATGTGAAAATTTCAACAAAACTGAGAGTAAAATAACAGAAAGCGCTGCATGGTTGAAACCGTGAAGAACAAAAGATAATTTAAAAGAATTGGAGCTAATAATATGAACCTCAATTGGTCGTAACGAGAAATTAGCAAATATTTATCGTTCAAACTCAACAAGAAACTTCAATCATTTTTCACTTAGACCCGTTATCATCATTCAGAATTTTTCGCCTAATAAGGTCATATTAAATGCTCTATTGAATGATATAACATTCAATTTTTTGAATGATATTACATTCAATTAAATGTATGCATTTGATATCTAGCACTAAAAATGTTGAAAAATTTAACCCAGCAGAGAATAATATCATTTAAAAATTGAAATAAATTAGATTCCACATTATCCGAGTTGAAACTTCAACATACATCTTGCTGTCTCTCAAACACACCTCTGTATCATAGAAGATTTATTTTTGATAATTTACAAAAATGACAAATCACAAAAGACTAGTCTAAGTCTTGGAAAAACATTTTTTTCTGAAGTCATCAAATAGAAATGAATTATTTTTTTTCTCATTCCCTCAATAGCAAGAATAAAAAACAAGATTTTGACAAAATCGAATAATGAAAGCTTCACAACTTCTGTCAGAAATACATGGCCTAATACTCGTATAAATCTATAATAAGGTAGCAATGAATAAAACGAAAACTAAACCTATACATGAAATAATATAATATGACGACAGCTGTTCCCACTGAAAAATTATAAATTTAAGATTCTGGTCGTCAGTTCAGACAGGATTTTCTTTCACTGACTGTTTTTCAAGTAATACTTCTGATGCAGTCGATAATTTTTGTAGTACATCCACCTTGAAATAAATAATTTCTACCAATGCTGGCATAAAGAAGTTTTACAGCTTACTAAAGCTACGGATTACCAATCTTTAATTCTGCTATCTTTTTTTACAATCATCTAATTATTTATCATTTTTAGCACAACACTTAAACATGTTTTAATCTCTTGTTCGTACACTTCTATCCTCTTTTTCTTGAAAATAATTTTGATACCTCACCAAAAATTACCTTTCGAAACCATGCTATCTTAATAAAAACTACCTTTTCAAGCTCAGCATCGAATATCTTTGCTGTTTCTTTCTTCCCTCTCCGTTTCGCAGTTCTTATTTCCCGAGCAGCAACCTTTTGCATATTGCATACCTTTTCCTGAAAGTTATGAAATTCCAATCTATAAATCTGATTCAACTTCATTTATATAAAATGTAGAAAATCAAAAATTCCATCAAATATTTTAAGCAAACGAAATCCTAAAGTAGTCCAAAAAATAATGTATCTTCAAGGATAAGTTGGATTTTGCTTAATAAATTAATAAATCAACTCTAATAATACATTCAGTTCAGCTTAATGAGTATAAGAGGAAATTATCGTTCGTATCAACAAGAGCACCAATACTATCAATTATTTGGTTGCTGACTTTTATACACTATCTCTTTTATTATACTGTTATAATTTGATAATATGATAATAAATAATATGAAGTATAATTAGATAGTATAAAGGTCCTGGTAATTTCGTAAGACTAATTTCTATTTTTTTTCTGAAAATAAAAATTAAGATCCAACCTTCAACACGGGCAGTATATCAGGATCTGTCTTAAATAAAGTCATGAAGACACCGCCAGGAGTGCGTCTACGTGTACCATCAACAACCATCATACCACCAGCTGCTTCTATTTCGCGTGTTGCTTCAAACAATTTTAAAGCTTTCTCTTCTCCGATTTCAAGTATTACGCTATAATGAGCTCTAATCAAAATTGGAAAAGAACCAACAAAAGATTTAACGCATATATATTATATTAAGTAACTAAGAAGTAATTATTAAAAAATTCTCACATAACAAATTTAAATTCTAGCTAAAGACATGAAAGGACATCAAAGATTTCTTGAAGCTACTGCATAATTTGAAAATGCTTCAAATTGTAAACACTGATTTAAAAAGTGTTTATCCAGCATTCAATTATCCATTTTATATTTCCTTGATTTTCTAAAATATTAGAATAATTGCATTCGAAAAATTTTAGTACATATTTTTTTATTCAGAAGTTTCAAAGTACTAACTTTCGCAAAAACTTTTCATTTCGTTCACCTAATGCTTCAACAATGAGCGTAGCCCAGTTCACTGATATTAATATTTTGTGGGAATTCTGCTGTCATTAGTGTCTCCAATGAATAATCATCACTCAGTACTGAATTTGGAATTCGATTATCTCTTCGGCGCTCCAAAACATTATTGACATTGGAGACATTTTTAGCAATTCGACGATGACCTCCTAAAATCAAGCCATAAATCAATTTAATTTTTCAAAGTTCACTTGATTGCATTTTGTTATCTTATTACATAAATATACTAAGCGAAATTCTTAATTACAATTAGTTAAAAGCTTAATTAGCAAAAGGATTATTTCTAAGTGATGATTTACTAAGTGAATAGTTTAAGCTTAAACTGTAGGAGCGAAAAAAATGAAAAAAACTTCTGAATGGCAGTGTAATTTTAGATTTATCATTACAAGTATTATTTTTTATAATAGTCAGAATTATTGTGGAACTTAGTTATAATACATAAATAAAAGAGACTGTTATTTAGATTGTAGTTATTTTGTCTTCGTATTCTACCATTTCGTGAAACGCTTCGTGATGTGGAATATTTCCATGATTCCTTGGTACGTTCTTGACTAGTGAAATTTATTGGTCTGTTCCTTTTACGACCTTTTGACCTACCAGCATTTCTACGTGAACATCTTTCGTCCTGGAAAGAATTATTAATTTACTCATACAATTAATAAAATTTATTGATAATATTCATTTATGTTTCTTCATCTAATTTTTTTATCTAAAAACATAAAATGCTTATAACAAGAAAAAATTTACAGATCATTAAAAAATATCCGTACCTTCTCCGAAAAGTTATTGATTTTTTCTTCATCGGCAATAAAATCAAATGGTTCGCATTCATCTGCAGCTAGTGAGGCATCATGATCCTACAACAAGACTTTCTTGATGATACTACTAAATAAAATAATTTGAAAAATTCTCATATCTATGAAAAAAGTTTATCGTACCTAAGAAAAATCAGAAATCTTAGCCTACTTTTCTCAAGTACCATGCTCTGTGAAATCTGCATGAATTCTTGAATACCTTGTTTAATTTCACTACATTTTATTTTAAATATTTTTTACAACTCTCAATACGAGAATTAGTGCATTTAATTCTAGATCATTAATTTAATTAATTCCTTATTTATCTGTTATGTTTTACATATTTTTCGATACAAATAATGCAGTTTAAATAGAGGGAGAAAACTTAGAAATCACAAATGAAATACATCACCACCTCGTATCTTATTTCTTGATCATCACTGAGTCTTACATCAGGGAGAACGTAACTTTCAACACCACGCTCCACCATATCATTCTCGCCTCGATATACTCCAACTTTACCCGAAAATGTTTCCGAGAGACTTTGTTCAGCTAATAAATCAGTCCACATCTGTGCAGCTTTGCTGAAAATAGATATCGACCTAATCTTCTTTAAAAAGTTTGAAACCATTTCATATAATCTACTTTCGGATATTTGAGTTAGAAAAAAATTTTACCTTCCAGCCCTACAATCTTTCATCGTGTCATCAGTATCATCCAATTTTTGTTCCTTGCGCAAAGAAGGGCCTTCATCATCACTCGATGATTCGTCGTAACTTTTATTGACACGATACATATTCTAAAATAAATCATAAACTAACTCTAACGATAGAGAAATTCTAGCGAATAAGACGAATTATACTTCTAAATCGAGAAAAGAGAAATATAAATGCTCGTCTTAATATAAAACAAAAATTTTGTTTTATACCAATGAAGCAGAAACTAAAAGCCATGATATTTACTCATTGAAAATCACTCTCCTTAACTTGTAATCTAATATAACTATCACTCCGTCTTGTTTCACTTTAACTGATTCATACGAATTCTTTTATGATAGCACTTTGCTAAATACTCGGCTTATTGGATATAAACAAAAAAAAAATTACCATTGCTGCGACACGCCTTAAACCTCAAAAATATGCTTATATTAAATAATTATAATTACTGCAAATGTATTTGAATAATGCACAGTAACAAAAAATAAAGTAATGAATCATCATTATGTCAATAATTATCCAAAAATGTAAATAACAAGTTTTCAAACTTCTAGAATTTTTTTTATACATAGCACCAATATAATACAATATACTGAAAATTTATTATAGAATGAAATTTATAATACAAATAAAAATGATATTTAGAAATAAGATATTCCTCAAATAAATATTTTTTTCCGAGATAACGGCTGAAAAGTAAGTAGTATTACGAATGTATAAGCTGAAAAAGATTTTCATGCAACAAAAAGCTTCATATATATAAATGCTTCTAGATAAAAATTCATAATCTTTGGAAGATAGAATTTGCAAAAATGACGTCACACAAAATAATTTTACTTTCTCTGAAATCAGAGTAAATAAGAGTTTGAATTTTACTCGACACAATCTACACTATTGTAAAACTGAACAGCAAAAGACTACAACCTAAAAATATGAATAGAAATTGTACCAAAAATCACTGTAACATTTACAAAACAATTCAACTTAACATGGAATCAAGAAATTCTTTTCAGCCTTTATTATGCATATTTCCCCAACCACGACGGTGATCTGAAAAAAAAATTTTTTAAATAAATTTATATGAATTTAATTTCTTTTATGTGATTTCATTACTAGATATCCGATCATTGTCTGTACCTTTCTCAAAAATTAACCAAATAGTGAGATATGAAACAACACTGATTTATCAAGTAAAAGTTTGTCATACTTATTAAAATATAATATACTTACAGTCTTTATATTCATCCCATCTCTGAAGACGAGCCCGTTCCTGTTCCTCCCATGTTTCTCCACTCATATCATTTGAATCAGGATTATTTTCAGATGAACTTGGCTTTGTAATACCAAATCTGAAAAATTGCATCCCTTCTGATAAAATCATCTTACAAACTCAAAAGATGTGAAATAGGCTAAAAGTAAATTTTAATACTGCAGCAGAATTTTTCTTGATTCTATCTTGAAAAACTAATACTAAAAGAAACATAATAAGATGTACATTACCTTCCATTTTTCATCATGTCATCATACCATTCGTTTACGGTCATCGTCGGTATGCTTGGATATCCCAGACCAAAAACTTTTTTTTGCGCGTCATCCCGAGTTATTATGAATGGAGTTTGTGCAAACTGTTTCACTATAAATCCATCATAAATAAAATAATTATTTGATGAATTCAACTATCACTTAAAATTTTTTTATTTTTTTCTTTTGGTTATTTCTTTTCTTATCTCACTAATCATCATTATCCACAGAAAATGACCACTACAATCTCTAAATGCGACATTAAGCGATGAAATGGAAAAAAATCCAATATCTCAAATCCCATTATTCCCACTAAGCAGCAAAAACAACATGTCTCATTTAACTTTTCTCTTCAAATATTAATTACTAAATTTATGTGAGTCTTAGAACTAAAAAAAAAGAACAAGATACTCGGTCGTTTCGGCAAATCTTCGGTTTGTCCTGTCTGGATTTTCAACATACGCTCTGCCATTGGCCTTTCTTGATCGATTTGTTTCATCTCATCCACACTTTTCATTGCAGCAAGACGCAAACGATTAATAAGCAATTCGCGCTGAAAAATGCAAAAGCTTAGAAATAAAAATTAAAAAACTGGAAGCAAATTACGAAAAAATAAAAACGAAGGAAATAATTCTTCTCTTCAGATCCTTCATCTTTATTTTTAAAAAATGTTATTCGAATTTTCTGTAATCCTATCTTCCTGCACCAACTTTTTATTTGAAATGGGAAGTTAATATTGACATATTTATTTCATTTCTAATGATTTTTCATATTCTAGCAAACCAAAAGCCTGAACTAGTACATGAAACAAATCCATAAAAAGCAAAATCTTTATCAGAGTAACGCTCTTATAAAAAAATGTACTAACTATTAATCCGTCGTCATCTGCATTTGAATATAATTCGGATTCCGAATTTTTTACTAATTCTTCCAACTCCTTTTCCTGTTGGAATCGGTGTAATTTTAATTCTCTCTGTTTAGACAGATCGATATCTTGCTTTGATTTTTCTGTCTTCCTTTCCTCATTGTCTCCGCTTGCCTCGGATAAATTGGAGTCAATTATATTATATGACCTCAACCTTTCCAAAAAGTCTTGTAAATATATCTGAAAAGACCGCTTCATTTAAATAAACTATATATGGTTTAGTGATTTGTAAGGTATTCACTTTTTCCATAGCAAGATATATGTAAGATGCTTTAAACATCAAAATACAAAAATTAAACTCTTATTTAGAAAAAGCATCAAAATGTGAAATCAAACGCTTGGCATTTCTCTATTCCATGAAAATATCTATTTTTTCTTCTGAATGTTGTTGAAAATTATGAATCAAAAGTCTACATATCCAAAAAATTCTTATTTTTTCAATATAAATATTTTGTATTGGAGAAAAAAAATATTAAAAAAATTTCAAACTATCTGGAAAATTCAAACTGGACATTACACTTCTATTTTAAAAAAAAAAGTTAACCTTTGCACGATCCAAAGACGAGAGACGTCCCTCCGGTCCAACAATAATGTTTTGCGTTACCACAGCCAAGAAATATGGTAGAAATAGATAATTTAACGAACTAGTTGGCAATTCATCAACATTTTCGTTATTACTAAATAACGAACGAGCTGATACTTCCTTTGTTAAAAATTTTAGTTTTTCTTCACATTGCTTCAATTGATCCTAAAAAAACTATCTATTTTATTTAAATAAATTCAAATAAGAAAAGTATTTTTGCAATTCTATGCATACAATTGCAATAAATCATTTAAGATAATAAAAATATCAATCAGATTTATCCAATTTTTAACTTAAGCTAAATTAACTCAAATTAGTAACTTTACCTGTAAATCCTTTGTGCTTTGTTTCCCACTTTCCAACTGTCTAATGATATCTTCACAAAATTCAAATTCATGTCGCAGTGAAATATTGTTTCGTTCGATATCGTCCACCATATTATGGTTTCTGATGAATCAACCTTAAAATATTAATAGTCCAAATTCTATGCATAAGGTAGGAAGCAGATTTGCATATATAATAACTTTTTTATACGTCTACGTGACATAAGTCATATCCCGAGAACATCACTCACCACGTACTATCACATCTTACCTAACTATAACATCCACTTCCAAAACTTTTTCACTCCCACATTCGATCATCTATTCACGGAATCGATATGTCACGATGATATGTTTTTCTGTATGCTTGGTTCGAAATACAATGCAAATCGTGAAGATCGTTTAATGTGGAGGATAGGATTCAGATTTACTTTAACGTGAAGGATAGGATTCAGATTTACGTACTGAATTGTTTCAGGAAAGCGATGCCAAAATGGGAAAAGAAAGCGTTACAGATAGCTGCTATTACTGGCATAAGCGCATATCCAAGTGCTTTTTTGGCATATCATAATGGCATGTAAGTTTTAAAGTTATCTGTTAGGTATATTTAGAATTATCATCATCTCATATTTAGCATTTTTAATTTAACATAAACATTTAATTTTATGAAATTTAAATTTATTTTTGTTTAAATTTTAGAGCTGTGTTAATTCGATTGAATTATAATGTCGTATATCGAGTAGAAAATATTTGATAGCATAGAATAGTTTAAAAGAAAATGCTTAATTAGTGAAATGTTTTGTTCTTCAAAAGACAATTCATAGAAGTTAATTCTATATTTAGATCTAAAATAAACCCAAGCAAAAGTTTTGAACTTTTTTCCAACTAAAATATGTTCATCTCAAAAAAGTTCTGCTTTAAAAGTTATTTTTCAATCATATTCTGCTGTGAAAAATATATGCGTCCAGAAAATTATTTTATCGATAAAACAGATCAAGGTGTTTATGTAAAAGTACTTTCGGCATATTTATTTCTTTTATAATATGCATTACTCTATATGGTATTTATAATTTTCAATTAAGAATTAACTTCGGGAATAGAAATATCGATTACAATGTTCCTGACGAGATTGTAGATATGGTAGAGAATGAATTGGATAAAATGAAGAATTTGCTAATGAAAGTTAATGTAAGCAATCCTTATTCTTCTATTTTACTTAACTCATAGCTTTCACATATATTCGAGATATGGTAATTTCAACATGTCCAATTTTCAACAAATTAATCCTTCAGTCACGGAAAATTTCTATTATTGTTTGATTCTGGTTAACTTCTATTCTTTAATAATTTAATTATCATCACAGCTTTATTCAAATTCCATTCAAATGAAATCCAGTGCATATGTTTGGCATAAAGAACCTAATTTCAAAGAAATTAGTTCATGGAAGTCAAATTTAATTTTAGAAATAAATTTGCACATTTGTGGATTATGTATTTAATCATTTTTGAAGTAGTTTACTTAATTGTTTTTTTTTTTTTTTTTTTTGCAGACCAACATTCTCGTAACCGATTCATTGAATACAGAATGGCGTGGAGGTTTTTATCTTCGAAATGGTTTTGAATTATTGCTACCTTTGCGTGCTGTAGCAAAGAATTTGTCCGACTTATCAAAAATGAAACAAACAATTAATATTAAAACGAATAATTTCTTTTCTAGGTTTGTACTTATAGTTTTCTTTTTGATGTAAAAATAGACAATTGTTTAGTATTTAATTTTCATTTTTTTCTTGATACGAAGAAATTCCTTTATAATATTTGGGATTTATTTAAGATTTATATAGTATAGAACAAAATTTGATGAAGATTTTCATGATTTTTTTTTTTAGCATATAAATGAGAACTAATTTTGCAACAGTTGCTGGACTTTTTTTTCGTAATCGCAAACTTTTTTTCTTTATCACAAATAGAAACTTCAAAATTTCTTTCTTCCGAAATTGTAACTGATTCAATTTGTAGCAGAACGAAATTTTTGGATACTACAACGGATATTGGAAAACATATATTTGATGACTATTTCCTTTCAGACGCAGCTCGACGATTTCTCATTCGACGAGAGTTACTTAGAGCTAATAAGTATTGAATCTTGCTGTTATTTAGCATTCATATTTTCTTTCTGGCAATATATTGCTTAATATTTTTTATCTTGCTTGTTAATTTTCAAAATTATATTTTAAAAATTGCTTTCAATTTTATTTCAAATCTATGAACAAAACTTAGCCCAAAAGATCAGCAGTTAAATCTAAATTGATTCAACAACATCTTCACGTCGTATTTATTCTTGTACCCGTTTCCATGTGGATTTTGCTGACAAGTGTTGCAGTTTTATTTTTCGTATGCTTAATGCGTTATGGTCGTATTCCTTCATATGGTTCTTTAGCAGTATCAATACCGTTGGCAGTTCTTTCTTTTCAAAGTTCAATGAGAAACTTTTTATCATATGGTGAAATGATGCTAGATTACGAAGCTTGCACTAAGTAATTTTTGTTTTTGTTGTTTTTTAAAAATTACGAGAGATATAGTTCTTTTTGCATCGTTTCATTATATAATTTTTATCGCGAAATCAAAAAATTAATAGTGTAAACTTATTTCTGCATTATTATCATTATTTGCCATCATCTTTCTGTTTATCTACGTTTAATCAATGATAAATATATTATGATCATTAACCTTATTTCATATTTCTCTTTGCTGTGGTGTAGGTTTCAGTATATACTAATCAACTTCAACAATTTCCGAAAAAATTATATCTTAGAAACCAAGTTCATTCATTAAATGCTAGGTTCCAAATATTGTATTTCAAATTACAAATGTCTGAAATTTTTTCATTACTTCGATTGTTAAAAAGTTCATTTTAATTTCAGTTCTCCGGAATATGTAGAAGGAGCACGTCAATATTTGAACTCATCGGCTGCGACAAATTTAAGGATACGCAATGCTTTAGGTGATTTGAAGTCAGAATTTATAGCAGCAAATGGTGATCGTGTTGGTGATCCATGGCCTTATTCAAAACGATTAAAAGCTATTGAAAAATTTGTTACAGAAGAATATCAGAAGAAAAATGCTATCACTAGTAATTCGCATAAATAGATTTTTTTATCTCTATATAATTAATATTTTAAAGGTGTTGGACATGTAGGAATTGCTCTACAATGTGAAATTATTTTCATAAATTTCCTGGTCCTATTCGTCAGGCTTTCTGTGCTGCATTTCTTACATTCCATTGAATTTTTGCCCTTAATAGTTGCTGATCAATTATTTCTCATTATGATTATAGCTTTTTAATAGCTTTAGCAGCACAATATATATATTTCTATTGTCCTACCTCTTCCTCATTAAGTCATATATATAATATATGATGTATCGCATATCTGCTGTTCAATTATTAATTTTATCGTATATTCGTAAATATACTTTCATTTGAAGAATGTTTTCGATATTTAACGTTGAAAACTTTTTGTGATTCATAATGTTTCTCAATTACACGGGTTTTGTGATCATTGTTAAGGAACAGAATAAAAAAAAGATGTAATAAGAAATTTAGACAATTAATAAGTATTCAAGCAATACTTTGTCAATTCATGAATTATTATTTTAAGAAATTATACATATTCCTAATGATTTTTGATTAATCGATTTTGCAGCTATTTTTATCTCATTTTTTCCAACGTTTAAATTTTCGATCAGTAAATTAAAGTTGTTGAAATTCTTGGCTTATTTAATTCAGTTACAGTTTCTGGTTTCGATCAATGAGCGCAGAGTTTTTGTGGAAGCTAAATAAACGATGGGCACGACGTATACGTATTAGTGTAGTTTCATTAACAGTAGCATCAGTTCCATCTATATATTTGTTAACAAATGGACCATATTTGAAAGAATACTTCGAGAAACGCTATGATGTCTCCAATGTGCTATCCAGTCATTTGCAACAAATTATTGATTCAGTAAGTAGTTCAAAGATTTGAAGTAAATCAGTTAAATAAATTTTCCTATAAATTCAGAATCAAAATTGAATCACTTTGAAATAAAATTTTGTTGTATTAATTATCGCAATACTATCTTTTGTCTTCTTAATTTTATATGATTAATGTAATGAAGTAATTTTGAATAGTCACTTTTTCTTACTGTTGTTGATTGGTTATAAATTGATTTTAATATTACTATTATACATTGTTAGTCACGCGATTAATTGCGACAGATTTTTTCAGCTTAAAATTTTATACAATCTCTTGAACTTTTAATTTTATATTAATATTGGTGATTCATTTGAATTCTCTTTCTTTTGATGAAAAATATACATTTCATTGATCGATGCCAATGATTGATCAAATATTGTAGGAATATGAAAACTTTTTGATGTCTGATGATCGAGTAAAAAAGAAAAAACGGGTCGTTTTTTATTGTTCAAACTCAGAAAGTAAGTCATGATCTAATATTAATATGCGAAAATTAATTGCGCTTAATAATTTCATTTCGCTCTATTTTGATACTGCCGACATTTTATTTTGCTTGTTTTTAAGCAACATTTTTTTACTATACTTCTAGGTTTTTAATATTGCAGATTTGTTGCTTACAAATTTATTCTGAAATAGTGTTTTTAAACAAGAAATTTACTTATTTAGTTTCGGAGATGGTAGAAGTAATATTTTGCAATTGATGAGGATGAAGTGGTGATCAAGGTGATATGCATAATCCAGTTATATAATCAGTTATTCCTGTGTCCTAATTGAATTGAAATTCGCTGAATGATTTTAGCATATTTGGATTCAGTAACACACGGAGCTCTAAACAGCCCATGGGGTGCTCGAACAGCTCTACCATTTTATACACAATTTCAAACGTTCAACGAAGCTTATGATTACTGCAAAAAAAAAACTGGAACCAATGATGTTCATGGATGAACAAGCATGCGTTATTTGGGAATCAAACATTGGTCGTCAGATTATTGAAACATTCGTTCTCAGCGAAGATGTTGGTACCTTTTGTTTACAACTAGCAATCTTTGTTTTCTTACCTTTTCGAGATGATGAAAGATTGGAAATTTAGTAAAATCCATCATAATAATTCATGACAGCTAATTTTAAGAGCTAAAATTAATTACGTCATTAATAATTTCATAATCTTTAAGGCTTTAAGATTCTTGATACGACGTGATTTGACGGCTCATGAAGCTATAAAAAGAACGGCGTTATTTATATTTTACTGGTTCTGTTATACGAGTATTGCTTTTATGCTAGCTCAAATCATAGTGCATTATTATTTTACTGGCAGTGTATTATGGTTTTGTGGATTATCTTTTGGCCTGAATGCACCAGCATGTTGGGGCAGTGTACAGAATGCCAAACTTGATTGGTAAGTTTATAAAATAGTTATAATTCTTTTATTTCTCCCAAAATTTGAACTTTTCAGTCTGACCTATTCCAAGTCATTCAATTTTTGGAAAAGTAGCATTGTGAAAATGAAGTCTATTTAAATAAGCTTGTAAAAGTTATGCTCAGATTTATTTCTTATTCATTTATATTAAAAAAAAATGTCAATTCAAATTTTTAAGGCATACCACCGACCAATCAGCTGATGCCGATGCTGCTCGTGTTTCATTGGTACATAGCAGAGGTGGTAGAGAATATTATCAAAAAATGTTGAAACGAAATCGGTAATCTCTTTGATTATGATTTAAATCATTGAATTACTGACATTCCCATCTCTTTTAGCTGATTATTCTAAAAATAATTGAAACTGAAAAAGAGATTTAAGAACATCAAAATTCCTAGTGTGTTTTTTATTTTGATGGCAGCTGAACGACTTGCATACAGTTGTATCCAAAGATATACATATTTATTAAGTCATATGAAACGAAACGTGAAACTTGATTATTGATAGGATTGGAAAAGAATTCACTTCTTTTTCTGAATTTCCTTTTTTTGTGACAAAGATCACCAGTATTATTAATATTGGCAAATTGATTTACATTATTTGTCAAATTTATGCTGAACTTTACCGGACGATAATTAATTTTATTTCTATCCAAATACTTCAGAATAAATAGATAATTGTTTACTTTTCAATAATAAAATTAACAGATAAAAAAAAAGATTTTTCTTAATCCAAATAAATTTGCAGGTTGTTGCGAGAAATAATTCCCGATGGTTTAAAAAAAGTATCAGCTATAGGCAACCCTAACAATTCAAATACATCTTATTGGTCACGATATACATCACTGGTAGATTTGGATGCGGAAAATAAGTTGTTGGATAAAATAAGTGCTGCTGGTGATTCATGATTATGATTATGTTAAAATTTATGACTAGTAGGTGTCATGTAGTTGTTGAGCATCAGTAGAATTATCATTTGAATTTTTTTGTTGATTGAATTTTGCATAAGCTTCATGAGATTATTATCACATATAATTATGGAGTATTGTTTCACCGTCAGTCATTAGTTATAAATAAATGAAATTCCCAGGGATGTTACAAATCCAATGTATTTTTTTAAAACCTTTCTTTGCCCGGTGTTGTACATCATCCAGATTGTTTCGCAAATAATCATTTAGTGCAATATATTAGTCATACTTCAGAATGTTGATTAATTAATTACTTTATGGATATTTCAATTGTATATGTTGATATGTTTATTAATTAGTGTTGTAATCATATCATCTTTAGAACGCTTTGTTTGTCATCTGTTTTCATATATTTTCTGGCTTTCATTCAACTAGTTTTTATAGAAGTCTTGCAATTTAACTTTGAAATTCTTTTTACCATAAAAAATAGATAAATATGCCTTAAAAAAAGATGTTTTTATGCAACGATTTAACGTTTATTTCGATAGATCTTTTTTTTAATTAAATCATTTTAAGATGCAAACAAATTAAAGCTGGATGCTGTTGATAATTTTGCTAATTAGATAATCTGCAAATATATTGCAGGAGATAATTGCTCGAAATTTTTGATTGGTCATCACAGATTTTTTCAAAATTTCAGGATTTTCCAAGGATGGATTTGCAAAAAATGTCTAACGCGGACAAGGTGGCGCTTTGTAAGCGTTATTTTTTACATTGGTTTTGCCTTATTACCGTTAGTTTGGATTGTTAATGCTGTATGGTTTTTCAAATCTGCATTTATTGATAAACCATCACCAATACAAAAAACGATCAGACAATGTAAGTTTTCTGTCTAAAATTTAATGCATTTCATTTGAAAAGCTTGTCCATGAATAATTTCAATCATAAATGTTGACAATAAATTCTGTAATTGGAATATCTAATTTTTATGAAAGTGGGAAAAATCATAGAAATGATTTTTTTGTTAAAAAAAAATAAAAAGCAACCTAATGTTGTTGTTGAAATGTGTCCAGGATTTAAATTTGATGAAAGTATTTTTCAAATAAATTGAAGATTGTTATTCAGTCAATATGAGTTAGCTGTAATCTTCATTCATCTATGAATATTTTAGGATTAATCATTCCTTGTAGACACTTACGAATCATTGAATTATTATTCATTAACTGGAGATTGTCGTTCCAAAAAAATAGTTTGAATTTTACGTTCATTATCTTCTCTTTTTAGATGTACTATATTCAATAATTGGTGCATCAATATGGGTATTAGCGCTCATTGGTTGGGAAATATTCTTTCAGCTGGAAAGAGCCAAAGGATTGGACTGGACTGATCGAATATCTTTTGTGTTTCCTATTGGATATGTTTAAAAAAGAGTATCCGATCATTACTTAATGTACTTATATGTTTTTCACTTCAATTTTCATCCATTCTAACATATAAATCGGTCATCTGACTTTAATATAAAAGCGAAAGGCTAATCGAACTATGTAGTAGCTAGTTACCTCTGATGTTTCTTTCAAATAGCTAGAGTAGTAATGAAATAATTTATTAAAGCGAATGATTAGAAGAATTGTGGGACGAAATATTTTCAATCTGTTTCAAATTTTCAATGAAAATGACGTCTCACTCGTTTAAATGAAGCGTTGATATTGAATGTATGTATCATTGAATGGTTTTTGTTGCAAAGTAGTCCAATTTTTGGTAAGCAAAGCTGGCGCTGTAGAATGAACCAAAGTTAAATCTTTTTTTTTTTTTCACTATCATATTAAAGTAAATTTCTTGATTTCCTGGATCTAATTTTTTTTCTTGTAATCACACGATAATAATATTTGATATTTTTATTATAATGTTTGATAAATATCAATCGGAAATATTCAGTAGAAACTAAGTATTTCTGATGCTATCAATTAATGAAAAGTTTGGAAGGAAAGTGTTCAAAGTTTATCTCTCTTTTTATTACAGAAAGCATAGAAAGTAATAGATTTCAATCTTAGACTGGTAATAATTATAAGCAAAGTAATAGATTTCAATCTTAGACTGGTAATAATAATTATAATCGTTATGTTGGGAAATCTTTTCAGTTATATAAATTTTAAAAGTTCCAGTAAATTATCAGGTAGGAAGTTTTGAAGCAAGACTTAGCACTAATCGATTTTGTTTAAATTATAGTATTTTAAGATGGCATTAATTATACCATTGTTTCTTCCTATTATTTCCAGATGAAAGATACTACTTCTATATCTTTTGCCTATATGTTTCGTTGTATTCATTTAAATATTTTAAGATGATAAATTGCCCATGAATTACTCTAGTATATTAAAAAAAATTATTATTTTCACTTCAAACAGTGTTACTTTTTAGCACTAATTAAATTGCAGAACTTCTAAGAAAATTTCATGAAATGAATAAATTTTAACTTTTTATTACAATTTATTTCGAAGTAATAATTTTTAGCGTATAATATGCGATCAATTTGGCAATGAATAAAAATTGAAGATACGAATATTTCGTTTGATTTGAATGGATGTTTGAGTTCCAGTAATTTCATCATGTTCATTTATTATTCTCATCTGCTAAATCAAATAATGATTATTTTTGTTATTGATTGAAATAATTTATAAAAGTCTTCTCAAACCATTTATTTACTCATTTATTTGTAATAAATTTTCAATTATTTCATTTATTTGTAATAAATTTTTTGAAATTTTCGTTATCATTTTGATAAAAAAAAAAAAGTGCAGTTTTCGAACAAGAAATGATAATCCATAGTTTTTGATTTACTTAATTTTTGCAAATATTTGATTTGATCGTTGATGATCTGAAAACGATGATTTACAAACCGATGTAAAATACTGCATGCCACATTATTCATAATAATTCCAATCAAAATTACAGTTTTCTATTTTTCAATTTCTTTGCTCTTTGCTCTTCAAAATAATAGCATTTAATCAATTATTTGATATAAAAGATTATTCCGAAATTGTAGTAAAAAATTAGCAATTTCTTTTAAATTTATTTAAATTTAAAAATTTTGTTCCTTTTAAAATTTTGAAAAATTTCCATATTTTACTACACGATAATTTTATTTCTTTTCAGAAAATTATTAATCTTCCATTTAAAGTTATCAATTAGAAAATCTAATTTCGATTTAGTTATATCGTTTGCTTCAAATACGTCAATGAATCCTGCAATGACGCAATTATATCGTAAATTGTCACATAAACTAAATTGTGGAAATGATCCAATCATTTCTTAATCATTAATTTTCAATATTGTATTATTTAATTTTATCAATATCACTCTAGATTATAAAAGGGAGGATTTCTAAATGTCACTCTCGATGATTATAAGATGACGCTTCGTCTGTTACGTCCACATTCATCTTACTAACTTTTTATCAAATTTTTTTTTACTTCTCTCATATACTTTCTCATTTTGAATTTTTGTATATTTGCTATTAATTCTGTTCAAAATTTAATTCCTCCATTCAATTTCAACTTTTTATTTTGTTGAATTTTAAATTATATTTAATATATTTCTGTACCTATTCCATCTTTCTATTATCATTCAATTATATGAGCTTATCACAATATTCTTCAACCGAATTTTTATTGATTGGAAAATCCATCCTATCATTCGTGAAAAGTCGTCTGATATTAATTCATATTTGTTGATAATGGAATTCATTCAACATTTTTCATATTTTTCTTAACTCAGCATTTCTTTAATAAAATTTCAGCCTTGTCAGCAAAGTCGATTCCAAAATATCAGCTCATCTTAATCAATGTGGCAGATAGCATCAAGATAAAACCTTATATTCTCGATACTTCATATAAATCAAAGAAACATTATCACAATTGATCTTGCAATGTTGGAGAAAGATTAACGACAATCGAATATTCACAACATGATAAATAAAACAATTGACATAAAATGTGACATACATCGTGACAGGCCTGTAAATGCGTCATAAATAGATGATACTTTGACATATAATCATGACAGGCCTATAAATGCGTCATAAATAGATGATACTTTGACATATAATCATGACAGGCCTATAAATGCGTCATAAATAGATGATACTTTGACATATAATCATGACAGGCCTATAAATGCGTCATAAATAGGTGATACTTTGACATATAATCATGACAGGCCTATAAATGCGTCATAAATAGATGATACTTTGACATATAATCATGACAGGCCTATAAATGCGTCATAAATAGATGATACTTTGACATATAATCATGACAGGCCTATAAATGCGTCATAAATAGATGATACTTTGACATATAATCATGACAGGCCTATAAATGCGTCATAAATAGATGATACTTTGACATATAATCATGACAGGCCTATAAATGCGTCATAAATAGATGATACTTTGACATATAATCATGACAGGCCTATAAATGCGTCATAAATAGGTGATACTTTGACATATAATCATGACAGGCCTATAAATGCGTCATAAATAGATGATACTTTGACATATAATCATGACAGGCCTATAAATGCGTCATAAATAGGTGATACTTTGACATATAATCATGACAGGCCTATAAATGCGTCATAAATAGATGATACTTTGACATATAATCATGACAGGCCTATAAATGCGTCATAAATAGATGATACTTTGACATATAATCATGACAGGCCTATAAATGCGTCATAAATAGATGATACTTTGACATATAATCATGACAGGCCTATAAATGTGTCATAAATAGGTGATACTTTGACATATAATCATGACAGGCCTATAAATGCGTCATAAATAGATGATACTTTGACATATAATCATGACAGGCCTATAAATGCGTCATAAATAGATGATACTTTGACATATAATCATGACAGGCCTATAAATGCGTCATAAATAGATGATACTTTGACATATAATCATGACAGGCCTATAAATGTGTCATAAATAGGTGATACTTGTGATAATACTATTTCCTTTAATTTTATTTACAAATTATATTTTGTTTGAATATTTCTTATAAAAAATTTATAATTTAAAAAAAATGATTAATATTACATGAAACTTAATGATTGTCATTTAAAAAAAAATCAAAGATAAGACGAAATTATACTGATGATTCATTGAAGGAGATGATAAAAGCTATAATAGTGATAAAGCTACTATTAAGGCTAGGATGGTTTTTAAACACACTAATCTCTAAGTTACTGATTCTTGATAAAGCTGAAATAATTTTAGACAAAGTAAATCTTGATCGATACTTACTTTTTTTTTTATCATAAAAAGTTCCTAACAATATTTTTACATCTCAATAGGGAAATTTAAATTTTATTTTCAATAAAGTATGAACAGTTACTTTGCTATTATTAAGCATGGAATATATTCTTAGAGAAGAAACATTTATTAAACTCAATGATTGATAATATTTGATAAATAAAAACTCATTGATTGATAATATTTGATAAATCAATTATTCCTGCGAATTCTGGAGAAAATATCACAAAATTTGGTACTTTTATTTTACGCTAAATCAATAATAAAAAAAAGAATTAAAAATTTCGCTGTGAAATGAATGAATTTCAGTTAAAATTCCTTTCTTAAATTTTATGGAAAATCGAAAAACATCTAGCAAATTCGCTTGCTTGTTTCAAAATTTTTAAGAAATTTACGTCGAAAAACAAAAATTCAAGCGAATAATTGCTAAATGAGATCGAGATTTTTGACGAAAATGTTTCGAGAATTCTCGATGGATTTAATTTCGTATTCCAAATATGTTTGGCAAAAATTTACGATTTAGTCATCTAATAAAATTTTTACTTGCTGGTTGAAATAATTTTTTTTTTTTTTTGCTTAATTTACCTCCTAATTAACATTGCTATTTCGCTAATATGTAAGAATTTTTTTTTTTTTTTTAAATTTCTCAAGATTTCATCATGGCTAGTTAAAATTGATAATTCATATAAGTGGAATTAATTTTGTAAAAAATTTTTTTTTGAAATCTAATTTATATCAATTAATTCTCGAAAATATTAAAGTATCATTGAAATGCCTTAGCTTAAAGTTTTTTGAATTTTTTTTTTTTTTATTCTTCGATACCTTTTTTTTTTTTTTTGTCCCTAAACTTTGCATTTAATTTGAATTTACTATTGTAAAATTTTTTAAATTTATTTTAAAATTATATTGATTATTTTAGGCCATATATTATTATTTGTAATGTTTTTAAATGATACATTAAAAGGATTAATTGCTTGCGGTATTTCAACTTGCTTATTTGGATCCATATTTGTACCTCTCAAACAATTTGATCCCGGCGATGGTCATGTTTTTTTTTTTCTGATAACTTTTCGTTTTTGATAACATTTAATCTTTAGTTATCAAATTTAGTTATCAAATTTTCAATAACTGCTAACTTTTGCATATATTGAATTAATTAAATTTTATCTATTATTTAACTCAGTATGGAGTGTTTTATTGATTTCAACAAAATTACTATTTGTTTAGTAGTAAATTATTTCTCTGCTAAATTTCTGCATTTCAATATTTGCGGTGATAAGCAATTTCAGGTTTTTTCGCACAATGGGTAATGGATACAGGAATATTTGTTTTTGGTATGATAATTAATGCCTATGAAGGTTTTCCTAAGTTTATCCACTTGCAATGCTTGGTGGTGCAATTTGGGCAATTGGTAAATTATCTGATAAGATAAGATATTTTTGCATGTAGAAAAAAATTTAAAAATCGTCCGAAAATTTTCATGAGATTTTAAAAATAGCAAAAAAAAAATTTTAAAAATAATAGTACATTGTTCGTGAGAATTAGACATTGAATAAAAAGTTCGAGAATCTCGAAATTCCAAAAATTTAAATTGAAAGTCAATTTGATAAATATCTAGGAATTTTATCATTTAATGATTAATCAATGTAATGATTGATCATTTTGGAATTTCGAATTTTTATCACTTCTTGTCACTTACCTAACAAATTCGTTATCATTTTAAATATTATAGGTTTTTTTTTTTTTTTGAAGCCTAGTATAAGCCTTCTTATAAAGCAATAAGAAAATTTTGGCAAAAAGTTATTAATTATGCTAATTTCAGGAAATGCATCATCAACAACAATTTTACGATGGATTGGTATGGGTATGGGTGCATTAATATGGTGTACATCTAGCTGTTTGATAGGCTGGGCAGTAGTCGTTTTGGCTTATTTGGCCTTAAAAAAAATGCCCCAAATAGTGTCACTCTAAACTATGCTGGCTTATTGTTTATCATTTTCGGGTAAATTTTTTTTCGAATTGTTTTTTTCAAAATTTTTCGCAACAAATTTTACATAATTTATTTAGTAGATAGCTTTCAGAAATTTTTTCTTCACTAATTTTTTTAGAAAATCATTAATTAATTTAATAGCTTCTCAGAAACTTAATTAATTTTTTTCCTTGAATAATAGAATTATTGCATATTTCTCGTTTTTTAAATTATTGAAATATTTGATAAGGAGAACAAAAAAAGTGAAATGAAAATCATTTTCAGTGGAGCACTATTTACACTGATAAAATCAAACTCCACAAACGAGCTACTCGAATAAAATCCAGGAAAAAAGAAATACTTCAATGATCAATTTGGAATTACCTACCTTATCATTAAAATCATGTAGGAGCGGTTGTGAAGAATTGAAACTTTTTCATAGTGATGATAAAGAATGAAAGTTCAATAAAAAAGCGAATTTGTAAGTTATTTTCATTTTCTGCAATTATCTAATAAATCTATTCGACTCATTAAATTTCTGTTGACATTATGCAAGCAATATTTCATGTCAAAGTTCAACTATTAAATCATATTCTCATTAAATGCTGCTGTATCAGATGATATCTGATTGATTTATCTCACTTAATCTTTTTGATAAAATTATCTAATTTGCATACTTTGTAATATTATAATCTCTATAATTTAATATTATTAAACTATTATGATATGATAATATTTCTCAATGAAATTACTAATTTCGATAACAATTATAATTATCTAAAATCGTAAATTATTATAAAGATAATTTAAAAAGCTTGTATGTCTGCACAGGTAATAATTGATATGATAAATTGAAAGTTCTTATTTGTTTTATTTTCAATATTTTATATAAAGAGAAAAATTTCGCGACAAAAATTTCCTTCAAAATAACAATGATAATTTTAGCGGTATAATATTATCACTGCTTGCTGGTGTACTATTTGGATTGACATTTGTTCCTGTCATTTATATTCAAGAACATCCAAACCAGGTGATTCGAGATTACAAATTAAATAAATGATGCAAAATAGTTTTTAATATTTTTAGCTTATTTAATTACTATTTTAAAATTTTTAATTCAACAAATTTTTACTTATTTATGTTAATTGCTATCTTATCTGTTTGATAATTGCTATCTTACCTGTTTGATAATTGCTTTTTATCATTATAGTTCGAGAATGCTCCATCTGAAGCACTATTGTATGTTTTTGCTCATTACACCGGAATTTTCATTACTGGTACAATTATTTTGGTAATATATACTATCATCAAACTTAACAGACCAGTAGTTAATCATCAAATTATCTTACCTGCATTTACTTCCGGTATTATGTGGGCCATTGCACAAACATCATGGTTAATGATAAAAAAATTTTTTGAAAAATTTTTTCCATACAATTTTAGCATTTTAAAAAATTGAGCATTTCAAATAAAAAAAAATAATAAATCCGAAATTTATGATAAAATAATTAAAATTTAAATTAAAAAAAAATGATAAAATTCAAAATAGATGTATTTTGAATATTTTTAAATTTTGATATTTATAATAAAAAATAGGTTTATCAAATAAGATAATATTTGATAAATTTTAGGTTTATTGCAAACGACTACATTCCACAATCGATATCATTTCCCATTAACAATATGGTACCAGGTGTTATTGCAATTCTTTGGAGTGTTATTTATTTTAAAGAAATTGATGGTATTGAAAATTTGAAAATTTTATTTATAGCTATTTTAAGTATTACGATGGGTGCTATAATGACCGGATTATCAAAGAATTTTTAAAACAAATATTCATACATTGATTAAATTGCTAGAAAATTGCTTTTAACATTTGAGTCATCAAATTTATAATCTTATCACTCCTTGATTGTAATTTATGCTAACAATTTTTAGACGAAATTTAAATTGCAAACTAGCTTTGCTAAAGTAATTTCTTGCAAAACTCTTCAAAATTACATCGCTTTTCCAAATTTCTTCGAATTTATTATTCATCGAAAAGTTCGAAATATCAATGATCCATTGAAATATTGAAATCAATAAATCACAAAATTCCATTGATTTAATTTTAAGTGCAAAAAACTATTCAAACATTGATTTTATATCATAATAAAAATAATTTTATAAACTAGTAATCAAATAAATTAGTCTATTAATAATTAATTACTAAATATGAAAATCATTTTGTCAATTCTTTCTTGCCTGTCAGATAATTCTTATAAAAATTGTTAATTGTTATATTTATTCCATTTCGTATCATCGTATCATTTTTTTTTCTTTAAATCACATAATTATCATGATAATTTTATAAGGAATTTTTGATTAAATTAAAATTAGATTAAAATAATAATTAAATTTGTAATTAAATTAATTTTGCATTTTAATGCAGCATTTTTTTCCTTTTTTTTGCATTATAAATCATCTTTTTAATAATATAAGAATAATCAGAAATATAATTAAAATATATTTTTTCAATTTATAACAATTCCATTCAACAAGTAATTTTCTGAGATAAATTTTCTGATGTCATATTATGTATATTGCTAAGAATCTAGAAAATAGAAGAATCATTCCGTTCCAAACAGAAATTCTCATTATCATCATTCATTATTAATTTATCGATTTATGATCTTTATTTTGATCAACAATAATGATTGGAATAAATGTGAATTGATTAATACATTCTCTTTTTTTTTTAACATTTTAAAATAATTTATATTCAAATTCTAATTTAAAATAATTGAAACATTTTTAACATTTTAAAAATAATATATTCAAATTCTAATCAATTAATCACTTTAGTTTTTCAACTTCTCTTTTAAATAAACGGTATTACACCTGTCGCAGGTACGCAGGTATATCAGGATTGTTTGGTATATATACTTTAGTGAAAAATTCAACAATTCATAGAAACTATGACTGTCATATAAAACTTACATATTAAATCTGAACAATTAAATAAGACTCTTTCTCTTCCAAAAAAAAAATCAAATCTTTAGTAATTAGAATTACTTACAAATGTTTTTATATATCCAAACTTTTATTATATACTTTTTTTCACACTTTTATGATACTTAAAATTTTCAAATAACTTTGAAAAAAGGAAAACAATTGATGAAATTTTATTATCAGTGATAATTTTATGATTTACTTCTGATCCGCTGAAGCGGAAGAATACTTTTGAATGGTTTTTTTTTGTTTGCTCATATGAGTAGAAAAAATTTCAACTATCTTTTGATAATTATTAAAAATAAAGAAAATAGTAAAAATTTCCAATTATCTGAGATGTATATCAAATGTATATATCAACTATTGTCATATTATCTTTTTATCAAATCTTTTTATCAAATGATAATTAGTCGATATTACTGAACTTTGAAGTTTTTAAACGAAACGCCTTGTGTTAAATTTCATACAAAAGCTATTTTCTTCTTTGATAAATTAATAACTAAACAATAATCAAATTAATAAATATGTAATGATATAAAAATGATAAATGATATCAAATTTAATTTAATCGGTGATAATAAATATATCCGTAACATTACGTAATTTTCTGATTAATTTCTTCATGAAGAAATATTAGATTATGACGAAATCATAATATCAATTAATTTATAAATTAAATCAAAAAGTGATATCGGAACGATCAGCCAGAGTGTTAGTTGCATAATTAACGAATAAAAAGAAATCAATGTTAAAGTTAATTCAAAAAGCAATTAAAATGATAACAAGAAAAAGCCAGATAACTCTTATCACTATAAGATTTTTGTCTTGAATCATTTAAGTAGCTTATTACTTATGAAATTGAAATAACTCATTTCTATAAATTGAAATAATTTAAACTTTAAAATGATTCAAGACAAAATCATTCCTATAAATGAAATAATTTAAAATGATTAAAAATATAAGTCAAGACAAATTATCACTCTCATATAGCTTACGCTTATGAAGTCGAAAGCAGAATAACTTATCCTCATAAATTAAATATTCATTTTTCGAGAGCAGAATAACTTATCCTCAAAAATTAAATATTCATTTTTCGAGAGCAGAATAACTTATCCTCATAAATTAAATATTCATTTATATTATATTATATCATATAAGTTTAGATATCTTACATTTATGAAGTCGAGATTATTTAAAAGTAATAATTAAAGTGTAGATATCTTACATTCATAAAGTCGAGATTGTTTAAAAGTAATAATTAAAGTGAAATTATTAAAAAAAAAAGTTTTCCATTTTATACAGCAACGCTCTCACACTACAAGAATTCATAATGATTGCAAAAAATTATTTATTCCTTATCATTATCGTATAAATTATGCAATTCAATCTTATTCGTATTTTAAACAAATGAAAAAAAAGGAAAACAAATGAAACAAAATTAAAATCCCTTCCTCATCTGTTAAAAAAAAAAAGTCTTTTATTTTATAGAATTCGAATTCTAATTTCTAATGACAATTTCACTTAACCTATGACACCTTCTGTTAATTATTATTTGAGCATATTATAATTATCCTACTGTTATAAAGATTTCGCAAATATTTCAATGAATAAAAACCAATGATAAGAATGATACAGTTGGAGAGAGCTTATCAGTGAGAGAAAAAATAGTCGAGAATACTTATGAAGTCGAGATTATTCAAAAGTTATAGGATAATTATAATATGCTCAAATGACAATTATGGATAACAGTTAGATATCATCTTTTGATCAATTCATTTATATTGATTAAACTTTTGTTAAAATTAATAAAGTTTATCGATTGTTATTCAAATATATTTTGTACAATAAATATATTATTTTTTTCTTTCAAATTCTTTTTAAACAAATAAGAATAATTTCTGCTTTTGATTACATATGTTTTTTTTAGAAGTTTAAGAAGAATTCAATATTTGCGAGATTTTACTTAAAAATTCTGCTATGTATTAATTTTAAGAATTTTACTGTCTATTTGTCGTGAAACAATCTCCGTTGTATTTCTAGAAATTTTATTATTGAACCAATAAATTAAAAAAAAAAAATATATCCAAAGATTGATTTATTGCCATTTGCATAATGATGATAAATTAAGGATTAATTTTGCTAGCATATAACAAATCATTCAATATTTTCAATATGCTGACATATCTATTTCTCAAAAACGATAACGTTTTGTGTTTATAGAACTGCAATTGAAGTATCAAAAAAAAAAGAAAAAAAAAACTTCCATTTGCAAAAATACAAACATAAATATATTTACATTTCCAATAAGCGTAATTATTAATACAAGATTACATGAAGTACCTAAAAATTGGATTAGCATTGTAAATAAGTACAGAGAACGTTTAGTGTAAAAATGATATATCGATGCATGAAGTAGACAAAAAACTCTTGTGTTCGGAAAATCTTTTGCAAATAAATATTTCTGAAAGAAAGGGGTAGAAGAATAGACAAAAAAAAAGAAGAAGAATCTGGCAGTTAACTGGGTTATATTTAGGTTTAAATACATCTCATGTATTAATTCTGAGTAGAAGCGGAAAGGAAATTACCAAAATAAATTATGGAAAGCAAATCTGGATTAGATAAATAAGAGATTCAAGACCAATTGAATACATCAAGAGGAAAAGATGTCTAGCAATCACAAGGAAAAAAAAACTTGAAAAAAGAGAAAAACTCAAAAAAAATTTGAGAAAAATAAAGAAGAAAAGGAAAAATAAAAATAAATGATAATAGAAAAAGAAAAGATGAATTCAGAAGAAAATAAGAGTGAAGATACGAGAAAACCATGCATAGCTAAATGCTTTCAATAATATACATACAAAATAAAAATGTCAGACAAAATAAAAATAATAAAATAAATTATTTATAAATTTTTTTCTATTTTTTGACTTCGTTTATTAACTCAAAAATCTAAATTCTCATTGAATTAATAAATAAATCCAATAAAATTAAAAAGATATATCTGGTAAAAATTAAAAACGGGACATAGAGATTAATACCAGAGAATACTTTAAAAGGCACATTTAAACACAAAATCAACCGCTGATTGATTTTCTTTGAAGAACTTAGAGATAATTATCTGTTTAAGAATTGCAAATCATGTTTCAGCAATGAATAGCTTCCATAAGTCTTCCACAGGCCTTAAAAAAACACAGATAAGCGTTAGATTGTCAGTTGCTCCTGTTTCTTTGGCTCGATCAACAATAAACTCTGCCAATTTGCCATAATCTGTAATGGAAAAATCTTGTGAAAAAGGAATAATTTTTGATAAAAATAATGACAATAATGAAGATGAGGAAAACGTATGAAGCAACAAATTTTAAGAAATCATGATGCTATAAAGTCGAAGAAATCAGAAACGCTAGAATTATTAAGACTAAGCAAATAACAAAGCATACTTTCTTGTGAATTCGTACGAACAAACTGTGCAACATGAGAATACACTGCTTGTTCACTTAGTGAATCCCATACACCATCACAAGATAACAACAAAAGATATTCGGAATTATCAAGATCAAATGACAAAACATCTGGTTCAGGTGATATCATCGGTCTGCCATCAATATCTCCTGCAAAATATATAGGATGAATCCAATGATTTAATTAAGGATGCAATATTATTTTGAAACTGACAAATTTTTTTGAGAAAAGCTTCTTCGAAACAAATCAGTTCTGAAAAGCGTCAATAAACTGTTTTAACGGATTACGAATTCTGCATTAGGTAAAAGGCAATAAGTTATTTCTACCATAATTTGCTAATTTAAATTATGATATATGTTGAATTCTTTATTAATTTTTATTTCGGAATTCGGGAGAAGGAAGGGAATTAAAAGGAGAAGCACTTCCATTAAAATAATACTTTCTTTCTTATACTATACACATCCATTTATAAAAAGATTTTTCCATCTGTAAATTCGATTGAAATCACTAAAACAAACCGAGAGAGCGTGTTAGATTTAAAATTCCGTTAACTCTTAGCTCGCCCTGTATTGGAACAACCATTCCGCCAGCTTCTTCTATTCGACGCACTTCTTCCTGAACAAAGTTGGATCCTTGAGAATGCAGTAATCCCTTTTATCAACTTTATTGTTACTCTTGGCCACTTTTAGTTTCATATCTTTTTTATTATTATTTCACTTCATTCTAGTATTTCTTCACTTTTTATTAGAGCTATCTAAATAACAAAACCTATTTAGATCAAAAATGAAGCTAATTAGAATTATTTTTGTTCGGCCTATGAAAATTTTCCATCGCTTTTTTTCAAATTTATCCAAGGAATATGATAGTTTCTCAAATTATGAAATTTTGATATGTCCCAGTGAAGGCGTTCCTTGTTGACACCTCACGACACTAATCAGCTAAATATGAATGGGATAAAACAAGAAAGACAGATAAGATAAAAGGAAAAGAAAAAAGAGTGATAAAAAAAAGAATTACAACTATTGCTAGGATACATCATTTGTATAACAGATATTTCGGAAAGGGAATTGAAACTCGGAATTATAAAGTTGAAATTAAACTCAGAAGTTAATAACTTTTTTCATTTATTTCTTTTTTTTATTCAAAAATACTGCGCTCAAATGTATCAAATATATAGCATAGCGAATATTTTGAAAAAGAGTTGTAGAATTCTTGTATGCAATAGCAGTCTAGCTTTCGAAGATAAATTTCCTATAACGTAACTACTGTAGTTCTGGACACATTCATATAGCTCAAATATTATTAATGGACAGTGTTTCAGATCAGATCACAGTCGGGAATGATGGTGCATTATATCTTTGTAATAAATAAACAAGAAATAAACTGGAAACTTTGCTGCTCTTTTTTTTCTATTCCTTCTATTTAATTCCATATAGCACTTAATTTATTCTATCTTATTTATTTTATCATATCAATGCTTCATCGATTTAGTATATACCTCATTTTCATTTAAAACCAGCAACGTTCAAAGAATGTAGGCATAGTACTTAATTTTATGACTTTAAATAAAGAATATGCCATATTTATTATCTCCTTCGGTACCTACATCTTTACATATTCCATTATCATCAAATCAATTACGTTTGAAAAAATTACGCAAAGAACCAACCGTTAATATCAACAACCAACCGTTAATATCAGTTAATATCAAAGAACAAATTTTCAGATCCAACATAAAAAATTAGGCATTTACCGGAACATCTGGCGAATGGGCTGAGGATAATGTCCGTACTGCATCATTCCGTAGAACAGCTACAGCTGAATCACCACACCAACCAACACATAAATGTCTTCGGGCTCGTAAAAAAGCGCAAACAGCGGTGGTACCACCTTTTATATGCTGGAAATAGTAAAAAAAAAGGCATCAATTTTTTATAGAGGACATCTAAAATTTTATGAGAGTTTATAGAGGACCTTATTCTATTATTCTATTTCAAACGACTAATTCAAATTTTTAATGTAATAAGATGATAGTAATGGACCAGTCTTTTATTATTTCAACATTGCCAGTGTTTACTGCATAAAAAATACAGCTATACATACTTCATTTTTACATCTTGCAGTAAGCCTTTTATCAAGTTCGGTAAAGGCATTTTTCATTATATTCTCAATTTGACCAACAGCGTATTGAGCATTTTCGATAAGGCATCTTGCAAAATGAGAACTTGCATAATTGGCGCAATCAACTCCATTATGTCCATCAAATACGGCAAAAAATGCATCATGATCACGACAATTACCCTATAAATCATTTTTTTTTTATTTTTAATAGAATTGTGATAGGTATGCATCATTGCTCAAAATTGGATTTTACGAATATTTCTTTTTTTTTTTGGAAATAACTACTATTCTCATCCTTGCGAATATAATAAGACAGAGAATTTGCACTAGTCTAAAACTATATATTTTTCATTGAATGACAGCAGAGATGTGTTATTATATTATGCTAGGAAGACATATATGATTATCATCCGAAATAAATATCGCATATTAAAAACAGAATACCGTTATCCTTTAAAGTTTCAGGAAGCAAACTTAAGTTCATACTGTTATTTGATTCTATTAATCATTTTGCTTTAAATATAATTATTTATATATGTTATTTCAATTCAAATAATTATGCCAATTGCGAAACCTTGGCTGGCTCAATGACGGAAAGTGAAGGCAAAAGAACTGCGCGATCTTCCATTTTGGAACGCCGATTTTTTTGGGCACAATACGAATACAACAGCTGATCAGAAATTGGCTGAGTATCTGAAGATATACACGAAGTGAAAAAATTGCATAAAAATGAATAGATTATTTTACTTTTTGATAATGCATGCATCTGAAATACTTTCTTACTGAAATAAAAAGACTTTATTTAGTTTTACTTAAATTAATGAAGCAAGTTGTGCTCTTTCTTAATTGCCTCCAGTATGATAAATCGCGGCATTTATCTATATTTTTGTTACCGCTTAAGAAAATCAAAAGTTTTTAAATCTTTTCGATCACAATTAAATTTTCAGATATTTAATGAATAGTATGTGCTGTTAAGAGATCATCTCTATTACTTAACTAATTGATCTGTGATTATCTCGCTTATTATATAAATAAGTAAAAGATGGATAACGCATAATATAATATAAGTAAATGAAAATTGGACTACGAATAATATAACTAATTTTGGTAAAAAAAAAAATTACTTGGCAATGGAACAGAATTGTTCACCAAATTCTTGAGATACATATTTAAATACTGTATAACTTGACGACACCAAACCGTAGCATCGATTGCACTATAATCATTCTCATCAAATGGTATCTCTGCTGTACTCAGTTCAGTCGCATATATATCCACCAATGAATATGCTATTGTATAGGCTGCCCAAGGTGGAAATCCTCTGAAAAATAATTGCATAATCTATCGATTGCTTCATTAAATGGAATCCTTACAATCTTGTTTTTTCTTGAATAGAAATATAATCAACAAAAAGGGCTTATCATATCAAATAAAAGTTCAAAGAGAAAAATTGGAACGAAAAACAAGAATAATCTAGTCGGGCCAAAAAGAGAAATTATTCAATTCAGGATTAAAATTACTGATAAAAAAGAACTTGAATAAAAAAACTGATAAAATACATACCTTTGATATAAATTTTCAACGATCAGTGCTACCGCATCGCCACGTGCATCATGTTTTGTCGTTTGCAAGTAAGGTGAACGAAATCTAATAGTGGCTTCATTATCAGTATTAGGCGATAATTCTAGATAATTTTTTACTAGCGACATCAGTATTTCATTGCCGTTTAGCTGTAGTTCTTTTGGTCTCACTTCACATCCACCAGCCATTTTCAAAATTTTCTAAAATTAAAATATAATGCTTCTAAATTATAACACTATTTATATAAAATAATCGTGTCCTTTATCAAACAAATCCAATTCAAAAACTCGAGCACCAAATTCTTAACTAACGTTATCAGGTTAACATCATTTAACTGCATTTACATTCAGCAACTCATTCAATTAAATGGCTGAAATGAAACCAAAAATTCTAAATTAAATTATACAAATTATTTTAAATTGAATTTGATGGATTCATGTCATACATTTCAACAATCTTTCTCACTGTCCTTTCGTCCTCAAATTCGCTAGATATTCGCTCGAGATGATTTTTCTAATTCAATCAATTTGTTGATGACAAAAAGATAACAGCGTTCTGAGTCTATGGATATAAACTTCAAATGCAAATGAGCAATAAAAATAATATTTGACAAAATTTATCAAGTAAAATAAAAAATAACGCATTGTGATCAAACAACAAATAGCACTAGAACGTGACAATTTCAAGAATATAAAAATTCGACAGGAGACATCAAAACAGATGGAAAAATAGTATTTTATGAAATTTCAGTTCAGAATTTTGGGAAATTTCATAAGTAACAGTCATTTATTCACCGATTTTTTTTTTCATTTTGAAACAAATGACTGAATATCCGTCAATAGCTTAACATATTGAGAATGCTCATAGTGTGTAGCGAAATCCACCACTTCACGGCAAAATTTTTGATCGAAGCCACGTTCTGCCAAATAATGATTGAACAAAAGATCATGCAAAGTCTGAAATTCTGATCACAGTTAATTAATCGTTTTCTTCATCTGATCCTTTTTATGCATTTTCAACCTTCACTTGTACTGGAATTGCATGACACTTCTTTCACTCATAAATATAATAAATTTTTAACCCATAAAAACTCTTTTCTGCCTAAATCACACTAGAACAAAATTCTGTCTTAACAAAGAAAATGCATACTGGATCAATGTATTTGCCGGATGATGAGTACACTGATTCAGGTATATCTTCATCTTCGGTTCCTTTCGATACTGGAGCAATATAAAATTCTGCCACACGAAAATCAACTATAAATAAAATACTGAATTATACTAAATTCATTAAAATAATTATAATATTTGGTAAATTTAATACGCTGCACTTGATTCGCTAAGGATTAATCAAAAATGTGAATTACTTACATCGTTCGTTTACTTCAGTTGCTTCTTCATTCTCGCACAAATCAAGGTAAAAGCATAATCGTTGTTGTGCTTTGATGATTTCTATCGTAAGTGAAGGCAAGGAGAGTGGAACTCCTCCGTCCTATAACATATAACAGCTAAGAAGTGTAACAAACAAAAAGTTGAAGAATATAAAAAAATTAATATGAGAAAGAAATCACAGAAATGAAAAGAAACAAAAGAAAGACCTCGTCGTCTTCGCCCTCCATATCCACTGAATGATTAACATTGAAGTAAACATTAATTCTGAAAAACTACTTATGCCAATAGAATAATTAAGCATAAAGTACAACATTTTACAACAATTTCGGCAATAACATGCAATATTATAGCTTCTGTGAGTGCCAGGAAGGATTGCTAAAATCTTTGCTAAATTTCTCTGGATTCCTCTGTGATGAATGCCGTTAAAATTTTTTTATATTTATTCATTGGAACGTACTGCCAGAAATTAACATTAATGCAACTAACTACACTTGAGTTCTCTGAGATATAAGTTTTCTCACAGTTTTTCACGAGCTTTAACGTTATCCATATATTGTTATTCCTACATCAAAGCGGACTGTAAAAACATGAAAAATTACTTTTCACTTCCATGAAGCTTTGTTAACTGTACGTTAGCGCCATCAGTTTTAATTTCGAAACCCGAGATTACTGGAGCTTTTTCACCACGAAGATTCTCCTTCTCCAGTTGTTTTTCAGCCGTAATTTCATTTTTTAAAGCATCAATTAATTCGTTATTCAATTCTAAAGCAAAAAACTATTGCAACAACACCATCATTCTAAAAATCAAAAAAAAAAAAAATTTTAGGATTTTAACAGTCGAAAAAAGAAAATAACTTGATCAGTCCATAAAAATATAATGCATTCCGTAAATTGATTTGCGAAAGACAGCAATTTTTTATGAATAGAATTTGCATAAGTTCAGCTAAAGAAACAAAACGCGAATTTCCAACTATTCTTGTAACGATACTCAGTTCGTTCTCCTCATTATACTTAGCAGCCTCAAACAATAATTTTCCTATTCAGTGCAAAAATAGAGACTACAAAAGCTCCCTGTTAGTTCTAAAATTAAAAGGTTTCGAATTCTTGAATAATTTTCCTCAATAATATAGTGCTATAGTTGACTAGAAAATTCAAAACATTTCTGAAATAGTTCATACTTTCAAATATTGTATCATTAAGCTTTTGAAAACTTGTAAAAACATACGCCGAGTAGATGATATCTGTCGAGCTATTGAGAATTTATGAGATATCCTGATTGGAGAACAAACAGTCGCTGTCGAGATATGCCTCTGCATGGCCCTTGACAATGCACGACATATTGCAACTGAACGCATCTTCACTAGTTTTAATTTAAAATCTGAAGAAATTCCAATACTATTATATCAAGAAAATATCACATAAATGATAAAAAAGCAGCAACAGAAAAGAAAACAAGAAGTCTAGAAAAACGAAAAGAAATCCAAACATAACAAACAGATCAAACAAATTTATCACAGATTGTTAACTTTAAACTATTTTCACTCTACGGTTATTATTTGAAACATCAAATGTAGCATAGTAAGAAATTTTATAATTTCTAATCCGTCCTCGGAATTTATCTGATTTTTCCTAATAAATTATACAATTCACTGTGAATTTGTAAATAGCAACATTGATATCTATTATTTATTGCATGAAAAAATTACAAATGATAATGATAAGTATTACTACTACTCTCATCACTGATATCTCACTAATCAATTTACTCGTCCAACCTAACTTCCAATCCTCAAATCCTCAATATCTCACAGAAAGTTACACAAAGAGATGTAATAGATGCCCAGCATGTCTATACATAGATATATACCGCTATGCAACAGTCCGTTTCTGTCAATTCTTGTGGGAGTGTGAATTGAAAATTTATCGGGATATTATGGGCTATACAAAATAATGACTAAAATAAAATTCAAGCCAAAGCTCTTCTAATGTAAAACAAGCCTCTCAAACTTAGCTTCTGAGTACTTTAGCATTTTTTATATGTAATTAATACTTTATTTATAGAGAAGAATTTATAGTATTATGAAGAAAATAAATTATCAAAAATATATCAATAATTGAAATATCAATCATCAAGAATGTAATATAATAGATATCATTAAACTCTATTATCATTGTACATTTTGAAATTGTTCTGGTCGGTTATTCATCCCTATTATCATCCATATCTCAATAATATTTCCTAATGTAGCATACATTTCCTTGACGTAATATGTTTCTAGCATAACGTCCATGTAATTCTATTAATTTATAATTTTTTTTAAACATAGTATATAACGATATAACGATAAGTACACTAATTCTACAACATCCTGATCGCATAATTTAAAAAAAATAAATTAGACTTAAGGGAAGTATAGTGATATTTATTCCGCTGGCAAAATGTATAGCGATATATATTTCATTAGACGTATAGCGGTATATATTCCGCTAGGCAAATCAATAGCGATATATATTTCATTAGACAAAGCGTATAGCGGTATATATTCCGCTAGGCAAAATGTATAGCGATATATATTTCATTAGACAAAGCGTATAGCGGTATATATGTATAGCGATATATATTCTCGAGAATTGGAACAAATTAAAAAGATATTTTTACAAATTTGAAATTAATGACTTAGAAAAAATATCAATGAAAATTAAATTTAAAAGTTAAAAAATAAAAATATATGATGTTTAAATAGGAAGATTTAGTAATTATAAAAAATAATAAATTTTATAGTAATAAAATTTTGCCGATAAATTATTACATGAAAATGTGGATTATTATAACGATTATTATTGGTTGGCTTAAAATATTCATTATTTTCACATATTTGATTGTATTATGCAAAAGCAAAAAAATGGTAAAATTTTCTTTTTTTTTTTTTTTGCAATTAAAATTTTTCCATTTTTTCTTTTTTTTTTTTTTTGAAGAGATGAAGAAAATTGAAAAATTAAATTTTAAAAAAATAATTTATTTCTAAAATTTGCTATTTATTTAGACATTTGAAATATTGCTAAATAAATTGATCGAAGGAACTAGTTCAGAATTTAACTTTTCATCTTTTTTTTTTCTTGTTTATTTTGAAGGAAGAAGAAAAAATGTTAAGTAACAAAGAAAAGGAAGAAAATGAATTTAAAAAGGTATTCGTCATAATTAAATTATATGATATTAAAATATATCAATTGATCCTTCTAATCACCGAACAAATAGGTCAGATATGATTCAAATGATAAAGTGTCCTTCCAATCATCGTATAGCTTAGATTCTTAAACTATTAGAAAAAATTAGAAAAACGATTAATCTGAAATTGAATAATAATTTAACAAAAGAAACATCAGATATCCTAGCTTGATTAATAATTTGAACGAAAAACAATTTGTCGAAATATGAAATTTTTATAATCTAAAATATAAAAATGATGGAAGATTTATTGTTTATGATCAATATATTTTTAGCAGATTTTAACTATACCAAAATTTCCAAGCAATTTTACTGATAAGAATGATAATATTTCTCGAATATTATTTAGACGAAATATTTTTTAGTTTTCATAAAATCCATGCTTTATACTAATTCATTTAGATTAAAGAAGGAGAAAAGAATGGTTCGAAGAAATCAAAGAAATCAGAACGTAAAAAAGAAGAGCATGAAAAGGATAAAAAATCTGGCCCAGCCAAAATACCTGAGCCTGATCTGAAAAGTAAGAGCAAAGATGAAAAGATTGGAAAAAAACGAAAAAAAGATGAAGAGAAGGATGAGAAAGAGATGAAGAAAATTTTCTGAGGTAATCAATCATTCATTATTAATTCATATTTTAATTGTAAAAATAAACATTTCAAGCACATATGTTCGAGAAATATATTGAAGAAAAAAGAATATTTTTTTAAGAGAAAAGAAATAAAGGAAAGAGAAGAGATAGATAAATTAAAAAAGGAACAGACAAAGAAAGAAATGTGATTTTTTTTCGTAATTAAATACTAAATTAAAATAATTGAAATTTAAAATGGAAATTGAAATTCAATTTGCATTTACTTATTTATAATCATTTCCGTACTTTCTTGTGCACTCACGTATGCGTTCACGTAAAGAGACGCTTTCAGAAGTCAAAGACAGATAGCAAAAGATATGATGAAAAGAAAAGTGAGACGGGTAAAGATAGTAAAGGTAGTAGTGCCAGAAAAAAAAGTGGAAGTAAAATGAGTTCAAAAAGAAGGGAAGAAAAGAAGGGCGAACGAAGGGAAGCCAAATACGATGAGATTAAAAAAGACAAAGGAAAAGAGAAAAAGGCTAGTGAGAAGGAGAAAGAGGAACGGGAAGAAATTGAAAAGAAAAGGGAGGAAAAAGATGAAGAGAAGGAGCAAGAGGGAAAAGAAGATGAGAGGAAAGGAGAAGAGAAGGAAGAAAAAGAAGGAGGAAGAAAAGAGGAAGAGAAAATAGAGAGAGAAAAGAAGGAGGAAGAAGTAGAAAAGGAAGAGGAAAAAAAGGAGGAGGAGAAAGAGGAGGAGGACAAAAAGGAGGAAGAGAAAAGAGAAGAGGAGAAGAAAGAGGAGGAGAAAAAAGAGGAGGAAAAGAAGGAGGAGGAGAAAAAAGAAGAGGAAAAAAAGGAGGAGGAGAAAAAAGAAATAACCTATGACCCGAAAGAACTCGAATTCACAGCAGCTGGTGGTTTGCAACAATTTATCACTAGGAATGGTACCACTGAACGACAGGCTCTCAAGGTGTAAATTTTTTGCATATTCATCTTTCTAATAATTCAAAAATACTAAACTCTCACCTGGATCAATAATCGGTTGGATATTTCTAGATTATCTGGAGAATTTTCTATAGCTAATGATAAATTTGTTCGATTAAAATTCTCATTTATTTCGCAAAAAAAGAAAAAGAAACTTTTTTCTCAAATTTTCTAAACAAAATAATAATAATCAAAATTATCAAAAATGAAAATAGAATATTTTATTACAGATAAAATGTTCGGATAATTTCCTATATCGAGTGAATCCTGTATTTTCATTCGTGGAACCAGGTGCAGAACAGATTATCGAAGTGATAAGAAATCCTGGTAATCCAAAAATTGACAAACTTGTGCTCATACATACATCGGTACGTTAATATTTCCATCATTATTTTAAATCAATTGCTTTATCAAAAATAAAATATCTCAATCGTTATTTTTAAATCAATTGCTTTATCAAAAATAAAATATTTCCATCATTATTTTTAATCAATTGCTTTATCAAAAATAAAATATTTCCATCATTATTTTTAATCAATTGCTTTATCAAAAATAAAATATTTCCATCATTATTTTTAATCAATTGCTTTATCAAAATATAGGAAGAAATAATTTATATGAAATTAAAAAAAAGATGCTCATAATATGAAATTTTTAAAAATTTTAAATTAAAAAAATAAACTTTTACATGTTAGAATATAATTTAATTTTATCTAAACATATTCCGTCTAATTTCCATTTTAATAATATCTTTTTAAAATAAAACTTGGGCTAAATGAAAATTCATGTCGAGATCGGACGAGAAGGATTTTTTTTTCTTGAATGTCTAAGAAGCAAGATAAAATGAGAGATTATTACAAGTTTCAAATAGGATGAAGTATTTGATAAATTCTCGATTATCAGTGTTCAATAATACTTCATGAACAATACTGTTATTGTTGTATTTATTTTAATTATACTAATGAGTTAATTAAAGGAAATAAATTATTAAAATGAATTTCAGGCTGTAGCAGGTGAAATTGATGCTCCACCATTGTTCAAAAACCAATTGCTTATCAAACTTTTACAATTCCATTGTTAGTAAAGTGAAGAAAAATGATAAAATATTTGAAATATTCAATTTGTACATCATTCAAATCAAAATTTTGCATGTTTTTGTTGAATAAAAATTTAGATAGGAATATTGAAACAAAATATTTCGACTTCCAACTTCTTCCTCATTATTCTCAATTTAAGAAGCCTAATTCAAAATTGTATCTTCTTTTATTTCTCATCCAAAGAGCCAAATTTTTTTTTAGCATCCACCGAACAATATCAATCAAATGTCAAATGTCAAAAATTTGAAATATGTCAAATTTTTATTTTCTATTGCTAAAAAGAAAGCACTAAATTCACCGTATATTCACTTTTATTCTTGCCAAAAAAAGCAAAAAATTGAACAGCATGATAGAAAAACTTTTAAATGTTATTTATTAAAGGTGGGGAAGTGTTCAAATAAAATTTTAATTTCTAAAATTTCGAAAAGAAATTCCAAACTATTTTATTTTCTTCATTTATGTTAACTTTCCTTATTGTTTAACTTTCCTCATTTAATCTAATTATCAAATATTTAACTTTCCTTACTTAATTCTGGCATAAATAATCTTTTTGAATTTGGAAAAGAAGTAGAATTTATAATAAGAGATTATGAAAATACAATCTTCATACGTATCAACATCTACGTTACGTCAATCTACGTTAATCACTCAGATTCAAAATTTGTAAATATCGAATAGATGTATGGATAAAGAGAGAAATAGCACGGGGTAGATATACATACAACAAAAAGGATAACGATAAATGAGCTGAAGAGAAGAGATAGAAATAATAAAAGACACGTTTTGGGAATTGTATGCTGGTGTCGAATTGCCAAGAATTTGCGCACTGGAGCTATTCCGTTACGAGAGTTTACGTGATTGCGTTATTTCACGCTAGAATTTCAGTTCTTCTAGAAATAATGATGACGTTATTTTCTATTAATAAATTATTTCTACACTTTATTTTTCGTAGATTTGGATTATGAAGCTAAAGCCAAAAATGAAAAATATTCTTAGCACTTATTACCTACGAATTATTTGTCATTCTTTGCATGTTGCATTTAACATTTCATTGTTCGCTTTGTTACATTGACGTTTTACGTGAAAATTTGGTCGTTTGCGTGTTTTTATAACGTTCCAAAGGCACATTGTTCACATATTACATTTAACGTTTTAATACAGTTTCATTTGTTCGCTTTGTTAGATTTGACGTTTTATGTAAAAATTTAACTGTTAACGTGTTTTTATAACGTTCCACAGACACATTTTTATTGGTTTGACTATTCACATTTTCAGCAGATGTACTTTGCAGGAAGAAAACATGATAGATGAATGTTCCATTGATGTGACAGAGAATGAAATAATTTGCTCGAAACTTGCCAATAAAGAATAGTAAGATTTAATGAAATTTATATTTTTAACGTTCTATGTTAAGAGTTATGCTAATCGTTACATCATGCTGAGAGATTTTTATCAAAGTAATATCATTGCATTTTATGCAATTGATAGTTAACAATCAGTTCTTCATGCCATTTTAATCCGAAGTATTTGATGCCATTTTAAAAATTAGTTTCAGCTGAAAAAACAAGTCAGTGATTTCTGTAAAACGAATAATAAATTAGAATTAAGCTATTGTTATAGTTGGATTGAACATTATGAAAAAGAGCTGAGAAATTTCGAAGAATTTGGAGATGAAGGTGAAATATGGTTTGGACGTGTCGCCGAAAATCGTTTGGTGAAGTATGTTAGTGAAAATGAACAATTATCAAAATCATGCAAATTGATTGATTTTGGTTGTGGCAATGGTTCATTATTGAGAGCGCTGGTATGTATAGTGTTGTCGCAGTTACAGTTACAGTTAGGGTATGTAATAATATTGGATTTCAAAAAAAATCAAGCAATTCTCTTTGATAGAAATAACAAAATCGAACAATACATTATTAGAACTTCCTTATTAAAATATCAGTGTTTTGATCATATCAGTTGTTCAAAATATTTTTTATAGGTTCTTCTCTGAATTGGTTTGATTCAATGACAAAAAAAAAAAGCAACATTTAACTTCCGCAACTACAACTAAAACAAATTTTTATCATTAATCATTTCTTTTTAAAAAAAAGCTTGCATTGCTGCATGGGTATCATGAAAATATATTAAAACTTATGTTGTGAATTGAGGAAAAAAAAACTGCAATTTCGATTGCAAATTTTATTTCGCAAAATGTATACAACTAATACTATTGAAATATTGCTAATTAATCCTCGCTATATATATTAGGATCTGATCATCCACTTATATTTCTACATATTCAGATCTGCCAGAGTTCTTTTTTAATAATTGTCCCTTCTTTCTTCTCATTTTTATATATCTAAAATTAAAGTTCTTCGTTTTATAATAGTAATAAGACAGTTGCAGTAATACTGGTTGAATTATCGTTATTTTTATATTCCTTTTTTTAAATCATCATATCTGTAATCTCTTAATTGACTAAGTGTCGAGAATTCTAACGTAGCTGGTAGTAGGAATGAATTTCATATAGCTATTCGTAATTTTTTTAACTTCAGCGACGAGAAGGTTATTCTCATTTATGTGGTGTTGATTATTCCGAAGAAGCGATACTACTAGCCAGAAAACTTGCAGCAAGAAAATGTATAGAAAGCAATATCGATCAAATTGATTTTCGAGTAATTCTTAATCTTTATCCATAATTTAATCAATAAGACACTTTTTAGAGTGTTTATTGGTAATCACTTCCTAGGTCGTCGATTTATTGAATGAAGATATTTATTTGGGGAAGTTCGACGCTGTTCTTGATAAGGGTACATGGGATGCGCTCTCACTATCAGTCGATCGTGACTGTCGTTTAAGCAAGTACAAAACGAATGTTTGCAGAACTTTGAGACCTTCTGGATTTTTATTATTTGCTCATGTAACTACTCGAGGTAGATTATTGCTTCATAATTATGGTGAATTTCCTTAGCATACATTTTCATACAACCTAATCTGGACCTTCAGATTAGCGGATTCAGAGCAGTTATGTAATATACTTTCCATGCAGCAAAATCCGGGATCCTCGTATCTAAGTAAAATTCAAAATTGATGTCAGTTCCGCATATAGTTCCCTTCGTTTGGAGAACAGTCAAACATTTTCTCATTATAAAAAATTAAATTACAGAAATGAACTGGAAAGTCACTTTGGCGGCGAAGAACTAGAATTTTTGGAAGAGATCCCATCTAAAAATATTATTAAGTTCGGTGGTCGAAATGGTTCAACAACGACATGTGTGGTATTTCGGAGATTGTAGTTTCAACAAGAAAATATCAGCAGCATTTTGTAATTTACTTTCATGACATTTATAGATGAATTGTATTTTAGGAATGAAGAAATAGTTTGAATAAAAATTCAGAGCTATCCAATGGAATAATTTTTGCTGGCAAAGCTGTTGCTTTAACGGTAAAAATGGATGTTTCACTTTTTGCGTTATAGAAACTAAATTTGGTATCTCAAAAAGTCAATATGCTCAGTTTATCGAAGTGTAACATCTTTATTTGAATCTGAATAAAGCAATATTTTCAATAAAGCTGAGAGGAAAATAAATAATAAGAAATAAATATAAGGCTATTCCGATAGAATATAAAACATCAGAAAACTCCAGAAATGTTTAGTAATAATCAGGAATTGGAAATTTTTAAAATTGCTTTTTGGAAATTTTTATTGAAGTGAAGAGAAAGATTGATAAGAATAAGTGAAGAAAATAAATACCTAAGAAAGAAAGTATTTTGCATAGATGCATGGATAGTGCTAACCGTTCTTTGATGAAGCACATTAATGATATATTATGCTTCGTCTCAATAAATTCGATTAACATTCCAATATACCGGGAAATCTTTGCACCTGTAGAAGCGCACAAGATGCTTCGTGAAACAATAACTAATTAATAAATTTAAAAAATAAACTCGCATAAATTAATAATCACCCATTAACTATGCAGCTGAAACATATATTCATTTTGAAAGAAGCAGATGGATAACGACGAGGAATGCCGTAATAGCTCGTTATGTTAGTATGTTAGTAACATTCAGAAACCAATACACTATTCAGCCTATGCTAAGAGCACAAACTGAATAAATGTAAACATAATCCTAACATTAAAAATCTTTTGTAACAAAATAAGGAAAATGGGAAGTGGTAACTTTGAAAATTTGTCGATCAATCAAATGAACTATTCCACGAACAGGAGCTTTGGTGAAGGGAATTAAATGCAAAACACAGATCACGATGTAGTTGTGCGATGTCAAAAGCGAGATTCAAGGTCATTGAGATACGTGGAATACGAAGACCAGTTCGATAATAATCAATTATGTTCGAGATCATACCAAAACCTCGAGAACTCCTCCGTTACTTCCACACTATCCAACTTTACTTGTACCTAAAAAAAATCGGAAGAAATTTGAGGATTAGATCTACTTTTTGAAAAGACTTGGTACAACAAAAAATTTTGAAAAATGTTTAGTAAGAACGAAGATTTTAAAAATTTGTCGATTAATAAAATGAACCATTCCAAGAACAGGAGCTTTGGTGAAGGGTCCATAATTGGTAGCGTCTTTTACCGTGAAAATAATCATATGATTCTTGATGTCGCTAAAGTGCAGATCAAATTCGAATCTGAAAATTTAATATCAAAAATACCACGACAAATAATGATGAAAAATTGATTAAAGTCAGATTTTATCATGCATAATTAGGAGTATTTCAGAGTATATAACAAAGATAAGGCTTTCCAAGAAGATTTTTTATGCAACAAGATGCTGATGAGAAGTCCAAAAAACCAATGCTTGGAGAAATGTGAATTCGAAAAAAGAATATTTGGTTCGATCAATTGTACATTTTTAAAATATAATGCTTTAATATCACTGATTGCTGATCATTGATGACTGATAAAAACTGACTGATTATCGAAAATTGGATCGAGAGAATTTTTAATAATCGATGTTTTTCGTTTCTCACCACCACGCATGTTGTCTAAAGGTGTCAGACGTACAGTTACATATGGATCTGCAGAACCCTGACTATCAACTGGATACAATTCTCTGCAATATTAGACACCAATTATATATGCGCAAATGAAAGCTGAAAATGATTATAACTCCAATTAAGAAGCATTAGATATCGATTATTCTCCTTGCTTAATTAAAACTTTTAAAACTTTCAAGCAAACTAGGACATATCATATCAAATCCTGACCAATAATCATAACATTATATAATAGAGAAGTGATAATTGGAAACTAATTTATAATGCATTTGATTGTAATAAATACACAATCATGCAATGCAATGGTATCGAAATCGACACGACAGATTTTAAAGATAATCTTTCATTTATAAAAATTATTTAAATTATTTAATTGAAAATTTACAACAGATAAAAACTTTTTAGAATTATTTGAAATTAAATAATGCATACGTTAAACGTATGATCCGAACTATCATTTTGCTCGATCCTTTCAGATGCTGAAGACCAAATTGCAAACGACCACTTTGACCAGCGCTAAAAAAGAAAATATGTAAAAGTTATAGAAATCAATGTCCCTGTCACTAGTGATGACTTATTTTTTTGATTTATTCATTCCGAAGAATAATGTTTATCATTATCATTTCAATGTTATCTTAATAATCCTATCTTTCCCAGCATACTGATCAAATATATCTTAAAAACATACGGATTTCCTTTGCCTTGAGTATGCTTTGCTGAAAATAATCTTTCACCAAAAGTAAGACGACGTCGACATGAACTTATGGCTGATTCATTGCTATTCCTTCGTATTCTCATCTGTTCGATGATCGGTAATTTTGAATCCAATATCAATGCTTTTCCGCCAGCATCTGCCTCATTCAGTTTTTGAACATTCATTGTATGGTCTGCGGAATTTTGACTTCGCTTACTACTATCATCAGCTCTTTTTGATTTTTCAGCTCTTTCAATGAATGCTTCTAAAAAAGATAGTTCAAACATATATCATATTTGATAAAATGCTAAATTCAAAAATCACAAGGGAAAGAACTAAGTCGTGTTATAACGCCAATTATTCATTCATAAAAACTTATTATCTTTATTACTTAGTAGTTTTTCAAACTTGCAATGGACATAGAAAATAAAAGTTACAACTTTATATATAAGCAAAACTTAATATATCAATCATAGCGTTCTTTATCAATAGAGAATATGACAAAACGAACGAATGAAGTAAAAGACTTCATGACCTGCTGATAAAAGTCAGTAATTGCAAAAAAATCATTCTCGACCAACTGTGGAAATAGGTTCAACAAAAAAGAAGACAGTGTGTAACAAAGAATAAAATCTTACCATTACCATAAACTGCTTCTCTGTTATCATTTAAAGCAGAATTTTCTTGTTGTTGATCACTAACCAAAGCCTATAAAAATAATGAATGAAAGTTATGTTCCAAATATGATAACTTTGATCAGCATATCAAAAATTTTTTTTAAATCTTTAATCAACAAAGAGATTCCAAAACTTGAGGATAAAATATTCATTAAGAAATGGCATACAGTTTGTTAGACTTCATGGTATTCTGAGCGAAGTGTAAAATGGTCTTTCTACTAATTGATATATTGTTTTATTAGAATTAAATGTCAGCAGTTTAAATTTTCTTGGTGAATTATGATATTTCAAATTTCGTTTGTTATACAATAATCTCTCAGTATCTCCAAAAAATAAAAATAAAATTTATAAAAACTAAACCAACTTTGTTCAATATAACAGACACATAACTATACTCAAACATTTTTCATCTTAAACAATTCACCCTGATACGTGCTGTAATGACCATTGAACTCTGATGAATTCCTTGTGTTAGTGGAAAAGTCTGTTCAAAAAATTCCAAATTTGGTTCCCGCAAAATCATCGTCAACGGCAAAATCAATTCACCAATGCAACGTTTTGTTGTATGATCAATAGCCTTGAAAAATTTGATGAAATGTTTTGGTATAAATCATTTTACACAGATACTGTCATGGACTAATGGAAATTAAAAATGCTTCGCTACATAAATCAGCACTTAGCTTTGTAACTCCTCTCCATGCACTGAAAATGGGCATTGTGCTATTTCTGTTATTTTCTTCATTTAGCTAAGTTCATATTTTGAAAAATTCAGCAAAGTTCTTCACGACAAGATTCCTTCAGAATAGTATGCCAAATATGTGCAGCAAAATAAATATCAACGATAAAACCAATTCACTTAGATTTTTAAGAATACGAAATACTATTAAATGGAATTATTGATTAACGAGTATAACTTATAGCATACCTCGAATTTCACTTCTTGTCCTTCAGGATGACGAACAAAAAATAAAATCTTGCTTTGGAAAAGTGGATTAACAGTTCTTATTTTTGTCGGTGTTTGCTGGAAATCTTTGCCAAGACTTACCACAATATACGGTGACGGTTCCAATTTTGCTTTTGGATACTAAAAAATCAAAAGTGTCTATTGCGGTACTTAGATAAGTTATAACATAAGTAATAAAATAAGAAAGTTTATTTTCAGGTATTCCTTATTCATCAGAATAACCACAAGTATATGACTTTTGCTTAATTACTTCTTAGTATTATCCTGCACCATGTTTCGAAGATGACTCACTAGTCATATTATTTCATTTCATTTATTCATTACTGAAGTTGAACAAAATTAACTGTTTAGTTCCTCAGAATCTTAATAATGTAAATATTCTAAAATTTCAACAAAGGATCGGATATAATTAAAGCAATCTACTTCGTATAAGTAATATATTCGAATGAGACATCATTTCTTTACCTATTTATCAGTTTTAATATACGTCCTGACTTTAATGAACATAATCAACAATTCTCTTCTTCATCATATGAGAATTTTAATCTTACCGGCAAATCGGATACACTATCAATAAAGATCATAAGTAATGCAGAATGTACTGGTTTATTAGTTTTGAACCAAGAAGTTCCATATTCCTGATAAGTAAAGTCTCGAGGTGAAGAAGATAAATTCATCCACGCAGCCTAAAAAAAAAATCAAATTTTTATCGAAATAATCGTTACAACTAATTCAATTTGTAGCTGAGACAAATTCATATTTTATTTTAGCATTATTTCGTAAACATTTGTTCATGTGGATCAGAATACATCGATTAAATATATCCTAAATTACGAGACAAACTGTGAGGAAAAGAATTTCTGCTACAATCAGTGCTGCGAACAAAGAAAAGTTTTAAGAAATTTTCGATCCCAATTATTTTGCGCCACTTTTCCAGTAGCAAATCCATTTCTGAGCGCTTCATTCCGTTGTGAATGTGAAAAAAAATTTCCTACTGATTCAAAAAAAAGAATATTTTCTTTTTTAGAAAATGCAAAATGAAACTCAGCTATTGAAAACTCATCAGAAGTTTATCAAACGAGCAGTTAGCAAACTGTTAAGAGTCACGAAAACTGGTTCATAATTTTTGAAATAAATAATACCTGGATGTGTATATCGCCATGCTTGCATGCATCTAATGGAAACCAATCATCAAGATTTCTTTTTGCTTTTATATTAACTAAATCGATAGCCAATCTTCCTAATTCTTCATCATTACTCGCTTTATCATAATCAAATAATTCTATACGCAATTTTTGACCATTAGCTTGATCAACAACAAATTCAAAATATTCATTCCAAACTGGATTCAGATCATTATCAATCGTTTTCGTTCTGTAGAATTGGGAACCAACTAAAAATAGAGAAAAGATTGTACGAAACAAATTGAACCAGTACAATAAATATCTCAAATAATAATAAATTAACAATTAAATTATTAGGTAGATCAGCGAACAGATAAAAAAAATATAAAAAAAACAGATAATAGAATACTGGAGATAGATAGCATCGAATACCATATGTGTTTGGAATCAAAACGGCAAAGTAGTAACATATGGATCAAATTACAAAAATTAATAGAAATAAAATTTGTTTGTAATTAGAAAACGATACCTTGTATTTCGCAATATGGGTCACTTGCCATACTCTTCGTGAATTTTATATCTCTGTTTTCCAGATTTCTTGCTTCAATAATCTTCAAACGAAGCACACCATCTGGTTCCGGTAAATGCAACCTAGTGACATCAATATTTGGAGCTAATGGGACAACAATTTCATTCGGAAGTACACATAAAGCCGAAACCTGGAAAATTTTTTGCATTTTTGAAAATAATATTAGTTTTCTCTAAAAATAAAAAAATCTTAACGCAATGAGTAAGACAGCAAAAAATTATCGATCTTTCATGCAGAAATAAAAAAAAAATATTAAAATCATTCACCTGAGAATCAATTATTGCACGGATTGCGTTTAACAAACCAGGCAATTCTACAAATTCACCCATACCAGTCAGATTAAAATCGATTTTCTGAAATCTGAAAGAATCAAAATGCAACCTAAAAAGCAAGAACTTTTACGAAGGAAAATGATAAATGAGACACAAGTTGATATTATAATATTTTCTAGTTAATTTTGCAATAAAAAATACCTGTTCATTTTAAAAATTGACTCACCGGTTTTTCCAAAAAGAATCCAGAAACGCCGCCAACCATTGGTGGATATGGTAACAACGGTTTTAAGACAGCTCTTAACTTTCCAGAAAACTACAATACTTTTTGACCTAGACTGATGTGGCATAAAATTTAATTATAAACTAATATCATACTTTTAATAAAATTTTTCAAGTTTAGAATAGTCAAAATTACGATGACATGCCAATAAACATTTTTTAATATAGTATAATTCTAGAAAAACTATAAAATATTGCACCTGTAGCTGATTCAAACCGCCGGTGAAACCTGCAATACTAACATCGAAATCTGCATCTCCAGCATAGGCGACATCCATGTCAACTATAATGCGATCTCGACCAACATTATGCGTGTAAACCTACAATAGGAAAAGTTTAACAGCAATTAATAATAAGCAAAGAATTTTTATAAACTAGCTGGCAATCTTAGATCGTTAAAATCAAGAAAAATCTTTGACAATCTCCAAACATACTCGCTCAAAAGTTTTTTAAAATTTTTGTCAGAAAATAATTTTACATTAGAAAGGAAATTTTTTGCAAAAATTCATAAAAGTTTTACGATAATTACTTTAATTCCGCCGACACGACAAGGAATATCACCCATATCCATTTTCGTAAATTTGAATGACTTGAAGATAGCTGGCAGTTGCGATTTAACCTGAGGTTCAATGTATTCACGCATAAAATACTTTGAATATTCGGTGATATATGGCCAAAGTTGTAATATGACCTGTAAAAAAAAGTGCAAATATGCATCAAAACTTTCTATAACAAATCTTCACAACCTAAAATCAGTAAAATCAGACATTCTGTATTATCCAATAACTTTCATGTTAGAAAGAATTACATGATGTTATAATGAAAAGACTTTATGACTGTGCTATCATATATGAATTAATAAAAGTTATAGCTAAATTTATTTACCTATGCAAATATATCTATTTACTCATACAACAAACAGAATTAAATTTCTTGATCAGAAACAAACTTTGTTAAGCCATTCAACTCGTTCTGTATCTGGAAATTGAACCCAAGCTGGAAGATCTTGCAGCTGCGCTAATATAACCTGCAGTTAATAAAAACATACTTTTTCTTTAGCTTTAGTAATTTCAAAAGATGTAAATATTTCATAATTTCACAATAATATAAATTATTTTTCCTAATAACGTATTTCATCTGCTTTCTAAAAAATATGAGTACATTCAATAAAAAAGAAAAAAAAAAAACATTATTTCAATAATTGAACCAACTTCTCGTTCCTTCAGAGCTGTTTGTCTTAAACTTAAAAGTCGTTTCTCACGTTGTCGCCACATATGCGATTTCAATCCATGTAAAACGACAAGAATTAAAATCCATCCAAATGAAAAATGATAATGTCCAAGTAGATAGCAGGACTGAAAAACCAGATTCAAAAAAAAAACCAGAGAAAAAAGAAATCAAAAATTCTAGGAGTTAGAAATTCTAGGATTTTAGGAGATTCTAGGAGTTAGAAAATATAGAAAAATTAATTTAACTGTTAGTTAATTAGCTAAATATCTGAGAAATTTATATTTCAGTTAAACTAAAAAAGATTCTACAAAATATTACTGATAAATGAAAATGAAAAAAATTATAATGAAATAATTGCGATAATTCAATTAGTCAGCCAAGTTGATCTAATTAAATATTTAAATAATCTAATATTGAAATTCTTATAAAAATGCAGATAGATGTATTTATGATATAAGTTGTACGGTTATGATGAAATAATTTTCATCATAAAATGTATAATATGGAAAAAATTAAATTTTCAGATAGCATCAATTCATTTAATAAATTTACATAAACATTAAAACGATCAAGAATTATCAATCTGTTATATAGTATATGCATTAATTATCAATCTTTTATGTACTATATGCATTAATTATCAATCTGCTACATAGTATATCATTAATTATCAATCTGTTACATAGTATATCATTAATTATCAACCTATTATATAGTATATGCATTAATTATCAATCTGTTATAATAATATATGCATTTAAATAGTATTCTTATATTTTACTCTATATTTAAAATAGATTTAAAAAATTAAATAATAAAAAATATACCCCCGAAATGATAAAACTTCCGATCACTGGTACCACATAATTTTGCCATGTCATCTCCACTCTTTTACATCAATCTTTGATTCTTATTTAATTAGCAGTTTATGAAACAATTCCAATGAAATATTTTACTGAAATGAAAAAAATCATTCGAATATTATAATCCACATATATAATAATGCAACAAAATTCGTAAATCCTCTTGCCAAAAAATAGAAATGAAAAAAAGAATTAATTTCCATTTCAATTAAATTAATTTCCATTTCAATTAAACAACTTTTAATACTTTTCCACTAATAATTTTCAATTAATTAAAACATTCTAATAACTATCATAAATTTAGACCACTTATAATTGCCAATTTCCAATGAATAATTTAAATTCTGAAAACAAAAAATATCAAAAAAAAAAAAAGTAAAAAAACAATTGAATTATTAAATTTAAAATTGTTAAACATTCAATATTCCATTCATTATATATTCTTTCGAAAAATTTTTGAAAATGTTTCCAACTTTAATTTTGCCATTTTAATAAAATTATCAAAAGTTGCAAAATGTTTATATGAAATTGCTAAATTTATTATTATTCAGTATCTTATTACTATTATTATTATTATTCTTATTATTACTATTATTATTATTACTATTATTATTATTATTATTATTATTATTATTATTATTATTATTATTATATTATTATTATCATTATTATTATTATTATTATTATTATTATTATTATTATTATTATTATTATTATTATTATTATTATTATTATTATTATTATTATTATTATTATTATTATTATTACTATTATTATTATTACTATTACCATTATTATTATTATTATTAATATTATTATTATTATATTATTATTATTATTATTATTATTATTATTATTATTATCATTCATTACCCTATGAATTATAAAATTTATTCCCTTTCTAGCATTTTTATCAAATTAAATCTTATCATTTTTATAAAAAAAAAAATAAATATTAAAAATTGTAGAAAAAAAAAAGTATTAAATTAACTAAATTTAATCATTTAATAATATCCCTCCTACATATTACACTTTCTTCTATGTATTTCAAAATTTACTTCACTTATTAAACAATTAATTTTATTAAATAGCTATTAACTAAATAGACAAAAGAAATAGTATTAATAAAAGAAAGAGAAGAAAGAAAAAAATTTATAATATTAAGAATGAAAGTGTATATACATAGCATAGTAAAATAAATCGATAAGAATTTTATCTTATCACATTGATTGCTACCAGTTAACTAATACATTCATTTCCTTCTCTTCACTTTTCTTCAATGCCAACATTTTAACGTTTATCATTTTCATATCATCTCGAACGATACGATAGCGTTATTGTTCAATTCGATTATCATCAAACAAATTGTGTAAATTAATTCATCTATAACACTTTTCTTACCACATGTGAGTTGTCAATTTTTAACAAATGAAACTATACTTCTCTCATACTTTTAGAAAGTTTAGAGAGAACGAAAGAAAATATCGAAAATGAATTTCAAAAGTTCAAATCTATCTTTTTCATTAGTTTGTTCAGGTTAGCATAATAAATTTTTTTTGCTAAAAATAATTTTTAAAAATGTTTCTTAGCTGATATTTTTATGTATTATTTTTTTTTCGATGAACAGCTGCATAGTATGCATAGTTTTTCGAACTTTTAAAATTGAAAATATACGAAAGAATCAAAAATTCTTTATTCATATTGGAAAAATTCCATGAGAGAATTTAAAATTACCTCATACATGCTTTTAATTTCTCCTGATTTGTCTCAAAATAAAGCATTCTACAAAAAAAAAAAAAAAAATATTTTTTTTCTTAAAAAGATCAAGAAATATCTAAATTGGACAACAGTGAAAAAAAAAAATGTAAATAACAGATGGCATTAAATATGCCATTCTGAAAAAATAAATCCGAGATTTTATAAACAAAATGCGACAGAATCCTCAACTGATCGATAATATAACAAAATGATTATATTTCAAAGAGACTTTATCTATCACAAGTAATTCTTTTCTATTCATAAATTCAAATTACTGAAGAATGACACTAGCAATAAGATACATTATTAAAAAGCAGGGGAAAAAAAAAAAAGAAATTCTATGACATTATTTTAGCCTTTTTAGCTAATATTTCATTATCTGCTGCTAATTCTTGGCAAGCAAGCTCCATCTTGTAATTTTTAGTAACCATTTGTACCCAACTTTGCTCCAAATCTTTCAATTTTAATCCTGCTTCCATTTGACTTTTCCGCCTTCTCGAATGAATTTCCATCACCTCTTCTCGAAGCTGAAATTTTTTGGTAATTTGAAACTGATATATAGCTATTATTATTATTATTATTATTATTATTATTATTATTATTTTGAATGAAAAATAAACGAGAAAAAAACGTGCATAAAATCTACAACAAACAATTTATGCATAAAAATTGAGAATAAAATACTAATTGCAAAAAAACAAATAAATTGATGAAGAAGAGATGTAGGCGTGTAAAAATACTAGCAAATAAATCACTGATGAATGTAAAGCTGTGTAAACGAATTGATGCAAAAATTTCCGAAACAAACAAAACATGAATAATGAAGGCTAAAAACAAAAAAAAAGTTAGAATTCGCAAAATGATTCTTATGTTTACTACCTTTCGCAATTCTTTCTCTTCACAGCGCAACATAGTCTCCAATCCCTTGTTATATCGAAGATAAACAGGTGGTGCATGCTCGTCCATTAGTTGCAAATTGATATTACGAAGTAATAAATGTTCATTCTGAGCAGCTGCATTACGAATAGCCTGAACTAGCTATATTATTATTATTATTATTATTATTATTGTCAGCTGATAACATATTATTTAGAAAGAAAGAGAAATCGGAATATAGATTTAAAATTTGATTAAAAATTAAAAAGAAATTTGTTTCAAAACGGGCTTTTCTCCACGAAGTTTTATCACCCTGTCGTCCTGTTGTTGATGGACATGACAATTCATATCGCGACATATCTAATTTTGTCATTTCCTGAAAAAATAAAAAATTTTAAATATCAAAAGATATAAACATATGATATAAATAATGATATTATTATTTAAAAAAAAAAAATCTAAAAAATTATGTAGCAAAGACGCAATAAATATAAATGCTTTGGTTAATATTTTCTTTATTGATATCTCTTATCAAATCGTCACAAAATAAGGCATCCCAACTTTATAACACAATCTTCAAGATAATGAAATCAGTTAATGCTTTAAATTTCTTCATTATGATAAACGACATAAACGACTATTTCTCAATTTAATGATAGTGTCGTAACAGAAAGAAAGCAAGAAATAAAAAATGATACTTACTTGCTTCTTAGACATCCTAATGTGTTCTTTGATCAAACAAGGTGTCAAAAATACATCAAAATCAGGAGGTAACATATTTTGCAAATAATTTTTCATTGGACGAAAAATTCGGCATTCATCTTCTATCAATTGCATTGCCATCTGTCGATCGGATTCCGTATAATCGGAATCCAGATAAGGTAAAGCATCAACTAAAATTGCTGCATCTTCCGATTTGCTTGCTGTAGCTGCAACATGTGGTACCAAAGCCATAGATGTAATTTCCATCGCTATAAATTAAAGTTAAAATTAAAATAAAATCAAGATTACCTTTTGATTGCGATAGTCTTGATAAATGATATGAACAACTATTACTGCAAAAATAATTTTTTTAAACTAAATCCATATCATATCATGTTAAAATTTAATCAATATATGCCACTATTTTTGACGTAAAATCTATTATACATTTTATAATGCTACAACTTTTTTTCTAAACAATTTTCTTCCATCTTTCATTTTCAAATCTTTTATCTAAGTATTCTTCTTCCGTTTCAAATGCAAAATTATTATGATCATTACCTTTCATTCAGATAAAATATTGTCAATATCATCCTTGACATATATTTCATAAATATGTATAAATTAAGGGATTAACCTTCCTTTTCTTACATATGCAAAATCAATCAACAATATAATTAAAGCTCCTCTTATTCTTTTACCAATAATAATAATAATAAAACAACAAAATATATAAGAGAAGTAAAAAAAAAAAAAATAATAAAGATATTAGACCTTCGAAACACGAATAGGTTTTTTTTTTTTTTTTTTTTCTATGAAGAACACAATTAACAATATTCACAAGCACAAAAGAAGAAATAAATGAGAGAGAGAGAGAGAGAGAGAGAGAGGGAAAAATATTTATTAAGCATAACCTAGAAAAAGAGAGAGAGAAAAAAAAAAAAACTAATTTAAAAGAAAAGAAAACATTATTTCCTTCACATGTATTATTTCATTATTGAATAATCTAAAATAAACAAAAAGAATATGTTAGAATATGAGCAAATAGTTCCCTTTAATTGAGGGATTCACAAAAAAATAATATATATATATATATGCAAATAATAATATGTGATGATAATAATAACATATAAAAACAAAATATATTTCTTTACTAGAAAAAAAAAAGGAAGAAAATATTAAAAAATGGAACAAAGCAAATTATGATTATATTTGTTATGTGAAAAATTATATATTTATTTGCTATCTTTTGAGAAATTATTTACGTCACTTGAATTTTTTCCAATATTTCATTGCCAAGAATGCAAATGCAATTCATAACGAATTAACAATTAACATAAATAAAAAAAAAAAATTGTTCGTATTTGATTATTATTATTATTAGCTTTAATAGAAGTAATGATTTTAGATGTACTACCCATACTGAAAGAACTGAATATCACAAAGGATTCCTACCCTTTTCCATACTTGAAAAAGCTTTGAACTATAGTGATTTGAAAAAGAAAAGGTAAAATTCAAGGCTTAAATAAATAATAATTTAACTGTTCTAGTTTAAACAATGCCGAACACAATGGCAACAATGTCACATGGCTACAGAGACATCTAACATTGACATTTCTTATGAGTCCCTCAAGTATTTCAAGTAATGTAACTTCTTAATTTCAAAATTTTCATAAAATTAATCAACTTGCATATAAATTTCATGATATAAAGGAATGAAAAATTCATTTGGTCATTTCCTAGCTACAACTTGGAATATTTTTCTTCCACACAAAAATTATATTAAAAAATTTTGATAATTTAAAAATCATAATTCAAATCAAAAAAAAAAGATATATTGCTCCGAGGGAGCACGAGTTAATAAGTAAAGATAAGCAGAGCATACTACTTATTTGACAAATATACCTATAAAACCAGTAAAAATTACACTCGAAAATAAAAATAATACTAAAAGTATATAGATAAAAAATCGAAAATCACCGGGTAATAGATACTGTATTTAAAAGCTTAGCAATGATATACTTTCAAAGAGAAAGGAAGAGACCGAATAGAAAATTACGTAATATACTGCAAATATCATCAGAGAGAGAGAGAGAGAGAAAAGCAAAGGCAAAAAGAACGAAAGACCATTGCTTTAAATCTGATAAAAGCAAAAAATAGAAAAAAAGGAAACCACAACGGTTCTAGTAATATTGGTGCCGTATTTTTCAATAGCCCGTAGGAAGCATAGTAATTCAATGCGTCAGCTTCGTGTAATCGAAAATTTATGCTCTCGAATGAATTATCTGCAAATTTGGCAACAAATTACTCCGTTAGCGGTAATTATTACACTAGGAAAAAGCAGTTTAGAAAAGAAAATAAAATAAAAATCATAAGCAACAGAATTAACTAATGTCCAAACACTATTTTAACTTAGCTACTTAATTAACGATAATAAATACTCGAAAAGAACTCCGAAATTTATCTATCATATAATGTTTCAAGTTATTATGTATTCTCGCACCATTATCAAGTTTCTTTTCTAATATTTTTTAGCATATACAGTAATAGAGCACTGCACATACGGCAATTACATACTGTAAATTTCACTCGCTAATTTCATTCAAATTTATTGGCAAAACATTTCGCAATACTTTATTACACAGAGGTCTAAGAAAAAAAAAATGACTACTCTAGATTTCAGTCATGCTAATTTTTGCTAACTTTTACTTAATCGTCAAAGAGACGCACAATAAGTCTTATGAATAATGCTCAATCTAAATTATCTATCACTCAATTTCAGCGACACTAGAGATTTGTGCAAGAGAAAAAGCATAGTCAAAAAAGAAATAAATAGATGTATAGCGTCATAAGCATAAAAAAGAAATGGAACTGAGAGTGATTTATAATGATGTCAGTAAAAACTGACTTAAAATTTAAATTTAAAAGATCAACAGTAGAGACAATGTAAGAGATTTTACTCTGAAAACGAGGCAATTATACTGTGAAGACCTGCAATGCATTGGTTCGACCGACATCTTCGACGACGAGAAGCTCAGCAGCTGAATTTTGCTCCTCAATGATAATCGGTTCATTCTGTCCCAATGCTGGTTGTACCTGTACCTGATTTATATTAGAAGCATTCACTTTTGTAATAAAACCATCTTTTCGAGGAATTTTGTTGGGCGGTGGTTGTTGCATACCAGCCATTTCATGATTTGCCTTTTTTCGTCCACTTCGTTGAATTGCATCGCGCTGTGATGAGGCAATTACACCACTACTTTCACCATTCACCTGATTTACATCTTCTGAAGTTGACGGTACTGAGATCACTTCTATCACCTGCAATAATAAAATTATATAAGTAAATGATAAGAGAAATAAAATTTTCAAAAGTCTGTAACTTTTGTGATTTATACTGATATGAAACAAACTTATGTTCTCTACTATCTAAATACTATAAACATTGGAAAGCTCAAAAATTTTTGAAAATTATGAAGAAATAATTAACTTATATTTACAGATTCTGATCGACCTCATAAAGATAAGAAATATAGACAGTACCGAGTATAGATGCTCGAACGATTTTATTAATCTCATTTTTATATCTGACAGAAAGCTAAAATTATCACATTCATTTGCTAATAAAATCATTGCAATACTTTATTTTTTTTATTGAAAGAAATTACTTTTTTTTTCATAGTCTATCTATGAAACTTTCTATCATTTTTCTATTTTTTTTTTCCAGTTGAAAGACTGTTTTATAAAAGAATTTATAATCTAATTAATTTCTTATTCTATTTATCTAAGATGAAATCCAAACAACTTACAGGACTGTGTTTGTAAAGCAAAGAGTTTACACGTAAACGTTCAATGGCAACCCGCTCACGTTTTGAGCATGCAGTGCGTCCTCCTTTGACAAGCGTTGAAGATTTCTAAATAATTCATGGACTAACTATTCCAGACATCGAAAGTCATCATTATCAATCATAAACTGGATAAAAAATTTTGAAGAAACTAATATACAATTATAACTTGCCTCAACTCTTTCTGAATCTGGTTGCAGCTTCTGCGTACAATTAATGCCATTTGGTTTCCAGTTACATTCACGCATCAATATTTCCTTCAAATTAAGAAGTGATTGTGAAGTATTTATATTAATCGATTATGTTTATATTAATCAAATGAATTAGCAGAAAAAATGAACTGATTATTACAAAACTAATCAGCTGGTTAGCTTCTATCATGCAATTTTTTTTGAAAGACTCAAATATTACTACCACCCATATGCAGTATGTAATCATCTGAAGATTGACAGAATAATCGAACTGCCTACGGTCATAATAATGAATCGATGATTCATAATGCATTTCATAGTCTAAAATACACGAAAGACTAGGTGCTGCAGTTTTTTTCAAGAAACATACTTCGGTTTTTTGTATATTGGGTGGTATTTTTTTAGGTAACTGTGTACGAGAATATTCAATAACGACTGGCATCATATAAATGTTGATTGCATTAGACATAGCATCCGAATTTGGATTGAAATTTCGCAAATCTATGGAATTTCTATTAACGCTGAGTCGTAATTTCCTTTTGACATTGCTATCATAATCGCGCACTGGAAGCATTTCTGTCGTATAAGACCTGAAAAGTTATAATTAGTAAATACGGAGTAATCGGGACAACTATTCTATAAGGAATTATAGATCATAAAAAAGTCTGACTAGAAATTTTCAGGAAAGTGTAACTTCCACATGAAATTCATACAAATATTAATTAGAAAAAAAAGGAGAAAAGCGAACTTACTTAAATCTATCCAAAATAACTTGAGGATGATCATGTTTCATGAGATAAAATTCGGAAACAATTTCTAATGCTGTAACTAAACCAACACCAGGAATTCCTTTTTGAGCGTAATCACAACCTATCATGATTGTCATTGCAATAAGACATGACCTAAACAATAAGACATGACCTAAACAATCATGTATTGAATTGCTTTAATTTGCCGATTATTTTTCCTTAATTTTTTATCTTTTAAAAGTCTCTGTAAGTGAAGAAAAAAGAAAAAAAATGCATTCAAAGTCTTAATCATCATATTTAAATCTGAAATGACACAAACTACTTCAAATCATACATTCTTTACTATGGGGTTCAGAAAATTAGTTCGCGAATATTACATAATGAGATTTGAAATTCTTCATGCTTTTTTTTTATTTCAATTAAAAATTCCCTGAAATATGCAAATGCTTTTACCTGCTCAGGCATAAGGTCTCATCTAAGTAATCCATAGAAAGATGAAGGATATTGTTTTGTATTTTGCCACCAAAACCAAACTCGACCTTAAATTGCAGTATAATTTTTAAGACGAATAAGAAGTATTAGTTTGTTCCAATATGTGATCTAAAAAATGACCTACGACGTTTACCGAAAGTTAAGATATAAAAAATTGTCACAAGGAAACTAAATTCTATGAGTGATCAAATCAATATGGCGGATTACAATAGACAAACAAGCCTAAGACTGACGAATCTCGGCCTAAATTTGACCGGTCTTTGTAACTTTAACAATCCAATGAAATCACAAAAAGTCCCAGGAATTTCAAAATCGTTCATTACTCGAAGAGACCTAAAAAGTTGTCGTTACCTGATAGAGATTACTCCCGCCGAAAAGAATATAATCAAAATCCCGTGTGATACAACCATGCACCAAACCTCGTTGTTCAAGTTGCGCGCATTGCGCCTCACCTTCTAATTTACTTTCCATCCAGCGAACTCCCATTGCATTCAACAATCCCTCCAAATAATCTTTCTTTAGATTTCTTATTTAAGAACGCAATGTACTGAATTTTAATGGAAAAAAGCAAAAATTAATATTGGTGATATAAGTATGACATACACATCTTCGCTATCCTAAAACCTTCAAGCAATTAACTGCGAACATATCATATTAACGCTTGATAAGTAAAGCAATCAATTATTTCAAATAATAAGAATCCAAAAAACCAATACAGTTTATGGATCTAGCTAAATTTTCTCGAAAATATATGGTAATAGTAGCACATGAAACTGTCAAACCGCTACATGTTCTGCCGCTGCATGTTCTACGCAGCATTATGAAATATTCGAGAATACGGTAAGAGATAATTTCTGTAAAACTATGCAAAAATTTCTAAATTTTCACCTTAATTTCTTCAATTTTTGGCACCATTTCTTGCTTTAGCTCTGATGTCCAATATTTGCTTCCACGTTTTCTTACTTTCCTCATCGAAGTAACTCCATAATCTATCTGAAATCATCACATATCATAAAAAATTTGATATATCCTGGTACTTAATCTATTAAGATTTAGTTAAAGTAACAAAAAGAAACAAACATTTGCCCGTTCTCCCTCATCAATTCCATCGAAAACAACAATAGGTTCAACTCCTTCTTCTAGCAAACTTCGACATCGTGTATAAAATGTACTTAAGTATGGTTTTCGAGCTGTTGAGCAATGTGCCACTGAACCACGCAATACCTCACATAGCCATGTGTGACCATCTAAAATGAATAATAAAACATCCTACACTTTTTTTTCTTATCATCTCTTATAATTTAAATTTTTCATAATCTTCATTTTTTTTTTTATACTTTGCTTTCATATTTCTCATTTTTGGATTAAATTATATCATTTGTAACTAATAATATAATATTTATTTCACATCGTTAAATATATAATTTTACAATTTGTTGATTTAAAATATAAACAAAAAAAAAAACTGATAAAATCTTCACTTTCATATGTAATATTTGTAAAAATATTCAGCTAATTATATCATATCTAATATGATTCATTTCAATTAACTATATTTGATATACTTAAAACATTCATAAATAACCTATAGCAATTCGTTTGTTCCGTAATGCAGATATGTTTACAGGTTGTACAAATTTTTGAACATATTCCCACATGGTTGTAACGCCCATTGCTATGGCGTTTATTGAAGATTACAAATGAAATCCTAAAATTAAACTTTAAATTACACTTCATGGAAAAAGATTCTAAATTTCATGCATAAACAACGAAAGATATGATATTAAAGTGTCCGAAAAATAATAAATGATTAATGCAATGACAAAAACAAATTCATCGTTCATTAAAACTAATGTTTAAATCCTATCTTATTATCTTCCTATATCTATGAAATAAGACAAATTAATTTTAAATATCGATAAGTATAGAATAGATTAAATTAATTTAAAAATATGAAAATAGTTTAGAAATTCATAAAAATTTTCCATATATCTCAATGAAAATGAAGAGATAAGTTTTTCTAAGTCATACATTGTTGACAGATTTATTGAATATATAATTACTAAGGTTGGATATAATAAAAGTTACATGTGTGTACGGAAGATACCTTTCAAATGCAGATGCATGCAATGTAAATGAAGAGAGCTATGCGTGAATGCAAAATGATTTAACGTAAATCCAGAGCCATATGCGACCGTATAAAAGTTTGTGTAAATTTGCAGAGAATTCGAATGACCATAAACCAATTGCATTAAAAAATAGAGAAAACAAAAAAACCCTTGAATTTCATTACAGTATTCAAGAAGAAATGTTTCAAGAAACTAGAAATACAGCATGGCAAACTTCGACCGTTAAAATCAGCCTCTAATCCGGAAAACATATTATAAATTCATCTGCAAACACATCTATATATCTTTAAATAACATTTATATTGTAGATATTAACCGAAAAAAGCTTCTTTGCCAATGAAAACTTGAAAAACCCATCCTTCTGAAGCAATGAACTAGCAAGATTCTGAATCGTTCTCAATCGTCCGAAAGTATTACTATTCGACGGATTAAAATTGTTACTGTTACATTGGATCGTTTTGAAATTCATCATAAATGCATAAAGCCATTTTTATCTTTAAAATTAAACGTTGAAAAAACTTTTGAAGAACAAGTTTAACTAGTTCTTCAAAAATAAGCAAACTTATTGCATGTATTTTATGTAAAGCTCTTACACATCCTGTATCGCCAAATATCAAGCATATAAACTGATTTATTTCTCAAGAATCGATCCATGACCTGTTCGACAAAAGCATTCAATAGCAAATTGACCTCTCAAAGAACACGGCATATTTTACAATAGTTCTATTCGATGACCAATGATGATTCGTTACGTTATCTTGCAATATGTTGAGAGAGGATAATTCGACTATCACAACTAATACTCTCGAATAATTCAAAAATTCAGTTAAAAAGCCATATCTAACAATAATAGTGAAAAAGAAGCATTTGTACAAAACTACATACTAACCTATGAGATGGAAAATATTGATAAAGTTAACTGATGCGATCAATAATGAAACAACTGATAAATCTAAACTAATGCAATTAGAAGATTTCTACCTGAACTGATCATACACCGAACAACTTTGAAGTACCACCCAATCAATACATATATATATTAAGGAGAAAAAAGAAAAAAAAATATGCAAATATTTTTGATAAAAAAATTTCTCTCCAAATATGAGAAGTAATAAATATGATTATAGGAAGAATATATGCAAACGTACAGTCAACATTACGTTAAATGAGATTACAGTTTGCGCCAATCTGAAAATAAAATCGTCGAAAAATTTAGCGAAAAATTAAATTAAAAAGTTAATAATTCTGCTAGCCAATCAGGCTTCTGTATCAATCAAACTCATTCATTTATAATAATTCTGTTGGCCAATTAGGCTTCTGTACAAATCGAACTCATTCATTTACTTTAATATTAGAAAAAGCCAAAAAATAAATGAAAAATTTGACTATAAGCATAAAGTTTTATTTTCACTTTAAAATTAACAATGTATTAGGATTTAGTAGAAGGAATAATTCAATGATCATTAAAGTATCAAATATTGATTCGCAATCTAATAGAATAAACGTGAAATTTGTTTCATCTAAAATAAACCTTCATTTTTTCATACTCTCGAGAAAAAAAAAATGACTAAATCATGAAGTTCTCGAAACTCTCGAACTTCAACAACAATCCCAACGATATAAATTGTTGAAAATTAAACTTTCGCAACTGCTCATAAGTTATAAGGAGCAACATCAATAATCAACTGATCAAAAGAAGTACTTCGAAACTTGTTCCTTTTTTTTTTCACTGTCACCCGATGATGCTAATGGTAATTATGATGTAGGCTGCTGATAGGTGATAATTCGAACTGATATTTTCTCATGGAATATAAAATATGTCTTAATGTATCGGAAGAGAATGTTAGTATGTAAGGCTAACTTATGATTATTCATTTTAGCAATTCTTCCCATCACAATCCTACCAAATATTTTCGCCAACCAATATCTCACACCTTATAGGTATTCTCAAAGGTAGAGACACCGAATATCGAAACAGGAGTGTGGCGAATTCATTTATGGAATGATCGGACATGAAATAGTGAGAAGAGTCTGATTGTGATTTGATTGGATTGAATTGAATTGAATTGAATTGAATTGAATTGAATTGAGCTGAATTGAGCTGAATTGAAATGAATTAAACTGAACTGAACTGAATTAATTGGATTATAGCAAGTCAATTTGGATGGGTTAAATTAATTGGAAATTAATTAGAACGAATTAAATCCGATTAAATTTCAATTAAATTAAATTTCAATTTATTCACTTCGGTTTAAATAAATGAAATTTTTTCAATCACACCAATTAGTTTTTGAAAAAAATTAAATTTAAATGAATTGAAATAAAAATTTGAATTGAATTGAAAGAATTAATGGAATTTGAATTGGACTGAAGGAATTAATGGAATTTGAATAATTTGAACAAAAATCTCGAAAATCTCGAACTATTTTGATTTCTCTTTTGATTTTTCGAAAGAATTAGTTATAATTTTTATGATTTTCTTGCATTTTCAACTTAATTTCAATTTCAGTTGTAAATCTGAGCAATTTATGCTAAATAATTTCTAATAATTTCTGATAATTTTTGATAAGTAAAATATATTTTCGATAATATTTGATAATAAGCATTTTATATTATCATAATTTATCATCGTGACAGTGTCAACATGTTTAATTAAGTTTAAGCGTTGATTACAATCATTCAATAGTATTCGGGATAAGAGATAAGCATCTCTTTATCATACAATGCATAATTACACGAAGGGTTAAAGGTCAACGATAAAGGATTTATTAAATATTTCTCCATTTTTTAAATGATAAATCGATTTGATCAATATTCCTACAACGCATATTCCGTAAATGATGAATGGAAAAGAAAGCAGCGATGTTGAAGAAATAGCATAGGATTTGTTTTTTTGTTCTATCTATGAGAAAATGCGATATTGGCAGTGATGATAAGAAATTTCGCGAAAAGGTTAAAGGTCATCGATATTATTCAAAAGACTTAAGCTCATTGGTATATTGTCTATATATATAATTCATAAATTTTTATAATTCATTGATTTATGCTATGATATTTGATATGATTATTCAATTGATTCCTCTTTACCTGATGATATTCTCGTTAGCAAACGGTAATTACTTAATTGGCGACGGTTGGATGCGACCGCTCGAGAAGGATATTAGCCAAAGTAAGTTTTTACAATTAATTTTATTTTTCTTTTCAGCTCGGAAAATAATTTTCAAATTTGTAATGAATATATTTCAAATTATTATGTATGTCTGTATGTGTATGTATGTGTATGTGTATGTGTGTGTGTGTGTGTATATATGTATATAAAAATCATTGAGCGAACAATCATTATGGAAATAATTTCCGAATTAGTAATACATATATTTGAGTTGTATATGTGTGTGTATGTTTGTGTATGTGTATGTGCATGTGCATGTATATAAAAATCATTGGAAAAACCTTTTCCGGAAATAATTTCCGAATTAGTATTACATATATTTGAGTTGTATATGTGTGTATGTGTGTATGTGTATGTGCATATATATAGAAATCATTGGAAAAACAATCTTTTCCGAATAATTTCCGAATTAGTAATACATATATTTGAGTTGTGTGTATGTGTATGTGTATGTGTGTGTATGTGTGTATGCATGTATGCGTATATTCTATATATATATATGTTTGTATGCATCTGTGCATGTAAATATATGTATGTGTGTGTGTATGTATTTGTGTATGTATGTGTGTATGTGTAAAAAATCATTGAAAGAAACAAATCGAAGGAACATGTAGGAAAATTTAAAAAGAATGCATTATACCTTGAAAAAATAGAATAGGTAGAAATGATATTTTGTTAATTAAATGTTATCATAATGAAATGATAAGAATTCATTTTTGCTTATCATCTGATTTGATTAGAATTTTTTGCTTTTTTCTAGAATGTTGGAAATGTGAGCCATCACCTGAAGAATTAAGTAAATGTGATGAGAATTTATTAACGCATGGACGAAAATGTGGCATACTGAAATCAAAATTTGTTGAACGTGGCTCACATTGTCTTGTGGAAATTTTAAATTGCTTTCCAAAATTTGCATATCATATTGAAGCAAGTTTTATTGTTGCTCGTGGTCGATTAATTGATTCGGCTGATAATGATACGTAAATTTTATTATCATTCCTTCAACATATTGCCTAAATATTATCTAATCATTTAGCAAATAGATAATCTATTCATAGAATCATGGATAGATAATCATTTAGCAAATAGATAATCAGTTCATAGAATCATGGATAGATAATCATTTAGCAAACAGATGACCATTTCATACAATCATGGATAGATAATCAATTCATAGAATCATGGATAGATAATCATTTAGCAAATAGATAATCATTTCATAGAATCATGGATAGATTTAATAATGATAGTTAGTTATCAGCATCTCATTTCACAATCACATTGATTCTTACATATATCATGCAATTCTTGTTTATTGATTTTATCACTTGGCAGTTGACTAATTGATTCGGCTGATAATGATACGTAAATTTTATTTTCATTCCTTCAACATATTACTAAATATTATCTAATCATTTATCAAATAGATAATCAGTTCATAGAATCATGGATAGATTTAATAATGATAGTTAGTTATCAGAATCTCATTTCACAATCACATTAATTCCTAGCATATATTACGTAATTCTTATTTATTAATTTTATCACTTGGCAAAATAATCAATGATTTATAGATCGTTACGTTATTTTCCGTTGAACAATCCGTCGCATCGAATAACGTGATAATAACGTGTACGCTTAACGGTAGATGGGAAGCAACAATACCATCAACGATCGGTAATCGAATTGAAGTTCACGAATTGCAATGTATCACATCTCGTCATCAAACAATGAATCATATCTCTCCGTATTTTACTGAGATATATCGTCGGCGGTGATAAAATTAAAACAAAGATATGATAATCTATGATTTTTTAATTTTATCAATCAATTAACATAAGCTAAATAATATTGATATATTTTTCTTAAAAAAAATAAGCCTAGGATGATTTTCTTGTTTTTTTTTTTTTTTTGTTAATATACACTCATAAAATAAGCGTTTTAAGTCATGATTAGATTTATCAATCAAAGCAAAGAGCATTTCATATCTCCACTGAATTATGCATGATTTATATTATTAAATTATCAAATAATAATACTAGGCTTTATATATATATTAAAAAAAAAATTATGATACTTGGCTTATTTTTTAAGGAAAAATATGATAATATGTTTTATTCACAAATCAATGATAATCAGCAATAAAATATTTAATGGTGATAACCAGTAATAAAAAAAAAAAAATTCAAGGATTTAGTTTCAATGATATAATTTTTTTTCCAAATTTTATCTTAATTTTTAAATTCAATTCTTATTTTTTAATATATTAAATATTTAATTTAAATATTTAAATTTCTTAATTTAATTTTTATTTTGCCAAATACTTCGAATATTTAATTTAAATATTAAAATTTTTCTTTTTCATTTGCAAATATTTTATATGAACTTAAATAAATGATTGTTTAGCTTTAAAAAAAAAAAAAATTATAACATTATTTTTCTGGAATCAAACAAAAATGATGATGAATTTAAGAAATCATAAATTAATATTTTAGTAGAAGCACTGATTAATCAAATCAGAAATTAATCTTTTTAAAATCATAATAAACATTATCAAAAATCGATAACACATTTTTATATCAAAAATCTTTTTACGTTTTGCTTTTTCTTGAATTATTTAAATTTCAAATTTTGCAGTCTTTCCTTTTAAATATTAAAATTTTAAATTTTAGAAACAATTGAATTTATAATCAAATCAGAAATTCTTATCAGATCTTATCAAATCAGAGCTTTTTAATTATTTTAATAATTAAAATCAGTCTTAGTTTTTCTTTTTTTGATATTGAATCAAATCAGAGATTTTTACACAATGTCAACTTGAATATTTTTTCCATTCAATTTTTCTACTTTTTAATTATTTTAATAATAAAAATCAATCTTAGTTTTTCTTGGTTTGATATTGAATCTTGTTAAGAATCAAGTATACTAATGAATAGATTAAATTAATACTTATAATTCATAATATTAACATTTGTCAGAATCCATAACTTATGGCATCAGAATCCTACAATTGACAGAATTTAAATAAAGAAATGACAAAATATTTAATGTTATTGTTTAATTCAGTATCCAAACAAATTGTTTATTCCATTTTATGCATTTGAAAGTAAATGATGGAAGTGATTTATTGAAATTTCTATTTTTTCTTTTTAAATCATATAGATAGAATATTCGAACTTAATTACTTAATTTTTTCAATATAACAATTACTGATGCTTGAAAGTAAGTAATTGGAATATTATAAATTTCTTGTTATCATAAAAATACTTCATTTCTATTTTTTTTTTTTTTTTGTATTGTAAAATCACATTCCTTTATTTCTATTTTCTGTTTTTCAATTTATTGAATAACAAGTCTTTAAGTTTATTAAATTAAAATTATTTCATTAATATTTTCTATACTTATTTAAAATTCATGCAAAGATTAGTTTCGATTGCATGCATTAGTGCATGATAAAGCTTACTGATAAAATTATTTTCATATACGACTTTTTGATATGAAATTTAAATTTGAAAAATTGTAAATAAATATTTCAAATAGGCCAAACTAACTAACTTATATCATTACCCTTAAAATGGAAAATTTCAAATCGGAAAAAAATAGGAAATCAAATAAATAAAATAGACAAAAAAAATAGGAGAAATAATTCCGGAGTTTTTTTTTTTTTTCGAAACTTATATGTAATATAGGATGATGTTGGGATTAAGATTTTAACATTGATAAGAAACCATTTATATCAAATGATTGATTGATACAAATAGTTGAGCATTGTTGAAAAAGTGAAGAAAAAAAAAAAAAGCGGAAGTTTTTAGCAAAATATTCGTAAATAATAATTTTCATTTTGTTTCAATCATTTGTCATTTTTTGCTAATATATAAATTCAAACTGAATTCCACCATTTTTGATTAAAAAATTAAAATAAATTTTGTTAATCAAATTGGAAATATATATCAAATATTTTTTAAAAATTAAAATAAAAATTATAAATTTTAGGTAAAATTTAATGATCATATTTTGCAGATGATAATCAGATAATAATATTCAGATGATATTTATATGAAAACATTACGATGACATCAGATGACATTTTTAGATGGCATTCAGATGGTAACAAAAAAAAATAAAATTATTTGTTTTTATGACAACTGCTACATTGTGTTGTTTTCGTTTCGGCAGTTATAAAATGAACATGTGAATTGATTAAATTTTCCGGTTTCTCATTTGCATATTCAGTATGAGTCCTGAAATGATTGAATTAGATTTTAAATTTGAACCTGATCTCAACTTTTTTTGATTCAATCCTTAGGCCTATCGATTCTTAGGCCTATCGATATATTCATGAGAATATAATAATGATGAATAAATCAATTAATTATATTTTTTTTTATCAAATTAAAGAAAAGAAAGTTTAAATGTTAAATTAATTTAGAATTTAAGATAATTATTAGCAATTTATTAAATTAAATAAAAAAATTACACAATATAATATAAAATAATATGATTAATATTATTAATTTTTTAATTATCAATTATCACTTCACATTATCATGAAATATTTTTTAGTAAATTTCAAAAATGGAACTATTAATTAAGCTTAATTTAAACTTTAACCTAATTAATGTTAATTAATTTTTTTCTTTCACATACAATATTTTTCTAAGCTTACCTGAGATGTGATCGAATACCACGTTGTGAATAACCTTTGTAACCGCAAATTTGACAAATATAAGCCTGAATTGTAGCATGATTTACCCGTACATGTTGAGCTAATTGACTGGCGCTTACAGGTAGAAAATCACATTGTTGACAATGATATGCTACCTGAAATGATAAACATTTTATCAGAGATATAATTTGATGGATAAGTTAATTATATTATCATTTCATCTTATCTTTCATCTAGTGATCACTTTAAAGGCTTAGAAAATACAATGAGAAAATGAAAAATATACGAATAAAATTATTTAAAGAAATTTAAGGATAAAATGCTTACTTTTTGTTGTGGCTCACGAAATGGCGCAATTTGATTGGCGTTATTGTGACAGTAATATTTTTTATGTCCATTTAATGTTATTTCACTATTAAATGATACGCCACAATCACATCGATATTTCTTATCAATTTCAGATGATATTAATTTATCCTATAATCTTTTCAAAAAAAAAAAAAATTTCTATCTTTTAATCGATATTTCTTATCAGTTTTCAAAAAATATTGACTTATAATTCTTATCGAAATAATTTTTCTAATTTTTAATCCACATTACTTATCAATTACTAGAAGATGCAATTCAACTTGTAAAATCTTTCCCGAAATAATTTCTAACTTCTTACTGTATTCGGTACCGTATAGCTGATTAGGAGAAATGGTAAAACATACATTTGGAGAATTATCTTCCTCAGTGCTATCACAATTACTGCTACTGCTTTGAGCGTTTTGCCGAATTTGTTTAATTCGTACCGTTAAATCTAATGGTTTCAAATCATTTGATGTTTTCCGTCTCTTTTTTATATCATTTGGTGCCATTTCTTTCCTTAATATTATCAAAATGTTATCATAATTTTATCATAATTTGATAAGTATCAGAAGACAAAACAATTTTACTGAAAATGACTTAAGTCTATTATTTTAATATCTAATTAATATGATAATTTTAACTACTATTTCTGATTTCATTTCATTTCATAATTGATCATATAATCGTATAATCAACTCTGAAATGATCTCGAATTGTTATCAGTAATTGATATTTACTTTTACTAATTGAAATCAGAATAGTTACAGTTATAGTAGTAATTCACGTAACTGATGATAACGTATATTTTTGCTATCAAGAAAAAAAAAAGAATATATCCATTTATGTATGATTGATGAAAATGAGCTGATAAAAAAAATGATGAAATTTCGACGAATTATTAATTATGATCGATCAGAGATTTTTTTTTACGAAATATATATTCATTTTTTTATTTCTAATAATAATAATAATACTCTAAAAATGAGCAATAATTAAAAAGTAATTTGATAAATGAATGAAATTTTCACGTGACGTAATTCACGTAATACCTTTTTTTATTCTTATGTAAAACAGCGGTTGATGTTGACGGAATATTATAAGCATTTTGTGAATGAGCTTGTTGTATTGTATTAATATTTAGAAGACATCGTGTTTCACCGAAACAAATCTGATTTGGAATTTGAATATTACGGGCCATGAATTCATCGATAAATAAACATGGCTTAAGAATATTTTGGGCATTTGGATGTATAGCTACCGGGATTAACATTTGCGGATAACCCAATATCTATAATGTATTTCATTAATCGAGATTATATCTTTGGCATGCTTCCAATATCTATAAATAATTCTCATATAATAATTAAACTAAATTTTTCATTAATCAAGATTATCATTTGCTTATCGGGATTATCATTTGCAGATAACTAAGTGCTATAAATAGTTTTCATATAATAGATTAAATTAAATTAAAACTAAATTCTTCATTGAAGAATTTAACACATATCAGAATATATCAAATTGAAATTCTTAGTCTTCCATAATTGAATAAATTAAAATGAATTAAATAAGTGTTAGCAATGTATTTTGAAATAATTATAAATTAAAATTTTTTCTTTTTTATCATAACATGTTTTATCATGTTTTTTTTATTATCAAATTATATTAATTTAATCATTTAAGTATTTAATCATTTAAGCTTGATAATTCAGTTTTTCTATTTTAAGTGATAATTTTAATATTTTTTTAAATGATATAATATCACATATAAATTCTTTATATTTTTATATGTAATATTTATTTATGATCATTATCAATTTTAGAATTCGTACTATTTCAATTCCAAAAATGTAATCTTTGATTTTAGATTTCAATTAAATTATTTCATATATACATATATATAAATTTATTTTCTTAATTAATTACTTCCCTTTTCCTATTTTGCTGATATTATTTGCAATGTCATTAAAATCTTACGCATTAATGAAAATCAATTTCTAGCCATTTCATTTTGCTAACTGATTCATACTTCTAACGTATAGTATACCTAATTTGAAGTCTATTTCTCATTAATCAAAAGATATGCATGTAATTTTCACAATTTCTCTTTTAATGAAACTTATTATTAGATGTCTAATTAGCAGCTATTTAAAGCAGAAAAATTCATCGAAGCAGAATTTACCTTTGTTAATAATGACGTAATTACCTGAACTAATAATAATACAATTTATTCAAATTCATATTTATATTATGAGAATCTATCAAAGCGCCTTTTTTTTAGGATAAATTTAAAATAGAAAATTCATCGAAGCAGAATTTACCTTTGTTAATAATGACGTAATTACCTGAACTAATAATAATACAATTTATTCAAATTCATATTTATATTAAGAGAATCTATCAAAGCGCCTTTTTTTTAGGATAAATTTAAAATAGAAAATTCATCGAAGCAGAATTTACCTTTGTTAATAATGACGTAATTACCTGAACTAATAATAATACAATTTATTCAAATTCATATTTATATTATGAGAATCTATCAAAGCGCCTTTTTTTTAGGATAAATTTAAAATAGAAAATTCATCGAAGCAGAATTTACCTTTGTTAATAATGACGTAATTACCTGAACTAATAATAATATAATTTATTCAAATTCATATTTATATTAAGAGAATCTATCAAAGCGCCTTTTTTTTTAGGATAAATTTAAAATAGAAAATTCATCGAAGCAGAATTTACCTTTGTTAATAATGACGTAATTACCTGAACTAATAATAATACAATTTATTCAAATTCATATTTATATTATGAGAATCTATCAAAGCGCCTTTTTTTTAGGATAAATTTAAAATTAGAAAATTCATCGAAGCAGAATTTACCTTTGTTAATAATGACGTAATTACCTGAACTAATAATAATACAATTTATTCAAATTCATATTTATATTATGAGAATCTATCAAAGCGCCTTTTTTTAGGATAAATTTAAAATAGAAAATTCATCGAAGCAGAATTTACCTTTGTTAATAATGACGTAATTACCTGAACTAATAATAATACAATTTATTCAAATTCATATTTATATTATGAGAATCTATCAAAGCGCTTTTTTTTTAGGATAAATTATAAAATCATTCGTTTAAATTTACCTGCATGTTAAATTATCAACAACTGATAAATAACTAATGATGATAATGCATTTTTCCATAACGATATATATTTAATTCCTCAGATTTGCATCGTTAATTTAGTCGAAATTTATTTACAACTTTAATTGTAAAATAATTTCGATTTAATTTTATTGTATTTTTTAAATATTTTTCTTTTTTCTACATATAATATGTATTTCTTTTATCGAAATTTTCTCATTCTAAAATTTTAAATATCACTTAATATCAGTTCAGACTAGTGATTATGTGATATCTAAAATAATACGGCATGAAAATCAACAAAATGAAATTTGTATAAAAAAATATTGTGATAAGAATTGAAATATATGAAGAGAAGAGAAATTAAGAAATAACTGAATTATAAAAATTTAATTAAATTTTTTCTAAAATAATTTCTAATTTAATTTTAAATAATTATTCGATTTTAAGTAAATAAATTTTTTAATTATGACCTGAACACTGTTAACTGAATGATTATGAAATGCAATAGGAAGATATAATGCATGCATCGGATTGATGCATTGATCGGTTAACATTTCTTTACGATAATAAGTATCAAATGATAAGCTATTGCTATCAATGGAAGTTGATAAGGATGATGTTGAAGATGCTGAAATTTATGATAATTTTTAAAATTCAAAAATACAAAAAAAAGCACTCAATGGAAAATTTTTGAAAAGAAATTTGCAATCTGAAAATGAATGATGCAAATTATGAAATATGAAATTTAAAAAATATTTTCAATTATTTATGATTGAAAAAAAAAAAAAAAAATTACCGGTAGAAGGAGATAATCGTTGTGCTGAATCTATATCTTGTTGTTGTTGCAACAAATATTGCTCAGATTCAAGCAAACCTGTGCAATCAGTCTCTTCTCGAATTTCTCGACTATTTTTTCGATCGATCTAAAATATAAAATTAATCTAAAAATATGAAATTGAAAAGTACTAAAATTAAAATAAATACTTGAAAACTTTTACCTGTATTAATTTATGAACAGGTGATCAGATCAATATATTACGATAAATGCTATACGATATATATGATTAGATCAATATATTACGATAAATGCTATACGATATATATGATCAGATCAATATATTACGATAAATGCTATACGATATATATGATCAGATCAATATATTACGATAAATGCTATACGATATATATGATCAGATCAATATATTACGATAAATGCTATACGATATATATGATCAGATCAATATATTACGATAAATGCTATACGATATATATGATCAGATCAATATATTACGATAAAGGACTATAATGATTTTTATTCAAAATCATGTTTTGTTAATTGCGGATTTTTTTTTTTGCTGATTAAATTTGATCGTTTTTTTTTTTCAACTAAAGAAATTTGAAGTAATAGAAATCTTAACCATTGTTCAAAAATAAGTAATCATTCCGCCTCATAAAATAGAATTCGACAAAATTGAAAATGACAAATATCCCATGATTTCTGAAAGAGAGAAAATAGAGAGAGAGAGAGAGAGAAAGAAAGAGAGAGAAAGAAAGAGAGAGAGAGAAAGAAAGAGAGAGAGAGAGAGAGAGAGAAGAAAGAGAGAGAGAGAGGGAGCATTACCCATCAATTAATGACCTTCAAGATCCTTTAAGATATTTGTTCAAAAGTATCGTGAGATTGTGGTTTATCGCATATCACTACTGATTTCTTCATATAACTACTATTCTCTCTTTGTGTAATTTAATTCTCGCAAAATTTAATTCACAGAGAATGTATAATTTTATAGGAATGGAATAATAATTTGTGCAAATTACAGTAGTAAAATTTAAAAGATTAGAAGGGAAAGAGAAATGATAAGAATATAAAAATATAAAAAAAAAAAAAAAATATTATCAAGAATACTGCTATATCAAAAAGTTAATTACTTTTTTTTCCATTTATCAATTTCATTTCGTAGAGTAAATTAGTAAATTACTCACTTGTTTCATTACTGTAGCTCCATTACTGATTGTTTGTATTATCATTAGTCGTATTATTGTCATCATCCAGGTGTGAAATTACGGTTGCTGTTCCAATATTAGAATGACGAGATGGAGCACATTGTTTTCGTCGTGATTTTCTTTTATCACTTATATCACACATTTTTTTTTTTTTTGAGAAAATAGTTGATGATAAGATTATTGATCAAATAGTTTGAAATTTTTTGTCATCTCCTGAATTGTTTGAAGAAAATTTTAATAATTATTTACATGATTTTTTATCATAATTCTATATATATTCTATTGTCATTTTTATCAATTGCTAATATCAAATATCATTAATTTTATATGAAAAAAAAAAACATCATGCTACGCAAAAAGTATTAAATTTCAAATGAAAGGCATTAGTAATTTCACGTAAAAAAAAACTTCAATAATTTCACGTAAAAAGCATCATTAGTATCACGTAAAAAATGCCACTGATTTTACGTAAAAAGCACTATATCACGTAAAAGTACTATTAATTTCACGCAAAAAAATTTAATAATTTCACGTAAAAAGCACCATTATGTCACGTAAAAAATACCATTAATTCCACGTAAAAAAACTAATGTATTACATAAATTTATTATTTCATGAAAACTTCATATTTAACTATTTATGCTACTTTAGCAATAATTAAAGATGAATAAATTAAGCGTAAGTTTTATATGTTTATGGATAAAATAAGCGTAGTGATAAAGTTTATGGATAAAAATAAGCGTAGTGATAAAGTTTATGGATAAAAATAAGTGTAATGATAATGCTGTTGGTGAAGATTAATGCTTATCAACCTATTTTAAACATTATCACTATGAGTCAAAAAAGCTAGATAGAGCCAAAAATGAAAGAAATCAAATATAACTATGAAATATATATTTGCTGATAAATTTGACGATATGCTTTTTGTCGTCAATAGCTAAGATAAAGATAAAATCGTTGCTTAAGCATCAATAACAATAACAATAAGCCTAAGGGCTTAATTCATCATTTGAGAAAGTTAAAATAAAAACTTGCTTGGATTCTATTTCATTCATATACGTGCAAAATACGACAAAAAGAAAAGGATTCACAGAAGTGACAATCTTCTTCTTCTTCCTCATGAATGAAAGAAAAGTTAGAAGGAAAAGGCAATGATGAAAGAAGTGCTTGGATTCTATTTCATTCATATACGTGCAAAATACGACAAAAAAAAAAGGATTCACAGAAGTGATAGTCTTCTTCTTCTTCTTCTTCTTCCTCATGGATGGAAGAAAAGTTTGAAGGAAAAGGCAATGATAAAAGAAGTGGGAAATGATTGAAAGGAAATGATAACCAAAAAGGCATCATTCCTCTAACTATATCATTCATTCATTCATTCATTCATTCGTTCATTCGTTCATTCGTTCATTCGGTTGAAGTTCATGAAAATGAAACTGAAGCGATTGTGAAAGATGAAATATATTTGGGGTCGAAAGAGAGAGGAACAGAAGAGCTTCACAAAACTCAATTCATTCTCGATGCAAACAAATGCAAAGGAAGCCAAGCTAGTCCCTTATCTGATCAAATCACCTACAAGCACATCCGTTATTCCTTATCTCCAGCAAGCTATCATTATCAATTCCATCTCTCATACAAGCATCATCATTCTCCTCATTCAACGTCCCTTCTTTTGCTCCCATCTTTCATTCTCAATTCTCTCCCATTGTTTAGCATGAACTAATGCTTATCAGATTCCAATTCTAGTCTTCACATTCTCAATAATCATTTATTGACTTCTGAAAGCTATGGTGCGATAATTTAAAAAAAAAAAAAAAAAAAAAAAAACGTAACAGAGAGTATCATAGTTTATTTAGGATATTCTGAATAACAGAGTAGATATTTCATTGAAGGTAACAGGATGATAGCTTATATTTCAGACGCTTCATTCAAGATGAGATTAGATTCTTCAGAGCTTAACATCAAATTGTTTTTTTGAAATTTTAGAAATGCTACATTCTAGCATCGAATCATCATCATCATCGTTATCATTATCATCATCTTCATCATCATCATCATTATCATCATCATCGAATCATCATCAACAACCAATGCTATTATTGTTGTTATTTAAGAAGATTAATAGATGAATTATCAAAAAGATGCCCGGGGAATTTATCATATGCCTTTTCCTTATTGCGGCTATTACCATATCATATTATCATATTCATAATTTGAATGATACTAGGGAATAACTATCAAAATTAGCTAACTCTCAAGCTTTGATTAATTTAATGATTGCATCTGATTAAGCTAACAATTGAATTTACTAAAATCAAATATTGCATTAATCTATATTATGAATCGATTTTTTTTTTTTTAAAAAAATATTTCCAGAAATATTCAAATCATTATTCTATTCATCAAATTGAGTTATTTTATAAGCTTTGATCTATTCCATAATTATCATAGATATCTTAAAATTATCATTCATTAATTAGGTTAGCAAATGAATTCAATAAAATGTTAAATACTACACTATCTATCTTATCAATCGATCATTCATAATACAAATATATCGATAAGTTAATGAGTGTTTTTGCAAGAAATTTAAATCAAAATTAAATATATTAAAATGATATTCTATTTAGCTTTAAAAAAAAAAAAAAAAACTTTAATTTCTTCAATATTCAGGATGTTACACTTCCCGTTTGATCAAATAGCTATATAAAATATAAAAAATCGCAAATTAATATTCCAAATTAAAACTCATAATATTAGTTAGTATAACTATACCATTTGATAAACTTTAAAATAAATAAACACAAAATTTAAAAAATAAATAAATAAACACAAAATCGATAAGTTTACTCAAAAAATTTAAAATAAATAAATAAATGCAAAATTTAAGAAAAAAATAAATAAATACAAAATCGATAAGTTTATTTAATAAAATACAAATCAAACAGAATAAAGCAAAAAATAAAATAAATGAAAAAAAAAAGAAGAAAAAAAGTTTGAAAAAAAAAAATGTGGTAAAAGAAGATGGAAGAAAGAAAGAAGGAATGACGAAGAATGATGACTGATCGAGAATGAAAGATAAAAAAAAAAAAAAAAAAAAAAAAATGCTCGAGAAATGAAAAAAATTTGACAAACAAGGCGAATTATTGTAAGATAACAAAAATTTTTATTGATAATATATGTATAAATACATCTTGTTTTTTTTTTTTTTTTTTTTTTTTTCCTGTCATTTCTAAAATAATGAAATTTGATTGAAATTTTTGTCGATTGTAAATGAATTTTTTGATTTGAAAAAAATGATATTTTATTGTTGTTGCAGTCTGCAGTCCGATGTTGTTGTTGTGGAATCGAATTTGATTGTTTGAATTTTGTTATCAGTAAACCACATCTCTAAAAAAAAGATATCAATCTTTTAAGTACCACCGTGAGCACAAAAAAAAAAAAAAGTATGAAATATAGTTTCGCTCTCGCTCATTCTTCCTCTCTCTCTCTCTCTCTCTCTCTTTCCCTTTCTCTCTTTCTCTTTTCTTTTTTCTTGTTTGAAATGAATAAATATTTAAGGGATGGATATTTCTGTGATATTAATTTTATCAAAATTAGCTTTGAAATATGACACATATAAATTAGCTTTTAAAATACGTTAATTTAATATGATCAGTACTTCATATAGTAATTATTAAATTAATTATACCTTTCAAGATGTAATTAAAAATTAATTAAATTGGAAATTTTATAAATTTTTTTCATTTATAAATTGCTATATTAAATTGTAAAAAGAAATTTTTTTTTTAGCAAATATAGTTATCATATATGAGTTTAATTTTTAATTTTTTTTATCACTATCATTTTTTTATCACTATCATTTTTTTATCACTATCAATTTTTCATCGCTATCAATTTTTCATCGCTACCAATTTTTTATCGCTATCAATTTTGCATCGCTATCAACTTTTATCGTCGCCAACTTTTGTCGCAATCAACTTTATCATCATCAAATTTTGTCGCTATCAATTTTTGTTGTAATCATTTCATTCCACGTATTTCGTTAATGAATTATATGATAGAGTCTTTTGTAATTAAAGTGTTCCATTTCATTTGAACCATTTTGCATTATTCGAATTTGAAAGAGCTAAAGATTGAATTAAAACTTTTTTTTTTTTTTTATGTGTAATAAACAATGAATATAAATTACATCTCCTCCTCCCATCTTCTTCTGATCTATGCAATCGTTAAATTTCAACTTAAAAAAAGAAATCAATAATGATAGCCTAAAGCTATGAAATATTATTTCATTCTAAATTTTACTCATTTAATTAAAATATTTCAGATTAATGAAACAAGAAAAAAAAAATTCATTGGATTATACAATAAATAAAATAATAAAATCCTATCTAAATTATAATTTTATTACCTTAATGATAAGCATTAACCTTTAATCATTCGTTGACCCATTAATTGTAGCTATTAATAGCTTTCCAATTTATTTCATATACCTATTACATTTCATTTCTTTAATAAAAATTAATTTCTGCAATTTAATCATTCATATTAAAAATTGTACCACCTGTTTTTTTAAAAAAAAAAAAAGTTGTATTAATTTATTAGGAATAATTACGGAGGTATTTGTCATACATTTTTTAACATTACAATGAATTAATTTAATATTAACATTATTATGATAATGAGATAATTAAATTTAATAATTTACAGCATTAAGGAAATGAACTAAGTTTAGTTTTTAAGTTTTTATAAACATACCTATATATTAATGTATATATATATTTTTTTAAGTTTTTAAGTTTAGTTTTTTTTTTTTTTTTTTTTGTTTAATTTTTTTTGTTCAACGCTTTATAGTTCATCTTTTTGAACGTCCGTTTGTTCATCTTTTTGACATTAAATTATTTTATTAATTAATAATATATCTTTGCAATATATATGTATATATGTATGTACACATACACATGCATAGACATACACACATACATACATACATACATACAAATATATATACATACCAGCATGGATTTATAGATAAATGATCTACGGAGTGCTTTTTGTTTAAGACTGATTACTTTAATTCGATTGCTCGTATGAAAATTTTCCACATTAAATAATTTAATTTCGCTGAGATAGGTAATGTAACCTAGGTGATAAGTGACAAATATCAATAAGCTATAATTTACGCCCACATACATACATGCATGCATACATGCATACATACATACATATATACATACATGCACATACAAATAAACATACCTATATATTAATATATATATATATATATACCTATGGATTTTAAAAAGCAAAATAGCAGGGGAAATAAAATACTCCGTAATAGATGTAAATTGATTTCAGTAAGCCGTAATTTTTCTTTTCTTTCACTAAGGTAGGCTCTTTTTATTGAATTTTAAATTTTTGATTACTTTTATTGAATTTCATGGAAGTGAGAAGACGAGGAGAAGTAGAATTGAAGAATATTTAAGAATTGAAAGAGAACGTTTAGTCAAGTAAATATAGCATAATTATATTTCGAAAAATATTCGAACAATACTATTACAGTAATGAGATGGAATTATTCTTCTACAGTATAGCTATAAATTTTTTCTTCACTATTTCATGGAAGTGAGAAGACGAGGAGAAGTAGAATTGAAGAATATTTAAGAATTGAAAGAGAACGTTTAGTCAAGTAAATATAGCATAATTATATTTCGAAAAATATTCGAACAATACTATTACAGTAATGAGATGGAATTGTTCTTCTACAGTATAGCTATAAATTTTTTCTTCACTATTTCATGGAAGTGAGAAGACGAGGAGAAGTAGAATTGAAGAATATTTAAGAATTGAAAGAGAACGTTTAGTCAAGTAAATATAGCATAATTATATTTCGAAAAATATTCGAACAATACTATTACAGTAATGAGATGGAATTGTTCTTCTACAGTATAGCTATAAATTTTTTCTTCACTATTTCATGGAAGTGAGAAGACGAGGAGAAGTAGAATTGAAGAATATTTAAGAATTGAAAGAGAACGTTTAGTCAAGTAAATATAGCATAATTATATTTCGAAAAATATTCGAACAATACTATTACAGTAATGAGATGGAATTATTCTTCTACAGTATAGCTATAAATTTTTTCTTCACTATTTCATGGAAGTGAGAAGACGAGGAGAAGTAGAATTGAAGAATATTTAAGAATTGAAAGAGAACATTTAGTCAAGTAAATACAGCATAATTATATTTCGAAAAATATTCGAACAATACTATTACAGTAATGAGGTGGAATTGTTCTTCTACAGTATAGCTATAGAGTCTTTTTGAATCATAAACCCTAAATTTTACTTTACTATTTTATGGAAGCAAGATGACGAGGACAAATGTACTTGAAGAAAGTCTAGTTAGGAAGTGATAAATTCAACATAATCATGATCCAAAATTTTCAAACAAACTTACCGTAATAAAGTGTACGATATAATATGTATTATTACAAGTAATTACAGTATATCAGAAGTAAAGATTCTCGAATAATAAAAATGGATCATTGGATCATTGTATTTTGTTAGTGTTTTAAGGCTTCTTTACTTTAATTTTTTCTTTTTTTTTTTTGTAAGTAATAAACTAATTTTGATTCTAATCTATTTCCGAAAGGTGAAAAAAAGAAAAAATGAAATTTTATCGGAAACAATGGATTCTTTCATAGAATTTTTAATACTTTAAATATCGAATATTCAAAATTCTTCTGTTAGTTTCACAAAAGCATATGATACTAAGTAAACTATTCATCATTTCTCTCTTTGTGTTCTATAAATTATTATAATATACAGAGAAAACTATTCTATTTGTGATATAAAAAACCAATTCAATATTTTCTCATATGAAATAGAATTCATTAAACGTTTATATCACAATAGCTCATTTCTTTTCTTTTAATACAACTGTATTTTCTGATTAAAAATATTATTTTAAGACTAAGTACAATGCTCCTCCAAGTTGATAAGCTATTATCATGTTTTAGTAACACCAACAATTTTTCATCAATTATGTCCAATGAGATTACTACACATTACCAATGACATTATGACACGTCAACTGTCACATTTTCATAGTAAGACAATATTTCGGCTGCATAAAGTTTGCTTGAGTGGAAGGTAAGATGTTACTGTATTTTCTAAATTTTGTAATTTTGTCAAAATTTACTAGAAGTTTTGTTCTAGAAAAGTTCTCGATATAGAAATAAGATTAATTAAGGTGATAAGAGATATGAGATTAAGCAAGATTTGGTCTTAAAATTTGAGTTAATTTTATTAAATAGTAGAACTGATATTTTCTGTGATAACTAAACAGCTGACAATAGAGAACCATTAAGAATATTTGATAAAATCATTTAGACATTATTGTAGTAAGCAAGCAAACTATTTGAGCTGATAGCGAAATTGATAGGTTATTTATAGTAATATCAAAATTATAACCTATCGATGATTTTTATGTCTATTGCTAGTCAATTCTGGTTGTTCATAATATTAAATTTAGAACATTCATGAATTGAGTAGGTTTTTTAGTATAATATTTTCGAATCGGTTATTACTTTTAGGTTGTAAGGGATCTGTTTTGATGTCCTACTTACAGCCGTTATCATCATGTTCAACCCCTGGTTGGAATGATCCACCTACAGTTCCTGACCCCTAAAACATCTTCATCACCGAATACAGCTATATTGGCTTATAGACATCGGCGTCCCGTACATCCTTCCATTCAAGTACTGCTTTCTAGTTTCTTCAAATTTAGGATTGGAAATTACATATTCAGAAATAAAACAATCAGTCATATTATTTCAGCAGACGTTTCCATTCATCGATTTATCTTTATCTTATCTCTTGCAGTTTTTTCCAATTGAAGTTACAGACTAGAAAATCTTTACAAACGTTTAGCATCTTTTTAACACCTTTTTTTTTGAACGAGCTGACTAACAAACGATATTTGCTTGTGAGTTGGAATGAAAGATGATGTATTTCAAGAAAAAAAAAATGCTTTCTAAAAAAGAATTATATTCAGTGCTTATTATCATTATTAGCTATAATTTTAAACTGGTTTGTGGCAACAAAGTATAATTAAGAATTTTCAATTTTTGATAATCATTTTATAGTGTTGCATAGTGTTACCTTAACAAGTTCATACTTGCTACCCTTGTTTCTCCTATTTCAGAATTTCAAATTTCTCAATAATTTTTTGTATTGAGCATGAAGGATCTTTAAAGAATAACGGGAAATATACAAAATCAAGCTGAGACGTTCATTTCTTAGCAAAAATATAAAAAAACTGTAATATTTTAATGTAATTTTAGGCATCCAATTCTTCACCATCACTCACAAATTTGGTGCGACCAGTCTTCTCACCGCAATCCGGAAGTCCAACTATAATTGAAACGCAGATTCCAGTTGCAGTTACAGGTCAAGAAGCTACAGTTTGTGGGACTGCTCCACAATCGGCTATTTCGACAGCAGTGCCAAATTATGCCATAATGAATTCATTTGTCTCATATTCTGCTTCTTCATCGACAGATGATACGCAGGATCGATCTGTAGAGAAATCTCTATCCTTGAAACAACGTTCTATTTTCGATGCGTTCAATGTTCCAGGTAACAAATTTAATATGTTTTTAATATGGTTTTCTCTTGTTTAAGTACATCCTTTTTCAGCTTTATTACAATTGAAAGGTAATTTATCGATAATGTCTGATGAAACGTTTCAATTAGCATTTTAATAGCATTACTTAAAAGTTTTAGCAAAATGTTGCCAGGCATTTTACGAGCTGATAAAATATTATTGCTATAGTGATTTATTACAATCTTCTATCATATATTTTTTTACACTTTTTTGTTGCCTCCTTAATTCATGCAATATGACATTCCTTCATGAAGATTATTTTAAAATTGCTATCTTTCTACCTTTAGTCGTTCATACTTAGAAATTGTACAAATTATGAAATTGAAAGCAATTACATTCCTCAGTAGGCAAAAACTGATTCATACATTGCAGATCAGCAGCGCGCACTACCGAAATCGATGAGTCTGCCGTATAATAAGTCTGAAAATTGTTTTCAGGTAACTATTGATATTTCCATCCGTGCGGGTACATAGTGCAAATTAATTTATTAAAAAGTAACGTTGTTCTGAATAATCAACTGTTTGAAGAAACTGGTTTTTTTTAATATCAGTTTCCTTTTGCAGTTTTACTGAAATGTTTCATGAAACTTTGATTTTACGGAAGACAGTTTCAGATTTTTATCTAATAAAGGAGTTTCAGAAATGCAGTGACCCAAATTTATGCACTTTCGCAGGTCAAGCTGCGCCTTCAATTGAAAGAGATCCGAATGCTTTAATTTATATTCCACCTAATGTAAGTTGTAATTCTCACTCCATTCAATATTTACAGAAGTTAGTGTGATTCGTTGTTCGAAATTGCGAATGCAGGTTGTATGAAATTAGAACTCCACTATGATAACTTTTTTTATGAAGGATTATTTATTATACATATCTAAAAGCATTAGTTTTTTTTCTGTATTTTCAGATGATAAATGAAAATAATAGAAGGCCTGCTACATCGCCACATCCAACCGATTATGTGGCACCTATAAAAGCTGCTGGTGATGTGTCTTTGAATGGCTTTCAACTTGTCCAATTTTTGATCAAAGCCACATACAAACTCCCAGCTGTAAATATTTCGTTGTTTATGCGGTTATATAATATGTCTTATCCCCTTATGAATTATTCTTTTTAGTAAACATAGCATGGGATGGAAAGCATGAAAGAAAGTCTGAATGAGGTAAAATTACTGATCGAAACCTTAACAAGTCTTTAAGATGCACTGAAGTCATTTTTTCCATTGAACTACGAAAATGCTTTTGTACAGTTTCATAAACTTTCACTCCTTTTGTGAATCTTCTAGTTAAGGAATGATTTATGATTTTTAGGGAGTAACAAGAGATGGAATCCAACTACGTATAAATCAGCTCAACGAATCGATGAATGCAGGACAAGTGACAGAGAGTTGCATCAAGAAATTAAATTTTGTTGTTGATGGTAAGATCAAATTTTCATAACACTTAAAACTTAATTTTCTCAGGGTGACCTTCTGTGACGAATGAGATTATTGTTAATTGTTATTCAGAAGCATGTCTCAATAACTTCTCTAATACTGGAAAAAAAGTTTTTGGAGATCTTTCATCGTTTTCCATGATAAATAAAATGAATAACGAATGGATTAATGAATAGGTGATAGAGCGAATAGATTATTAATCTACGATTGTTATTTATGTTAATTAGTAATACAATAGTAAATTACGATATTTAGTTAATTGTGATACTTGTTTTGTTGCAATGATCTTTATCCATAATTTCAATTTATAGCCAACAGACTTTTAAAAAGTTGGATTTGCAGCACTGGATCGTGACTTATTTGATGAAGCATATCAATTTTTTGAACAGTTACAAGCATCATTTCCGGTCGAAACTCGAACTAGTTGGGCCCAGGGTATTCGGTTATTATTGAACGAATTAAAGCGTCCAACTCGTATCGGTAGTGCTGGTCCAATTCGACATCTATAATAAAAGTCGATGTTTAAACTAATTTCACTTTTATTTTATTCTGTAAGGTCATTAATTCTCGGCTAGGTTGTGGATTTTGTTTACTCTTTTAAATTTATGTGTAATTTATGTCAATTTATTAGGTTCTTATTATATCTATTTATTAAATTGGTATATTGCGTGAGTATTGAAAATTCTTTTCTGCCGATTCTATCAGATACCTCATATTTCTCGATCTGGATGGAGTGGCATGAAATTTCGATTTTTTTATAAATATATTCCAATGTTATACTTTTTTTTGAGAAAAAAAATGATTTATATTCTGAAGAATTATTCTATTGTTGAAATCTTTTTCAATTTTCATATTCAAACATAGATTTTGGTGATAAATAACTTTTTGGAATGCAAGGTTTGAATATTGATTATGGTGAACTTAATATTGTTTTTGATTGATATAATTTCTATAAATATTTAATATCCATATTTTCCTTTATTGCTTTTTTTATCAGAGATGTTATTTGCTTCGAAATTTTTCTTCAAAGCTAAAATTAGGTTTTAGGTTGTAATCAGTGAGAAAAACTAATTCAAGAGATTTTTTTTCGATTTCGAAAAGATCGGGAGGATATAAGAATGTACTGTTATTTTTTTATAACTGATCAAAAAATGACCAAATTAATCATTTATAGAATTTTGGTATTAATTTAAAAATATTTCAGGTTTTTGCATTCATCCTTTAATTTAATAAACTATTGCTGATTATTAAAAACTGTGTATGAAAAAAGGAAAGAAATGTGCAAAATATAGGTCTCTGTGAAATCGATTATAACATTAGTATTTCAAGAATCGAAGCTAAGAAATGACATAAACAACAGAGTATCATGCGATTGTCGATTTGGTTGCGGAGAAATTTAAATCTTCCAGAATGGAATCGTCGTGTTTGGGAAATTGGATATCGTGGACCTCCGCTTCCAAAGTTAAAAATGTATGTACCTAAAATATAAAAGAAAATATAAATGAGAATATGAAATACAACGAAGTAATGAGGATGAAAGAATTTAACATAGAATTGCTACCAAAGTTATGGTCCCGTGATTAACTTGAAGTGTTGGATATATTTAATTTGTTTTGTAGTACAATTATTTATTAACTTTTAGCAAAGGCAGACCAGATTACCCAATCAGTAACAATGCTATCAGAGAATTACAAGATAAATTGAAACGGGAATATGAAGTAATGAAATGCCTCGCTACACCTTACTTAACAAAGGTTTCCATTATTTCCCTTGAACATTGCTTTTTATTTTTTTGATTTAGAGATTTTGAAGGAAAATATTTGAAATTTGATTTCAAAATTGACAAAATCTTTCACGAAGTATTTAGTAAAATATTCAATTTGGAGTTAGCTTAATTACGTAAGGAAAGTCAAGAAACTTAGGGAAATTTTCATCAAAAAAGTAAAAGAAAAATGATACAAAATTCGTCTTACTTGTTTGCAATATATAAAATGTTAATAAATTTGGTTAGATTTTAATGAAATTGCTTTTCAATCTAATGTGATAAGTGTATCAGAAAAGTGAATAAGAAATTATTTTATATGTACAAGAACGTACTAGATTTTCAACAGTGAGCAACCGTTGCATAAATTAGGTATCAAGTAATTTGTGGTTTTTATTTTTTGGCATTTCTCGTAATTCTTCAGGAAATGGAACATGAATATATTAAAAAATATGGGACACCTGAGGAACAGCGAGAGAAAGAGTTTCTGGAAGCGGAACAACGTCGTATGCCAGGAAAACCTAAAAAGAAGATTGTTGGAAGTGGTAAAGTATTGAAAGCTCGAGCAAATGTTGGTAATTTATTGCATGAACATCGAACTATCGAAAATAGTTTGAAGGAATTAATTATTAGGAAACGTTGGGATTAAGCTTAATGTCCGTTTTTTAATCCTGTATTATCAATTATCTATGAACTAATTATTGTTATGTATAATGATGGAATATTAACGATATTTTATAATAAAATGTAAGCATGAGGTTTCGGAATAAAGTATCAGCATCAAAATGTCCTTAAAAATCTAAAATCATAATTTTGCAATAAAATGAAAGCGAAACATTCATATTTTAAAATTTGAAAAATTCATTCGGAGAAATGTGAGAAATAAGATATAATCTATAAAATGACTAGATTACAATCACGGTAATATGACTCCAAGTTATAGGATTCAAAGAATTATATATATAAAAAAGATCCAGTTTTAAAATCAAACAATCACATACCGTATGAGAAGGATTAAAGCGAAAAAAATATCGTTTTAAAACGTCTACTGCAATTGTACATTTCAGTTTTTCTAAAGATGTTAAATTTTTAACTTGAATGCAACGATACAGCAACGGTTTGACATTACGATGACGCATTTACAAGAAGTAAATACATGCGGAAAGTTAAGAGAAAAAGGATGAAAAAAACTCTGTCTTCTATTTTCGAAATTTTTAAAAATTAGGATTTTATTATTTATATAGTAGCATACAAATATTATTGATAGGGACTAGTTTCGTTGTTTGAAATCTTATATTTCGTGGTATTCAAATAAATATTGATTAAAGTTTCATACGGCAACTTAAATTAGTCACAAAATTTTGTAAAAAAAAAAACTTAGATTATTCGCATTATTCGCTATCGAAGATTTAGCCCCAGATGGATTAAGCAATAAATTATTTTTCGCTTATAAATAAATAAATATGACATATGTGAAGTTTTCATTACATATAATTTAAAGCATTCTGATTCTGATCAAATCGCTTTCATAGCTGATGGAAAATAATGTGATGTTTTCAGTTTAAATTCAATATGACACATCAAGTTTATCATTATCGTTATCAAATTCCAAACTATGGCATCAACAAGTTCTACCATCATTATCATCAACAAAACTCTCAATATAACATCAACAAGTTTATTATATCTATTGATTCCCTGAAAAGTTGGTACTAAAGTATTGTATTTTAAAAGTTTGTCTTTTTTGATGCTTCCAATAATTTTATAAATGCCAGCGTGAGGTATTCTTGGAAATTAAACAATAAGTTTTTAACAATTAAAAGTTCAAGATACCGATTGATCAATTCAGATACATTGGAAATATTAAAATAGTTTGTGATTTCAAAGATCATTTTTCCATATTCCTTTCCTCTTTAATAACTCTCCCTTTCATCATTTTATTCATTTATCATATATTTCTTGTGATAGTAAAATTATGGGAAAAATTTTTGATAGAAATTTTGGCTTGTAAATATTCATTGCTATATTTTAAAGAAAAATTATTCGTATTTTTTTTGGGTAAGAATTTTGTTTTATAAGTTTATTATTGCATTTTATAGTTAGATAAAGATTGATAAGGATTATGATAAAAGATAATTATTATAAGCTTTAGGTAGCTTGCAATTTTTTTGCGATGTAATTTTAATTTTTTTGAAACTTTCCTTCAAATATCTTCAAAGAAAAACGAACTAAAGAAGTTTAAATCCAATTTTACACCATAATTTAATATAGCGACGATGAAATTCTAAATGATTTAATTAAATTAAAAATGATAAAATTTTTAAATTATTTTTTTTTTTACATTTTTTAAATTTAAGAATCATATTTTCCATAATAATTCATATGCCTTGAGGCAAATTTTATGATAAATAAATAAATGATTTAATCTTTCATAATTTTTATCGTTTCTCTTTTTTTTTTGAAAAAAAAAATATCAAATTTTTTGGATGATTTAATGAAATTATAAATAGAATATATATAATTATTTAATTATCAAAAAAACAATTTAGTGATAAAAAAAGAATCAATCATTCTTTAGCTTCCTGATTATGCGAATATATTTATTTCTTCCTAATTAATTTTTCATTATTTGATTTAAAAAAAAAAAAATCGATTCTGAATACACCTGATCCTAAATCTATTGAAATTTTATTTAAAATTTGTATTAAAAATTAATTAATTTATGAAATACTTCAAATCAATTATCACATAAATAATTTTATCATAATTTAAATTAGGATGCATATTCGTTTTTAGATAAGAGATAATATTATTTTATTTTGTGAAACTTTTTTCAGATGAGATAATTATATATTATTTTAGGGGAAGAAATTTTGTATGAATAAAATAATTCTCATACAATTTTATTACCAATTTCAAAAAAAAAAATATTAAGAAATTTTTGAGATCATAAATTAATCGTAATTAAAGAATGAATAAATCTCGAGAATCACATAACAACAGTTATTTAGACATCGTGATCACATCTTATCCGAAAATGATTTACAATACTGATCAATTAAAATAACCTATCGATAAAAGTATCGATGATAATTATATTAAATTTGAGACTGATTACGAGCAGATTTTGCATGGTGAAGAAAAATTCGAAACATATATTAAATTATTAAATTAAATAAAACAGATTGTTCCATATTTTAATAAAAATTAAATTTTTAATCTCAAAAAATTGCATTCATATTCTAATTATCACTCAAACTTCTAGGATAAATTTTTGAAAAAATTTAAGATTCTCAAATTTCAATTTTTTCCGGAAAATTTATGAATTATTAAATTAATTAACGATATATAGAAAATTCAATAAGATTTATTAATTAAATTTAATTGATCAATGGCTAAAGAAAATCAATCAATAATTTTATCACCATTAACTTTATGTAAAATAATAAATTCACTGATCAATAAATGATAATAGGAAATTTCATATTCATCATTTAACGATCTTTTGTTTTAATATCTTTTCACTAATAAAATTTTTATACACGGTCGGTTTGATCATCGATTTTTCGATTGTTGAATGATCAATTTTATGAATCGAGAAATGAAATTCTCGACTTTTTTTGAATTTTTTTTTTTTTTGAAAATTTTTTTTATCAATTGATTATCAGTTTTATATGCATTTATACATTTTAAAATTATATTGAAATGTGTGGTAACTATATTTAAGCAACGATATTTCAAAGCAATTCGCTCCCACAATGCATGAATAATATAATTAGCATTAAATCAATTAATAACTAATTAGGATCAAATCAATTAATAACTAATCACTGTTGGATCAATTAATAATTGATTGATGCTGAATTGATCAATAATAATTAAATAGCATTGACAATTAGGGTTAAATCAATTAATGACTAATTACTATTAATATCAATTAATAATTAATTGACGTTGGATCGATCAGTTAATAATTAAATAGCATTGAATCAATTAATAATTAATTAGTTTTCTTTCTTACATTTCATTTACATAAGAAAATATAAATCTAACGTACGTGAAATATTTGACGCTTAAAATATTTTGCAAAATTTAAATTCCAATCATTTCTCATTTGTATTTGATTATCACGTGTTATCAATAATTGGTCGAGAATTGTTTAAGTGATAAAACAATCGATCACTTATTTTTTTTCAAATATTTCAATTTACTAAACAACTGATAGATCATTAAAAATTAGAAATCATGACCAAAATGAATTTGATAAAGAAGATATTTGATAAGATAAGCATCATTGTGACATAATTGCATTACTTTGTGATCTTTTATATTTCATCAAAATAAGTAATAACAAAAATATTGCAACTATTTAATGCATTATTTATACAACAAAAAATATAATTTAGTTATCATTTAATGAATTGTTGAAATGTGAAAAATTTTCTGAAAAAAATCAAAAAAAATTTTTTACAAAAATTTTAATTTTTAGAAATTGTCAAAGTAAAAAAAAAAAGAAAAAAAACTTTTTCATCAATAATTAATAGCATGAAAATTAGAAGTATTTATAAATTGAGCGCATTTTATTCATTGAGAAAATATGAATATTTACCCTTGCTTTCTTGTATTATTTTTTTTTTTCCATCACAAATATTTGATCGAGAATTGAAAAATTATGAATAAGCTGAGATCGAGAGTGAGAAATTATGAGTGAAAATAAAGTTTTAATTTTTTTTTTTTTAATTTCAATATATGAAGTAAGTTTGGAAGTTCAAATAATTCGAAAATTTTTGTCAAAATGAAAAATTTAAAATGTTGATTATTTAATGCAAGAAAAATTCAAATATGAACTAACTAAATAATTGTTTTTTATGAATGGAATGTTTGCTTACTTACTTTCTGATAAGTTTGTCAAATGTCTACAGCTTATCACTAAACTATTTTTACAAAAATTTTGCTTACTTTCTGATAAATTTGTCAAATGTCTACAAATTTGTCAAATGTTTACAACTCATCACTAAACTATCCATTCAAATTAATATCTACATTAAAAGTTAAAGTTATTATCACTTTATCATACTGTGTGATAATCATTGAGTAATGTTGCACAAGTTGTTGGCAAGCGATTTGATAGAACCGTTTATCTGGCTCAATAAATTATAGGTACGGTATCGACGGAAGACTGATCCTCTAAAGTAGCACAATAAACATATATAGCCGAAAGAGGGATAAGATTACAATCATCTCATTATACTGATGTAATATTTAAATAACTTATCACTGTTGCATGATAATTGCATCGTCTAGATAACCTAAATCAATTCTCTAATATATTACAGGTTAATATTATGCTATATTTGCAGCTAATCATAACATGTCTCTGGACAATTTGATAATAAAATTATCATTCGAAGAAAAAAATTATGACAGGAATATTGCGCTGTAATAAATTGAAGGATATATGGAAGGATAATATGATGTCAGTGATTTTGTGATGTCATTTGTTGCTTATATTGCGCGGGGTGTACGCGTGAAGCGTGGACTGGGCAGGTCGGCGTAGTGTAAGGGAATTGGTTACTAGGTTGGGGGTCAGAGGTCGTGCGTGATTTAAATCTTAAATTTAAGAACCATGCTTAAATATTAACTCACTTTGTTTTAAATTTCATGAGAATTTTGAGATGGGAATATATATTTTTGCGTTTTATGCATTTTTACATTATGCTCAAGATGGCTTCTTTATCTGCCAATATTATTGTCACTTTAATTTAATTAGCTAGTAACAGGCTTGTGCTAACCTTGTCATAATTAGGTTAGTATTTTGATGAGAAGATGCGTCAATTAAACGGACTTTGTCACATGTAAAATTTTCGCATATATTTAAATGTACATTTTGCCATCAGTGTATTATTTTTAGTTTTTTAACGTTTTAATTGACATGTAATTATCATAGAATGTGTATCTGACAAGAGCAGGTAGTTCAACATTTGACGACGAAATGTTGACGACGGTGTGCGTCAGCGTTTGTTTATGTGATGCTTCCATTCTTGTTTCCTAGTTCGTGCAAATTTTTTTCAGCCTGCTTCAAAGTATTCTTGTTATTTCAGCATATTGCTTAAAATGTCAAGTAGGTAATCAATTGTCACAGTTAGATAACTTATTATGCCAGAGCGATATGTCCTTAGAGAGTGTAAATTTTTATTAAGATTGATAAGACATTTTGCGAAATTTAAGTAACCTATTATATCATAATGAGCAATTAATTTTTTGTTATTGCAAAAGTTACGACATTAAATATGCATTGTAATTCAGTATTTTTTGATAAATAAATTAGGAGAAAGATGAAATGCTTATCGCTTATCGAACTACTTATCATCAAAGATATGGTTGATAAAATCTTTCATCGTCATGAAACGATAGTCGTGTGTTGCTAGAAAGGCTAGAGAAGGAAGCATATCTCCATGTGTTACAATTATTTGTTACATCTGTTATATGTTATAGCGCAAATTATATCTATCCGTAATTCTCTGATAAATTTGGCTTAGGAATTTCAAAATTTTAAATTTAATTAAGTTACCGAGATAATTTACTTACATTAAGAGAGAATATGTAGCTTTGTCGTTATGAATTATTCATTTTGATCTACAAATTTTGCACTTCTTTTCATCAGGTTTTATTTTATTTAGTATTCATTCATTTCCCATTTCTGTTGTTATTTACATTTTTTTGAGTCGAGAATATATTTGCGTCATATATGGAAGGTTTATCATGTAAACATTTCGATATATGTAGGGGATTGAATGTCCGTGGATGAGAGTCGCAGTTCGACCCCACTGGTTTCCACTAGCGAATCATCTTCACCAGCGGCATCATCCTCACTACCCGACAATCAAGGAGCTTGTTCTAATGGGTAATTTTTTTTTTCAGTTGTTGCACAAATTATATTGAACAAATAGAGTCATAAAGACTTCTGGTAATTTAATATTACCACTCGCTTAATGAAATTGCTCGAAGAATAAAAAAAAGAATTAGACTTTATGCAATCAAATTATTTCACTAGCTAGACATATTAAAAAAGTTTATGCCTATCATTTTCGTAATTATCTTAACAATTTAATCGTTGTTTAGAAATTTCTTTAACACTGTCGAACTTTTTCTATTTTTATCTTTCCCTCACTTTTGTTTTTTACTCTCGGATATTCGTAACATTTTGACATTCTAGAGAAATTGCTCCATTGCTAAGGAACAATAGAATTTATCGTAAGATTAGCTAGCATTTGACTAAGAAAGTTAATTCAGTTTTTTGATTAAATGTTGCCAAGAATGAATTCAAATATCCGAAAATAGCACTTTTTCTATGGCATGTTTTAGTATCACATAATATGCTAACGTGTAATTTTAATAAATGTTTGGAATTATAGTGGTCATTTTTGATGGAAGAACTTCATTTTCCAATTTCAGATATCAAAGCAGTATTGGCGAGAATGCGAGGGTGGAAAGTCCATTGCAAGGTATCAGTTTACCGAACAATATTTACATGCATCGGATACAATCGGCTTCACCTGCAGGTTCCTGTTAAATATTAAAATTGGTTTAAACAAGAGTGTGAAGTATTTCCAATTTTCAAGATTTTCCTTTCTTGCCATATTAAATTCATTTATATATAATTATAAAAACTATTTTACTTATCAGAAGATATCTATTTATATATTCGATAGTTGACAATATGCATTTAATTATTATCACTCATTTTATTGCCTTATTTATTCTGGCAAGTAAATTTAAGCAAAAGCTTCTTAAAATATACAAAATATAGACACTGTTTTAGATGATCACCAATTCATTAGAAGACCTCTGAATGCTTACATGATATTCACGAAACAAGAACGGAAAAAGTTGCTGGCTTTGAATCCAAATATGAAAATGCATGAAGCAAGCAGAATTGTAAGCACATTTTCAAGATTTTCAAAATAGCTAGATGCTGAAGGTTTCGAGGTCTTTCAACTATTATATTCTAGATGGGTGAAAAGTGGAAAAATATGAGTGAAAAAGAAAAACGGCAATATTTTGAGGCTTCCAAGCAGAATCGGCTAGATCACAAAAAGGTAAGTGACTTTGTTTTGTTCTTTCACTATTTAATTATTTTAATTATGTTGTAAAATTTTTGCTATTTTTATTCATATCTCGGATGAATACTAAAGGCTTTAATAGATTAATAATTATCAAAACTTTAAAAATAGAAAGTGACTTTGTTTGATTTAAATCTTTTTTGTTCGTTTCTTTTCCTTTTTTCCCTTTCCTTCCAGCTGTGAAAAAAATTATTTCAAAGTGATTTGATTTATTTCAAAGGTTATAATCTTTAGGCAGTAATTATTTATTTTTTTCAGTTGTCTAGTTATTTCTTTTTTTTTTTTTTTTTTCAATTCAGTAAAAATGCATATAATTGCTCCGCAACTATTACGTTACTATGGAAGCAGTAATGTGTTCTTGCAGGTATTTGCAGGCATGGCTTAAAAGTTCATTCTCTTCTAGATATATTTGAAAATATGGGAAGCGCATTGAGAAAAATATTACCAAGTTATGTTTAAGCTAGGGAGGTTATAGTAAAAGCACGGCCACACACACATGTATACATACATGCACTCACATGCATTCATGTACAACGTATACGCATACATATATACACATATATATATACACACACACAGACATACACATACACAGGTAATCATCCACGTCGACACATAAACATGTACACGTATACCCATACATACATATAAACTTGCACAAAGCACTTCTATATAGCACTCTTCAGATGCCGCTTGGTTTTCACTTTAGTCATTTTGCCTCAGTAGCTGTGATAGTGCATCTCCTTGTGTCTGTATATATATGCATGTCTTGCTCATTGCATTGCAAAAGAATGCCGGCCGTGACTTCATTGTGATACAGTCTTCTGGTAGCAGTACGACATAGTAGTGGTATATTTATTATACTTCATCTTTTTAATTTAGCATGTTTTTAGCAATACAAAAATCATCCCATAAAATATTTTTTCGTTTATCGATCTTATATTCTTCTATTGCTTGCAATTTATTTAGCCGTAATTCTGGGTTAGTTTTTTAAAATTACTTTTTGAGATTCTTTTTAAGTATCATTAGGCAAAGATGAGATATAAATAGTTTAAAGTTAACGATCGAAAACATTATGATTCATTTATGAAGTAGGTAAACAAGGATTACAAACATATTTTATCAATTCAGTGAAATATGTAAACGATAGAAAACGGATTAGAAAAATTTCAATGATGATATAGATGAAATTTCTGAAGCGAAGAGTTTATAAATCATTTCTTACATAATATAAGTCATTTTATGATTATACTGTGACAATTTGTCAGCAGTATTGTATCCTATAGATTATTTTTCATACCCAATTGTTCGATGTTTATGGAATAAAGTGTGCGCAGTATTTCATTTCTCTCACTGACTCTTCCATTTGAGATTGAATAATTGTAAACATTTCGGAAATTGGAAGATTAAAGAATGATTCTTGTGACAGAGTGTTGTAATTTCTTTCGCTGTATTTAATATTGGTATGTATTCGGATGTTTAAATGGATATCTGAATGGATAGATGAACGAACGGTGGAGCGCGAACGAAAGAAGTAGGCATTTGTAGGAGAGCGTACATAATTTCGAGAAGCATTTTCTCGATGGGTAGTGTTTGATGTGCTTCCCCTTCTTTGCACAGAAACAGACCTCTGTCTTGGGATATATTTATGTTGGTATGTATGTGTATATGTATGTTTGTATTGTCTGTGTGTATGTATGTCTGTGTGTGGGTGTGTGTCAGCGTTTGTTTATGTGAATGCTTCCACTCTTGTTTCCTAGTTCGTGCAAATTTTTTTAGTAGCCTGCTTCAAAGTATTATTGAGACTATCTTCCATTTGACAACAAGCGGATTGGATTGCAATTTCTAACTTAGCAAAGTTATAATATGGATTAACATGAGAATGACAAAGTAGCTTGTATGTTAAATGAAATGATATGATTGGCTGTAATCATTTTGTAAGAATTGTTAGATTGCTTGGAATTGTCATTCCATTACTGCTAATTATGCTATTATAAATTCCTGGATCGTTCGATGATCTTTAATAGCCATTTTTTGTTATATTTTTGATTGGAAATCATTCAGTTCATTACAGGCTTTGAAAGACAATCCAAATTTGGTTTATCATCCACAGCGGAAGAAATTATCGAAGATCCTGATGAAAACGGAACAATCAAATATAACTTTTGATACTACGAGCACACCATTAAGTAATGGAGGCACAACATCAGTGACATTTGCTACTCCATCAACACCTAAAATCAGTAAATTTTTTATTTCATCATTCGTACATAGTAATTTACACTATCTTGCAACTAAAAAATGGTTTTTTCAGAATTACTTTTTTTGAATTTTTTCTTCTGATTTTTTATGCTAAGGAAATAGCATAATTTTTTTCGATATGGTATTTAAATTTGTTCTATTCATGCGAAATAATTATAATTATTTGAAAATTTTCAGATGGATGCGTCAACGGTAATGTAGTATATGCTCAAGTTCCAGCACAAAGTGAATTTTTCAATTTTTATTTTGAATTTAAAACAGTTCGATTCATTGTCTTTGATAATTTCCATATTTTTCGATTTAATTTTTGTGTTATTTTTAGCACTTGCTTCAGCTCCTCCAGGAACAGTTATCCTAGCGCAAGCAGTTAACGTCCGAACACCACAGCACCCATCTCAAGTAAGCGATAGAATTGCTGTCATTCATTAAAATATAAAAATATATGAAGTTTATTTCTTCGAATAAATTTGAAATGATCAAATTTATGTGGTGGGGTTTTGCTTTCATTTGATCTATGTATGATAGGTAAATTTAATACGTTGAACTGCAAAAATGAAATTTTGAAATAACATTCTTTTATCAATAAAAGTTAATACTTTGCTATTAACTGTTTTAGTCAAAAAAAAATTAAATGTCATATCGTCCTTATTTTAGCGGAACCACCAAGGAACACAATCAGTGCAACAAAATAATTCGCAGCCAAATTTGTCAGCTACTATGCATCAAATGTTAGAGTTATATTACACTTCCCTTTGTGAACCTGCTTTCCCTGAACCAGGTGAGTATGATTTTATGATTTGTAAGAAACAAACACGGTACTTTTATCCATATATGAAGCACCTTTTTTTCGCGATAAAAGAAAATGGAAATTCTGATATTAATCCACGTCGTTGAGTCAGTAGAGTAATTTGAAAACTGATATTAATAAATTTTATATATTTCTCATGAACTAAATTAGGTACAAGTGACGCATAAATTTAAGTTTAAGTCTAGACAATAGCTTGCCCTAAATTTACTTACTATTGGAATTTTTAATATTAATCCAATTTCCGGCGAGAAAAGTACCTTGGCATCGCCACAGCATTACCTGGACCAATACCATATGTTGCATCATCAGGCAGTAACTAAACAACAACAACATGGCAGCCAGTCGTTATCACAGTCTGCCAACTGATCCAACATTGCATGTAGTTCTCTTAAATTAAGTGAAGTGACAATTTTATCTGTTAAGGAACTTATGTGATTGTACTACATCACAATCCTACTTCTATGTTTGGGACTTTCGGTATTAATTATGTCTTCAGGCCAGAAAGATCTTGATATCATTGTAATACTTTATCATCAGGCTAAATATATGAACATATTTCAAATTAGCAAATTGATCGGAGATTTCAATTTAAATTAGCACTAGTATTCCCCGAATTTTCTCTTTATTTGTTGCAGTATTTTTCTACGAGCTGTGCACAATTCTCGAAAAAGGCGAGGGGTGACAATTACAAGCTGTTAAAAATTTTGTCCATTCTCAATTTTTTTCTTGCTTTTTTGAAAATGATTGAGAAGTTCAAAAAGAGGCAGTAGTGATTGGATATAATTTGGATCAGCATAATTGCTTTTATTTTTTGCAATTTGGCTACAGAAAAAGGTAACGTTCATGACAATTTAAAGTATATGTTGTTTTTGCATTAATTATTTTTACTTTCTGCAGAGAGTTTTAAAAATTCATTAATTTGTGCTAAGCTATAATGATTCATTTATTATATTCTATTGTTTCCAATCACAGATATGTTTTATTCAATTTTCTGGAACATCTAGATATTGAATTCTGGGCGAAATTATAATCTGCTGTTCGATATTTGGCTATTTCAGAAACAGCAAGCGAATGAGATTAGAAATTTGAAAAAAAAAAGAAAGACAACACTGTTTGCCACTGAAATAATTTTGAAATAGGGAAATCAATAATTTTTATTGCTACTGTTTCAAAAAGGTTTCTATTTTTGATGGTTCAAGATTATGAGCTTCTGCGTGAACTGTTTTTCATTGTCTCTGAAAAATTGTTCCAAAATTATCATTCTTTGTCCTTTTAAGTTTTCACTTAATTGTCTTTTTCAAAATACTTTTCCTGTTATGAAAGAATTTGTATTATCGGAATATATCTGCTAGAATAGCACTGAAAGATCGAATTCTATTTCGTCCGGTAGGAAAAGATGAAGATTGTAGAAGACCGTGGAGCTGATTTCGAGTACTTTCTTCTATCGAAGTTTTGGAATTTTATTATTTTTATCTGTAATACTTTTATTTTTTATTATTTTTTTTAATGGAATGTCCTTTTCAAGCAATTTTAAAGAAAGTTTTTACAGTCTTAGGCTATTTTTCAAATTTTATTTATAACGAAATTTTATACTAATCTTTACTATAATTTTGCAAAAATTAAGATTCCTCTTTTTTGGCGGTGAACAGTTCTGTTTTACTCTATTGATCATAATTTTATTGTATTTATTGCTCATTTATTTACTGCAATTAAAATACAACACATTTTTTTTAACTGTTGCAGTTCTGAATTTTAACATAAAATCGAATTCAGTTGAAATCTATATTATGAGCTATATCTGGCGTATAGATGAAATTTGTTAAAAGTCATAAAGTTACGAGATTGAGAATGACGAGAATATGAATTGTAAAGGTATTGGTTAATGTTCTTTTAAAAATCGCTTTGTTTTTTCTTCTCCTATACGCTAGGTGATTGATTAAATTATTGCCAATATTCGAATTTTTTTAAGTTTTCTTTTTTGGCATTTCTGAAATTGACATGTTTGTTTGTACGTTGTTTACTGTTTATTGTTCTTTTTTTTTTATAAAATATATTTTTATCATCTGTAACTTCAGAAATGTGAAATAAAAATATACTTTCTGTTGTTACATATATACGAATTCCTTGCTATAGACGGCCGTTTCAATGCATGAAAAAAATAGTTGGAATTTCAATAGTTTGCCGAATAAACAAACTTATGAAATTGACAAGTTGGACAGGAAAATTATTTGAGCGACAAGAGTATTGGTAAAATTTTTTAAAGCTATCTCTTAACAGCAATCAGTCATCCTGTGAATTAGTAAAATTGTCGAAAATGATCCAGGATATTTCTTTTTAAACCAATTTTGAAACTTTTTTAAAAAAAGATTTTTTAGAAGGGATTAGTTTTATCATTTTTAATCTGAAAGTATCATCAACTTCCAAATATGTTGTGAACGGAATTATCAGCGCGATGGAATGTTCTTGAGTTCTTGCTTTTTTTTTTTGCCACTATATGTTATCTCTTATCGTTTTATTCAGTGATAATTATGGTGATATTTTGTATCTTCAATTTTAGCTACTATTTGCTGTTTTTCACTTCATCAATTTTGTATTCAGTAATTATAAATTAAATAAAATGTTGATTAGATAAATGAATGAATATACGTAGATATTAGCTGATAAGTTCTGTAATTTTTAATTTCTACGAATTTTGATTATTATGATTGTTATTGATGGATTTTCAAAAAAATAATTATCGTTATAATTGAAATGTAAAAGATTAATATGTTAATATTTTAAATATACCTATTTCTTTTCGTAATATGCTATATGTATGTATAAATGTTTGATGAAAATATCAAATTTTACACAATTATATTTTACTTCAACATTCGTAAAATTTAGAAAATTTTCCATTTCTTTTTATTTCCTTTGAATCTGAAAGAATCAGTGAAATTTTTTGAATTCGAACAAATCAGAAAAATCTTCTCCTTCTTTTCTTATTTTCTTTTGAATTCCAAAGAATCAGGTAAACTTTCCCTAGCTTGAAACAATGAAAAAACTTAAGCTGACATGAGAATATATTAGAAAAGATTGAATTAGCGTAAAAATTTATTGAAAAAAAAAAATTTGCTAAAAGCTTCAAATAATGAGGCATGATAAAAGTATTGAAAAAGATATAAACAAAAAAATATTGGAATTATAATACATAATGAATATTAATTAATTACAATAATAGAATTAGAATAGAAAAAATGTTTGTTGGGAATTTGAAAAATATTGTTTGATCGTATAGTTTTTCTTTTTAATTTTTCTTTACCAAAAAATGCGACTAACATTTTTGTTCATTCATTTACAGAAATTATTTTACAAGAATTCAAGGATTTAATATATTACACAATTATCGATCTTTGAACAGTTTTTTTTTTAAAACAAATCTTATAAATGTAAACAATAGGATGTAAGTATGAATGTTTATTTTTAAACTTTGTTTTTTTTTTTTCAACTTTTCAAATATGTAGTGAAAATAATAGAACGAAGTCAATTTTTCTCTTGAGATAGCTCTTAAATATCGGGACCAAAAAAAAAAAAAAAAAAGAAAGTGATATAATGCGGGATTTGGTAAATTATCGAGATATTTTGTTTCTTCTAATATATTTAATTTTTTTAAAAATTTATTTAATCAATGTTAAAAGAAAAAGTAATTATTCAATAAAGTATTATTGAATTAATTGTTAAAGTAGAAATTTATCATTTTTTATCAATAATTATCAATTTTCTGCATTTCTTTTCTTTTGATCTTGATATTTGAGAGAATATATAAAATCTCTCTTATAAAATTTGAGTAAATTTATAATTCAAAAAGAAAATTTTCATTTTTTTTAAAAAATATTCTTTTAGAGACAAGCAGATTATTGATTTTCAAAATCAACTACTATAACAGGTGACAAGCGCATATGAACAGAATGGCGCAAAATGACTGATTTATGTAGAAGACAAAGTTGTTGTATAAAGTTATATTATTATTATTATTATTGAATTAGTAATTAATTGCATTTGTAATATTTTCATATGACAAATGTGTTTTTATATTATAATTGAATTTTGAATATTTAAGATGAGTTTGATATTTTTATCGATATTTAATGAAATAATTATAATTATGGAAAAATTTACATATACATATTTCAAACACAACAAGCATATTTAAAAAATTACAAAACATTCTTTTTAAAACTTAAGAGATTTGCATCGAAATACTTCTCTCGAATAATGGTCAAAAATAATTTAAACTAATTCTCGAACATTTTTTTTCTTTTTAATTCTAGATTTTTATTTCCAGAAAATCTTATCTAACAGTTGGTTATTTCTAATTCAAAAAAAAAAAAAAATTTATTAAATGCAATTTTGAACTTATAATGCTGAAAAAAATTTTTTCATTATTTATATATTTTTATGTATTTTTTTTCTACTAGCATATTTCTGATAAAATGAGAAAAAATTTATGCAATTTTTTTATAACGAATAGATGAAATTGTGACAATTTCTTCTTTTAAAATACTTTCAATTTTACTATTAGCTAATTTTTCAAATTATGATGAAATTAAATTTCATGATTAGTGAGCTTCTGTAAAATTGTTAATTTCATGATTTAGTGAGCTTGTGTAAAATTATTAATTAACAAGCGAAAGTTTATTATAACCAAAGATTAAATTATATGTTGTATTATTATTATTGATTTAATAGAAAATAATCTTCCGAAGTATAAATGAATTTTATTGTTTACTTGATTTATCTTTATTTTCTTACTTATCATTTAAATACAACGAATAACTATCTTTATTTTCCTTACTTTTATCTTTATTTTCCTTACTTATCATTTAAATACAACGAATAACTATTAGAAAATTAATTCTTCAGATGACGAAAAATTAAGTTAAAATCATTCAAATCAAATTTTGTCTTAAATTTCAAAATTTTTGATCAGCTTGTTAAATAATTAAATGTTTATGATATTAGGCAGAAATAAATTATGAAAAAAATTTATAATCCGTTAAATTTTATAACTTATTCGTCGACAGATTTTAATGATAAATAAACCAAATCTGATGCTCAAAATTTATCGCCGATTAATCACTTATTTTGATACTGTAGCAAACCGTATTCTTTCATAAACCGTATCCCTTAGATATTTTGGATCTTCTGCTATATTTCATTGATTTTATTGTACATTTACAATGGATTACATTGTTTTCAACTTGATGAGGAAAAAATAGATATCGTCATACTTTGCCAATATTTTTATTCTGAACATACTCAAGTACTGTAGTTGAATTACTGTTAAAATGTGAGCAAAAATTCGGGAACAATAACTTATTTAAACTGAAACTATAAAATGATAATTATTGTTAGATATAAACTGTTGATTAATTTGATTGGAAATCAAGATATGCTGATATCATTTCAAGTAATCCGTTTGAAACTTATTTCTTGAAATTTACTGTATACATTCACTTTGCAATATTTATACATTTTTTTCATCACTAAATCTAAAACATTGGTTCATTTTTTGCTGATATATTCAATATAATTAAGGTTTTTTTTTGAGCAATTTTCTTTTTTTTTTTGATCAATCAATGTTTTGAAGAAAATTATAAATAAACTATTGTTTTTTCCAAAGATAACTGATAAAAAAGTTACTGTAAGCAGTACTATAAGAATATCTGAATGATGAATACTGTAGCCATAAACACCTACTATATATCATAAATATAATTATCTGAATGATGATGAAAAAAAAATTATTTGAATGATGATAATATCATAAACACCTAATTATCTGAATAATGATGAAATTGCTCTGATACTGTTATGAATTATTGGAGTAGCGAATTACGATTAGAAATAGCTGAGTAATGAAAAGATTATTTGTAATTAATGCAAAGACTGTTTGATAATAAAAAGTTACTTTGACTATCAAAAACTATCTGAATGATAAAAAGTAACTGTAACTTCTGTCACAATTTTTGAGTGATAAAAAAAAGTTACTGTTTTATATGTTTTAAAACTATCCGAGCAATGAAATGATACTATGTTTACTGTAAGACATAAATTTTCCTTACATATGCAAACAATATTTCAAAAAAATATGATAAAGCATTTCAATTATCTCATCTTTAAATTATAAAATAGTCATTAAGATATAATGTAAAATATATTTTCTTTTTCAAATATAAATGTAATCAAATATTTTTTTTTTTTTGTAAAACTTTTCATACTTCAAGCAAATTTTTTTCTCAGCACATTACCTATGCAAATTTCATTAAAAAATTCAAAAAAAAAAGGATTGTTAAATAATTTCACGTAAAAGATTGTTTGATATAGCAAAATATTTCGTTAGACAGAAATGATAAAATGATAAGCGTAATAAATACGATATATGTAATGATTAATTTCACTTCATCAATGCATTATATATGAAACGGTTGCAATAGGCGAGAAAAGTTTTTTAGATGAATAATTTTTTCGGAATATTTCATTTTATTCCATTCAATTTTATATAAAATTTTCAAATGCTTATAGTAAGTTTTACATCAATTTTTCTAGCAATGCCAAAAACATTGAGCGAAATTAAGAAACTCTCAGCTTATTCAAAAGATTTCGAGAAAGCAATTAGCTTTATAAAGGTTAGCCATTATAAGGAAACTTATATATGAGCTATGTGTTTAATTAGAATCAAATCATAATTGGAAGTGTTCTAATCAAAATATCTAATCACTAGGCATTATTTTAACATCTCTTTATTAAGAATAACTTATCATTTATAATATATCTGATCACTACGAATCAATTATCTCCTGTAATGTCAAAGGAGATAATTAATTTAGATTGTCATGTTATACACGAAGACAAATAATCATCTATATTTTGACAGCTATAGATTATCCATTTAATTTTTATTATTTTATGACTTTTAAGTATTCCTGGCTTTCTATTCATTCATTATTATACCTGGCTAATTAATCATCTTGTTTAATTAATATCCATTTCAATTTAAAGCATGAAAACAAATTGACATTGATTGTTACGATTACAATCTTACTTACAGTTCTAAGATTACTTCAGATAACGCAAGAGCATACGATAGCAGTTGTGACAGCAATTGAAAAATTAATTAATGCTCCACCGCTAAAGCATAGCAAACCGAATGATCTAGAACGATTGGCACAGGTAGCACAAAAGGTAACTTTTGCTTAAATTAATGTTTACCTTAATTAAAAAAAATGATTAAAACTGCTTATTATATTCTAATTTTCAATATTATTCATCTTACTTTTTTATTTTTTAAATTACTACACTAAAATACTTTTTCCAAGTTACTCTAAGGCATTCTTTTCTTAATTTAAGCTTCTTTCTTTGTTCAAAAAAAACGAAGCAAATTGCTACTAATCATATGCAAAAATATCGATTTATTATTTACGAGCGGAAAAGATTAGTGTAAGCTATTAGAAATAGGCCAGAAATGATAGCACTGATAAGATAAAAAATTAGTGATAATTGACTTTGAGATATCATATACTACCTAAATGCAGGTGATAAAAAAAACGAAAAAAAAAATTAGCGAAGAATATATTTATCAAAGTAAACAAATAAAATCAACAAAATAAACATTAATAGTTATTAAATCATTAGAATAAACTAAGCATTGAAGATCATTCAAATAGAAATCCAAGTGGTAAAAACGGAGAGACACAAAGTTAGTAAAAATAAACAAAAGTTAGTAAAAATAAACAAGAATTGGCAGTCTTGTAATGTTATTGCAAATAAACCCAAATATTTGTTAAAATAAAATAAACTTTCATAATTTTTCATAACGAAGGAGATCTCTTCGTTATCTTCATGTTTTTTGCAATTGTAAATATTTTGAAAAATTTTTTTTTCAATTATTTCTTTTAATAAATTAATATGACATTGCTAAACGATAACTTTGCATGATAGAATAACAATTAGATGATATCTGTCATTTGACGCTAACTGAAAATTATCACGATAATGTCTACTGAAACATTAGAACTAGCTATATTTTGCATAAATGATAATAAGATAAAAAAAAGTAAAAAGTTTCTAAATATTGTATAATATGAAAATTCCTCTAAGATTTTTAGCTACTTGTTCTAATTTTTAAAGGTAGAGACAAGATGAGATAAATGTAAATTCCTTGATAGACTCGACTTTTAATGGATATCATTTAATCATTTAAACTACTGTGGTATTTGCGAAATGAAAAATATTGACTTAGAATATATCATAAAAGCTTATTCAACTAAAATTTAAATGAGATAATTAATTATCTCATTTAAAAAAAGAATTGAATATAAACAGATAAAATCAGCACATTTTTGTAAAACTTTTTGCATTATTCTTATAATTCAAAAATTTTCTATTCCATGCAATTGTAAACAAATGAATAATAGACTAATTATTACAATATATGGATAAGAGGGTAATTATTACAATATATATATTATACGAAAAAAGGAATAATTGTTACATTGCATGAATAAAAGGATAATTATTACAGTATGCGAGTACAAAGATAATCGCTATAGCATATACGAATAAAAATAATTGTTACAGTATATAAATGATCGTTACAGACATGAATAAAAGATAATTGTTACAGTATATGCCTTATTTTGTTTGTGGCAGTTTATATGAAGCACTTCAAGCAACAGCAAATGTCTGTTTATCGGTTGCGAAGCAAGAACGTGAAGTTCAAATGGAAGCATTTGAACGAGTGCTTACACCGATGAAAAGTTGGATTCAAGAAGATTATCCACGTCTTATGAAGGTCATCTTTTAATTTCATAAAGAATTTGAAATTTTCTAACTTCAAAATCCTATCTTCTTAAATTATTTACAATTCTCGAAGTTGTATGCCAGTTTACTACTCGCAATTTGGCATTTGAAGAAAATAAAACTTATATAATTGATATCTGATATTATATAATCCATTTATCGATCACAAACAGAATCATAAGATGTTACAAATAGAATTATTTTTAAATAAATCTTAGGATATATCAACAGATTCTAAAAAAATAAAAAAGATTTTTACGATTGCGAAGGTAAGAAAAATATGAAAAATAAGAAAATCTTAGTTCAGAAAGAATGCCGCCAAATAGTAAAGATATTGATATAGCTAGTGATGTATTCTAAAGATCATTAAGTCGGATGATTACAGCTTAGTATTTATTCGTTATCATTATTATCATATAGATACATTATTTCAGGATATTAAAAAGTGTTACATTTTGAAAGATAAAATGAATCGAAGTATGGCAAGTGCAGAAGCTCGAAGAACACCTGAACGTCTTACGAAAGCGAGAGAAGCTCGAGACAAACATCAGCTATTCTTTGAACGTGTCAAGAATGAGGTGAGCTTATTTCATTCGAGAATGAGGTGAACTTATGTCATTTACAATATGATCAAGCTAAAATTGCTTATATTCAATAAAATTAAAAATTGTTGACTTTTGTAAACTTCAAAATGTCCTAATTTTCTCCTATAAATTTTTAAGGTAATGCGTTATAAGGCAGTACATAGACATCATATGCAATGTCTTAAAGTTTTGATGCTGAAAAGTGTAAGTTTATTTTATACTGAAATATCTACATGATTGAAAAGTCATCAGTAATGATAATGAGCGATATTATCTTTCGACAATTTCGATTACGTTAAAAGCGTGAAATAAACGAATAGTTTCAAGGAGAATAATCGTATTTCACGCATCTATCACTCATAAGAATATCAATTCCAATCCATTATTTACTTAAGCTAAGGAGAGAATAACAAATAGTTTCATAAAATTTATCTTCGGCTTCTGATTATCGCAAACCTGTCATATCGGTTATTTTCTTATTGGATATTTTGATGATTAAAGAAGAGACTCTTTCTCCTGCTTCGAGGAGATTTTTATTAGAATCTCTTTAATTGATGAATTGCTGACATTTTATGATCAGTTTTAATCTTTCTAATTTTTACCTTCTAATCTCTAATATCTTTAGTATCAATTCGAAAGAAAGGCGAAGAATGAATTCTTTGAAGCATTTATGAAATGTGAAGCTGAAATTAACGCAGATGCTGCAGCACTAAAAGAATCGCCCAAATATACAAGCGTTGAAGAAATGGGTTCAAAAGAATCGGAAAAAGAAAGTGAAGATTCGAAAAAGAAAAAAGCATCACAAAAAGGTAGTGTAAAATCTGACAAACCGGAACAACAAGAGATTAATCTGAAAAAAAAGAAACTGGAAAAGGAGTTGGCTAGTATTAGACCGGATAAACCAGAAGAACCTAATAAACCGGACGAGCAAAAGGATAATATAAAGAAGAAATTAGACGACGAAATAGCTAGCATAAAATTAGACAAACCGGAAAAGCAAACTGATAATCGAGATGATAATATTGAAGTTAATAATAGAAAAAACAAAGATGCTGCTGGGAAACCCGAAGAAATTGTATGATCTATGAGTGACACTTAGGTTTAAGAAGATACTTTTCATAATCTTTGGTTGATGTTAAATGTAATTTTTGTCATATATTCATTGTCAGAATATTATTGATTCTTATCGCTTACAAACATTTTTTACCATCATTCTTTGTTATTTGCTTCCTCATAATATATATCAACAAATGTAGCTAAATGTGCAAAAAAAATGAACTTCCTTTGTTCCGATCGGTTTCGCCCTTTACTATATGATATGATATATCATTGATTTATCTATCCCATGTATGTATAGATAGTCTTATTTCTTTATCTCATGGTATCACAAAATGATTACTCTTTGCCTACATTCTACCCACGAAGGGTATATAGATAGTGTGTTACTGATCAAATGGTTTTTGGCATCATTGTTGAGTAATGTCCAGTGATAAACGGTCGGTCTACAGTTGAGCTCTTATAGGCAGGCAGGAACGAAATCCTTTTTCCTCTCGGATGAAGCAACTCGAGAAATCCTTAATAATCTATCGCAAATAGTGGAACAATTTCTTCCTATTGTCAGTATTACAACTTTCGATCCAATAAATCTTTCCAAATGTAATTGTCTGTGAGATAAACAATTCGCTCTCCCACAATAGATGTACCTTTATTTCGCTTTTTACGACTGATGCCGGCATGAAAAATATAGTTGAAGAAATTGATAATTCTCGATCGAATGTTACTGCTAAATCATCAGATCAAAAGTTAAGTATACATGAAAGCTTTACTAATTAATTAGCCTATAAAACGAGTAATTACTTGCTAAATTCATAGCAACTGATATTTTGTTCCTTAAAAAAAAATTAAAGATCAAAAAAAAATCTTTAAAAACTTATTTTTTTTCTATTTGCATCATTTTTTTTAAAGATTTTTCCTTTCCTTCAGAATTTCAGTTTTTAGTTTTTCGTTTAAAGCAATTTTAAAATAAAAATTTATTAACTTCTGTTTATATCTCTAAATTTTTTTTAAAACCATCTTCCGGAAAACTATATTAATTCAAAAATACAAAAAACTATTTTTCTTATAAAAAATAAGTGCTTAATTTTATAAAGAATTTAGCAATAATAAAAACGAAAACTTTGACGAAATGAAATGGTCAAATGAAACAATTTATGATTGTTATCCCTAAATTGATGTGAAAATTAGAGGAATATTTACTTATTCAATCGAAAAAATAAAATGAAAACGAAAAATGAACGGAAGGGAGAAGTTAATCTTATAAATGAGAATGCATGACAAAAGAAAAAGAAAAAATAAAAGTAGAAATTTAGAAATATTATTTTTTTCCTTCTAGGATAATGATTTTGTCAATTTAAACTCATCCCTAAGATGTTTTTTTGCAAATATTACTCAAAAAATCTCTGATAATGAGCATATTTGATCAGCTTCATTTTATTATAATTCAATTTATTTCAATTTTAATTTATGTTCTTTATTAATAATTTCAGTAGAGAAAAAAGTTCTATTATTTCCTTTATTATTACACTTTATTTAAAATTGCACTTAATATGACATGAAAACACATCAGTTTGCATATGTAAGTTCACCTGTGACCTTTAATTTCTAATTGTTTCAACGAATTTTCGATATCTAATATAATACCGTCAATAATTTTACAAAACAGTCAAAATATAAAACCAAATAATTTTGAATATTTAAATGATTTCGAATATTTAATAAAATACTGTCATTGGTTTTACAAAATATTCAAAATAGAAAATTTTCTATCAATTTATTAAAAAAAATGCATAAAAATTATCAATTTTTTGGGAGAAATTTGCAAATATATAAGAAAAAATTATTCTCATTGCTCATATTTAAATCGAATTGATTTTTATTTGCAATTTTGCAAAGCAGCTGACTCACCTGTGACCTTTAATTTGATTACAGGAAAAGTCTGATAATGTGTAAACCTGGTGAGCAACCTTTACCAGATCCAACTATTGTTGGTGCAATGCAGGTTTGATTTGTAATTTTTCTCAATTTTTGAAATATCTTATAATTTAATAAAATTCAGATTTTAGTTAACAGTTTTGAAAAAAAAAAGAAAAATTTTAAAAGATTTTTAGGCTTTGAAGGCTGCCTATGATCGAAAAGTGGTCCCATCTGAAAAGCGTTATTTGTACGCCGAATTTGATACACACCACCATTAAGTGAACAAGAATTTACGGTTCGGTTCTTGTATATTAGTATACTAGTACTGATGATAGTTTGTGATAATTGGTAAATAATTAATGAGTGATGCAAACAAAGGAATAATAATTGTTCAGGAGAATGATAAACGAGGATTGCAAAAAAATTTTTATTTCCTCTTAATTTTTAATGAACTTTCATATGTTTGAACACATTTTATTTTTTAATTATCTCAAACTTTTGCAACTAAAAATTCATCAAATTAAATGATAAATAATTAACGAGTCATGCAAATAATAATAATAATTTTTCAGAATAAATAATAGACGAAACATAATTGAGAAAGTTTTGTCTTAATTTCCGCTTAATTTCCATTAACTTTTACATTTCAAAAAAGATTTTAATTAATAATTTAATTAATAATTTAATTAATAATTAGTAAGTTAGTAAGATTTAATTAATAATTAGTAAACCAAAATAACAATTAATTAATTGGATTAACAGATAGTAAGCAATTAATGAACAATGCAAATAATAATAAATTCAAAAAATGAGATATAAATGCAAAACTTTTCATCAACATTTCCTTAATTTTAGCAAATCTTTTTTTTTGAATAAATTTCAATTCAAAACTTTATAAATTATTGAATAAACATAAATTTATAGAGTAAGCCAACGATACTACTACTTGGTCAATATTCTGTCGGTAAAACATCTATGATTTCATACCTGTTAAATGGTAATTATCCAGGTGCCGATATTGGTCCTGAACCAACAACTGATATTTTTGCACATGTTGATTACAGCGAGAAAGCGCAAACAATATCAGGCATAACATTAGCATCCGATAAGACTTATCAATTTCAGGTTAATCTGTTCCATCTATAGCTTTATATGAATGTTAAATTTTCTTTCAAGTTAATTCAGATTTTTTTTGGAATTAAATTTTTTCTCCTGTTTTTAAAATTAACCATAATTACGCAGACATATTTTGTTTGACATTTTCATTCGAATTGCCAATTGTTTTTAAGTTATATTAAGTTTATCGAAATTTATTCAAGAATATTTAGACAACTTTGTAATCAATATTTAATCATTTTATCACTATTTTAGTGATTTAGTGATAAAATGATTTTAGGAGTAGAAAAAAATTCTGATATTAGTGGAAATTTGAGAAAATTTTTCCAGTCATTGAGTATATTTGGTGATGTATTTATGAATAAATTAAAAGCTACACGTTTCAATGCACCACTTTTAAAGCATATCTCTATCATTGATACACCTGGTATTCTTACCGGTGACAAACAGGTACATTTTTATCAATGGAGAAAAATAAATTTCCTTTTAGATATTTAAACATTTGATTGATACTTTATGCTTTCTTTTTTAATTAGACAAAATTATAAGCAGAAATTTATAAGAATGAAAAAAAAATTAACCTTAAATTATAATGATAAGAATTTTAAGATAGAAAATCGAGGTTATGATTTTGCACAAGTTATCAAATTTTTATCAAGCAAAGTTGATTGCATATTTTTGCTATTTGATGCCAATAAGCTTGATATTAGTGATGAATATAAACAGGTATTTTTTAAAATTCATTTAAAATTATTTGGAATATTTTGTAAATTTTTAATTTTCAGATAATTTAAATTACGACTATAAAATTGAAAAAAGTTTTGATGATAATAATTTTTCAAAGTAAAATTTTTAATATTTTACAGGTTATTCAAATTTTGGAGGGTAGTGAAGATAAAATTAAAATCATCCTAAATAAAGCTGATTGGGTTAGACCACGTGAATTGGTTCACGTACGTGGTGCATTAATGTGGGCATTAGGCAAAATTATGCGTTGTCCTGAAGTACCAAAAGTAATTAAAAGTTATATTCGACCGTTTTTTTTTTTAATTTCAAAAAATTCTTATTTCATTTTTTTCATTAAAAGTTATTTTTCAAAATTTTTTATGAATTCATTAAATTCATTTATTCGCTTATTTTTAATGAATTAATTTCGTATATTTCATATCATATTCTAAATTTGAAAAAAAAAAATCTCTCGATTGACATCTCAGATTGAGCAAGATTGAATTTTTTTTTTTTTTTTTTTTTTGAGGTTTACATTGGCTCATTTTGGCCATATTGGTCAAATAAAAATATTCTCTTGCGTGATGCAATTAAGGAAGATTTAGCTGCGGTTGTTCAAGAAATTGCTGATTTACCTAATTCATATCATCGTAAACGTATCAATGATGTTGCAAAACGTGCCAGAAATGTAAATCTTACCTAGAATAAACTTTACATTTTTCATTATTTGAAAAAAAAGAAATGAAAAATTTCTTGCTTTATAAATTTATAACAAACGAAAAAAAAAAATTAAAATATTTCAAGAAATTACGAAATATTATTTTTTTATTTTAAGTTTTTTTAAGGTACGAATTCATAGTTATATTATGGATGAAATCGTACGAAGGAAATTATTTTTTTTCCGCTACTGTAACAGCAACAAACACTGAAACAGAGCCACGTAAATTACGTAACATATACCATAGTTTGGCAATAAGAAGGCGTATAGTTTTGAATGATTTTCCTAATCCCGAATTATTTCATATAAAAGCTAAAAAAGTAAGCGTGTTTTCCGGGAATAATAATTTTTTCTTTTCTGAACTTTAGTTTAAATTAACATTACAGTTATTTTTAAGTGGTTAATTTTTTCGTCTGAAATATAAAGAAGGAAATGGAGAAAATAGCAAAATGAAAATAAATGTTTTCAATTAAATCAATTAGTAAATTTTTATTAATTTATTTTCTAGACTAAAGCCAAAGATTGGGCACGAATTGATTATAAATTAGAAAAATTGCTCAATTCATTTATTGAAAATGATATTGCATCAATTGCAAATGCAGCAATAAATGAAAAAGAATGCAAAATAAAATTTCGAGTACCAAAGAAAATACCACTTCCTGAGGTCAATAGTTCAATATTTTTCTTATTAATTCCTTCTATTTTTATTTTTACTGTTCGAATAAATGAGCCAAGCAAGCATTGAGAAGTTTGCTTTGAAGTTATTGAAAAAATATTGCCTAAAAATACTAATCAAGATATTTTATGATGTATGTATTTTTTGCAAATTTTACCATTTATTATGGCCATATTTATTATTCCATTTGTAATTAGCCAAGTTTTATAATATTTATAATCTTATATTTCGTCGCTAAAAAAAAAGAATTCAAAGTAATTGGAACAGAAGTTAGGTAATTTCATCATCGTTTACTAGATGATTACTATCTATCATTTGCTTCCATTTGATTAGTGATAAAAGATTGTTTTTATAAATTGCTATCAAATATGCAATTTATATTTTCAATAAATTAATTATGCTAATGAGACTTATTTCAGCATATTACTTCATAATTTTGAAGTTGTCAAAGTGGCCAACACTCAACATCAACTAAAATATAGGCTATTAAATTAATCAAAATATTTGCGCATATTTATGTCTCTTTTCTCCCTGTTTCAGGATTACAACAAATTGGTGAAAAATAAAAAATTGCCCCAATTCCTTCCTGAAACTTCGCAAAATCAATCATCAAAAGAGGAAAAAAAAATTTCTAAAAAAAAAGATCTAGAAGACAAAGACGCTAAAGAGCAAGAAGATAAAAAAGTTAGAAGTGAAAGTCATAATAGTAAATCAGAAAGTAAGAAAGACAAAAATGAAGAAAGCGATGATGAAAGACAAAGAAAAGAGCATTCTGAAGCGAAGAAAAGTTCTCAAGAATCGAGCAAAAAATCAGGAAAAAAATTGATAAAAGTGAGAAAGGTTCGAAAATAAATAAGCATTTTGCTTTTAATTTCTCGAGAATGTAGTAAATAAAAAAAATAGCAATGAAATGAATTGGAAAAGTTAAACTATCCAAATTTGAATATGTCCATGTTTGATTCAAATTAAAATTTGAATTTAATTAGAATAATATCATTGCCTATCATCCATTTATCCATCATAGATGTTCGGATACTATTAATGAAATTTATTAAAAAGTTTTTTTTTTTTAATTTAACATGTTGAAATGATTCTGAAATGATTCTTACTTCAGAAGCGGAAATACAAAAAGCGATGCTGATAGCAATGTAGCAAATCTAAAAAAAGTTGAAAATGCCTTCACTTAATTCTGGATGATGCAGCAAAGTTGTAGAATTCTAATAGACGATTCTGGTTACATAACGAAGAAGCTCATTAAATTTTTTTTTTTAATAAATTTTTAATTTTTTATTTGCGGAATTAAAGTATATTTTGTCTAAGATGAAAATGTCATAAAACTAAAATTTATTATCGTCAAAATTTCGAGATTCAAGTTAGTAAAGAATAATTTTATTATCAAAAATTTTTTTTTTGTCAAAATTTCGAGATTTCAACTCCTAATTAGCAGTTCGATTTTCAAAATTCTCTTTTTCGAAGATTTGCATTCTAAACTGTTATTAGCTTTCTCTTTAAAATTTTCTCAACTTTACGCTTTTTTTCAGAAAATCTTTTCAAATGATTTTGCATCAAAAAGTTAAAAAATTTATCACTTTTTCATTTTATATGTAATATCTTTTGCTCAGTATGATTTCACAGAATTATGTCGAGAATAATTTACAATATCACGGAATAATCTCCGGAATATTGACGCCAAATAATTTAATACTATGAAAATTTTACACCATTGTTAATATTCGTATTTTTAATTTCATTTTTACGTAATTATTTTTTATTTTTGATCAAAATTTTGTTGAAATATTATTAGAGTAAATCAGTGATAAGAAAAACAATGCAAACAACTCAGAATAATTAATATCCTACAAGAAGAAATCATCTTCTTGCATTTCGATCATTTCTACCGATTGTTTCGCATCCTGTAATTGCGGTGTATAAACTGTAATTGCTTGAGTAACCTCAGTAATTTGTACTGTATTCAATGATTTTCCGATTCTATCGAATCTTTGATCGAGTATTTCGAATCATTTTCAGTGTATTGCTAAAAAAAAAAAAAAAAAATACTGTATATCTGATAAATTTCATAATTAAATATGCAACTGAAAAAACAAAACAAAAAAAAAAAGAAGTTGGAATCGAATTTGGTTAAAAATTTAAAAATATATCGCCCATTTTTCATTTCATATTTAGAATGAATTATGATACTACTCTAATCAATGAAGAAAAAACGAATTTTTGAATAAATAATTCATTTTATAAAAAATTACAAATTTTTATAAAATTGCATACATTTGTTATTGATTCATGCCCATTTGCTGAATCTACAGGTGTAATATTTTTATGTGAAAAATTTGGCAAAAATTCGACACAAATGCGTAAAATTTTGAAACTTCCAATCGATGATATTCTACTGCAATAAAATTATCATTTCTTATTCGAATTTAAAAAGTTTCTTTAAAAAATTTTTTTACTAAGTTAAGAATAATTTCAAATAATTTTAATAAATATAGTGAAAAAGAATGATAAATGTAATTCAAAAAAAAAAAAAAATGATAAGACATGTGAATATTTTTATAGTATGCAAGAAAGCATTTTATATGATTAAAAAAATTAAATTTATAAATGATAATATGAATGATTACGTTGAATATTGTTGTTCGGTATTTTTGTTGATTTGATTAGGGTAAACTTTGGCCGTTTTTGATGTAAATGCATTTGAGCCCGAGCCATTTTGATACGTCGATTTAGAAGTGTAAATATTACCGGATATGCGGAACAACTTATATACGGTAGTAGATGAATGTAATATGATGCTACGACAACTAGAAATTTCTAATGATATTAGGATGGATATGTTTTTCTCTTAAAATTATCGTAATTTGAAAAAAAAAAAAAATGAAATATTCAAAAAATATTGATTTTTTTGTGATGTGAAAATTTGAATTTCGATGATATTTCGATTGATTGAATTATCATATGTTCTGTAAATTGCTAATTGATAAGGTTTAAATGAATTATTGATATTTATTTTGACTAATTTTGATTTTGGAATTTGATAGCGAAATAGGAATCCAGTTTTAATCTGACCAATTTAAATTTAGTATATTCAAAAAGATTGAATTTTAAAAAAATTTGATGAAAATTTAATAATTAATGCAATTAAGCAAAGTTTAATATCAAATTTAATAGAATATTTTCTAAACATAAATATGTATATATGTATGTTGAAATGATTAAAATTTTATGATAAAAGCACACTTTCTTTAATAGATGAAAAAATTATCACATATATGTGTATATAAATCTATTTCATTTTAAATATTTTCTCAAATTCTTTCCAATTAAAAATTGTGTATGAAAAAATGTTTCGATAAAAAAATTTTAAAATATTTAATTCACTTTTTGAGAATCCAAAAAAATTTTAAATTTCTAATACTAAATTCATTTCTATATTCCATTAATTTCTATTAAATCTATCAATAAATTCCGAAAAAAGACCTGAACGATATTGAAAAAAAAAAAAAAAAAAAAAAAAAATAAAAAACAGAAATTCTGTCTATGTTAACAATAAAATTTTGAATGTTTTAAATTTTCTAAAATTTAAATTTGGAAATCAAAAATATATAAAAAATATATACATATATATATATGAAAATAGGCCTAAATCAGACTAACCAGTTCGACTCATCCGACTGATAAATTATGCGCAAAAATACTCAACCAATACGGTGACCAACATGATACGTAAACAACCGTAAGTACTAATACCGTTACTACAAGTCGACGTAATGGAGCTGCACTAAAACTTCAAAAAAAAAAAAAAAAAAAACATAAATTTTATTTTTTTTTTTTTTTTTTGTTTTAAAAAACTTTGAAATAATTTTTTTCAGACTTGTGTGAACTAATTTTTCGTTGAATTTTGATTGAATTAAGTTTTTTGTTGATTTTTTCTTTTACATTTTTCCGTTTTTTTTTTTTCATCCTCAATGTTTTTTTTGTTTTTTTTAAAACGATTAAAAGTTTT
>SNRZ01000104.1:0-255460 GCA_008729115.1 Dirofilaria repens
TGAAAGGTATAAAGAATCCTTAGTTTTTGTCACGGTTGAAGAAAATCGACGACACCGGTAATTTATCCAAATTAATAAATATATAACCTTAATCTTATATCTCGCTTGAATTATATAATTATTCCATATGTAATAAGATTACTTCAATCAAAATCAAATTTATTAGAGCCTAAACAAAATATTACATTCAAAAAAACATATCTATTTACAACATTACATTATTACATTTCAATAGCCAATCACATTTCAATAGCCAATCATAACCTTGAAATATTGAATCAATAATGGTATAAAATTAACAAAATTCACATATAACAATAGTTAATGTACGCATGATACAATATACAATTACTGTTTATCATTGTTAGTCGAATTGAATTGGATTGGAATATTTTTAATTTTCGGATTTTCAATAGCTTTCTTCTTAGCAGTTATTCGGAGGATTCCCTTATCCGATAATTGTGATTCTAAACTATTTTGCAATACAGTCTCTGGGATGGTATATTTGCGAATGAAATGTCGTTCTACAGAACCATGCTGATCATTTCGCTCCTCATGATGTCCTTCAACATAAAGCGTCTCATCCTGCATCTTTACCGTTAATTCTTCTGGACGGAAATGGCTTACATCTAATTGAATGCCGAAATTTTCCTTATCATCAATAATCTGAAAAACATTGACAATCAAATATGAACTCCTTAGATAGGAATTTATGACAAGGAAAGATTATTACCGATATGATAATGATGATAGCATATGAAATATAAAAATAATTAGAAATTAAACAGTGAAAATGAAGATGTTAAAAGATATACTTACCTCGCCGAAAGAATTTTGATTTGCGGTAGTGCACTCCCAAAATGGTTGAAGGGAATCCTCAAAATCCTCCAATAATCGGTTCATTAAACCACCAACCGTACGTCGTCCTTCGATTGGGCAATTGTGCCATCGTGAAAGAGATGGAAAAGCCAATAGCGCCATTTATGTCGTTGTCAAAATAAGTAAAAGCGTCGAAACAATGAAATTTTCAATTTGAAATTATCGAAAATCATCGCTCTTATATATCTCAAATATAGAATTTTTCAGAATGATCCGGCATATTCCACAATGTTCTCGAACATTCCATCTCTGCTGCGTACTCTTTTCTCTAAACTTTTTATCTCTAACAGAGCAAGAAGTGCATGGAATGATGTAAAAACACAAAAGTATTCAAACATTTCATAAACAAAATATTTGGCAACATTTTTAAAGTAAATCTCCTAATTTGAGTCAATGGTCACATCTATTTCTCGTTTGCTTTATTTCACTCGTTAATTCGTCGTCAACTTCGCATCTCATAAAGAACTTCTGCGAGGTGAAATTTGTTTGTTATCTTGCGAATTCATATTCTGAGTAATATGTGAATTCCCTATTTTAAATTTCCAAATAAAGCATTATGCACGGTTTATTTCACCTAAATATATGATGAAAAACATTAATTGAAATCTCTTATCGAAATTTACTCCCATAATTTGGTGAAAATTTATATAATTAGTGCATATTATGAAGGATTTGTGCTTTTTGAAATTTTTCTATTTTAATTAATTTAGGAGTGGTATTAATCTTATCCAACCGATTATTTCTTTTTTTATATTTACACTTCTCCCTTTCATATTGATTTGTTTTTTGAATCAAAGAGAAGTTTGATAAATCATTAATTATTATAAAATAGTTCAGCATTATAAAAAAAGAAATCAACATGAAGTGGAGAAGAGCGAATATAAAGAAATAATATCATCTATCATAGTCATTAAAACAAAATAGAATAAGGAATAAGTAATAAAAAAAGCAAATGAGATGAGATGAAAAGTTTAATTGATGAAATTATTGAAATAAAGTAGCAGGAGACAGATGTGATCATTGATTCAAATTAGGAGATTTACTTTAAAGATGTTGCCAAATATTTTGTTTATGAAATGTTTGAATACTTTTGTGTTTTTACATCATTCCATGCACTTCTTGCTCGTTAGAGATAAAAAAGTTTAAAGAAAAGAGTGATCTTATCTTAAATTCTAATAAAACACTTTGGAAATATAATAGTTGTAATCAGAAATTGTATGAACAATAATAGTTTTTTTTAATAGCTTTGAGATATGTAACATAATTCATTTGATAAATATGCACTGTTTTACAAATCCTATATATATATATATATATATATATATGCATTACTTAATAATACTATACATCTATTTCTTTTAATTGTAATAAAATATTTCACGCATATGATACTACTACATAAAAGATTAATACGCTAAAATTGAAAAGAAACAGTTATGAAGATGGCCATTGTCAAAACATTCATTTTAATTCAGAATTATTCCTTCAATAATCCGTGTCCGTTAACCAAGAAAATATAAAAAAGTATGTTGACATTGATTGTGAAAGATGATCACTAGAATTCAGATATAATTCAGTTATTTCTAGAAGGATATTTTCTTGTCTATCACTGTAATTGCACTTACTCATTCGGAACTGTCTAGAACATCCAGTATACTGAAAATATAATGTTCGGTTGTTGCTGAAATCGCGAAAAAGTTCCTTGATAAAATAAAAATATAAGAAAATTTGTTAGAGATGTATTAGAATATAGGTTAACATATTGTAAATCATTTTAGTTATCATATTTACGTGCTCCAAATTTAAGTTATTACTTTTACTCTGCCGATTTCATGACTGACCTCGAAATGGCGCAATGAATCCTAATTAACAACATCATTTAATTAGATGTAGTTCCCGAAGTCAGTCAGTCATATGGCGTATCGGACATGCTGGGATTAATGTTTTTCTTTAAATTATGAAATCATTGAATTTGTATTGTTGATTATCTTTAATTGCTGCGTTTGTTGATCTATTATCAAATTTATCGTAATAAAGGTTTAATTATCCAAGTTTGGGATGCTACTACTGAAAGGTATAAAGAATCCTTAGTTTTTGTCACGGTTGAAGAAAATCGACGACACCGGTAATTTATCCAAATTAATAAATATATAACCTTAATCTTATATCTCGCTTGAATTATATAATTATTCCATATGTAATAAGATTACTTCAATCAAAATCAAATTTATTAGAGCCTAAACAAAATATTACATTCAAAAAACATATCTATTTACAACATTACATTATTACATTTCAATAGCCAATCACATTTCAATAGCCAATCATAACCTTGAAATATTGAATCAATAATGGTATAAAATTAACAAAATTCACATATAACAATAGTTAATGTACGCATGATACAATATACAATTACTGTTTATCATTGTTAGTCGAATTGAATTGGATTGGAATATTTTTAATTTTCGGATTTTCAATAGCTTTCTTCTTAGCAGTTATTCGGAGGATTCCCTTATCCGATAATTGTGATTCTAAACTATTTTGCAATACAGTCTCTGGGATGGTATATTTGCGAATGAAATGTCGTTCTACAGAACCATGCTGATCATTTCGCTCCTCATGATGTCCTTCAACATAAAGCGTCTCATCCTGCATCTTTACCGTTAATTCTTCTGGACGGAAATGGCTTACATCTAATTGAATGCCGAAATTTTCCTTATCATCAATAATCTGAAAAACATTGACAATCAAATATGAACTCCTTAGATAGGAATTTATGACAAGGAAAGATTATTACCGATATGATAATGATGATAGCATATGAAATATAAAAATAATTAGAAATTAAACAGTGAAAATGAAGATGTTAAAAGATATACTTACCTCGCCGAAAGAATTTTGATTTGCGGTAGTGCACTCCCAAAATGGTTGAAGGGAATCCTCAAAATCCTCCAATAATCGGTTCATTAAACCACCAACCGTACGTCGTCCTTCGATTGGGCAATTGTGCCATCGTGAAAGAGATGGAAAAGCCAATAGCGCCATTTATGTCGTTGTCAAAATAAGTAAAAGCGTCGAAACAATGAAATTTTCAATTTGAAATTATCGAAAATCATCGCTCTTATATATCTCAAATATAGAATTTTTCAGAATGATCCGGCATATTCCACAATGTTCTCGAACATTCCATCTCTGCTGCGTACTCTTTTCTCTAAACTTTTTATCTCTAACAGAGCAAGAAGTGCATGGAATGATGTAAAAACACAAAAGTATTCAAACATTTCATAAACAAAATATTTGGCAACATTTTTAAAGTAAATCTCCTAATTTGAGTCAATGGTCACATCTATTTCTCGTTTGCTTTATTTCACTCGTTAATTCGTCGTCAACTTCGCATCTCATAAAGAACTTCTGCGAGGTGAAATTTGTTTGTTATCTTGCGAATTCATATTCTGAGTAATATGTGAATTCCCTATTTTAAATTTCCAAATAAAGCATTATGCACGGTTTATTTCACCTAAATATATGATGAAAAACATTAATTGAAATCTCTTATCGAAATTTACTCCCATAATTTGGTGAAAATTTATATAATTAGTGCATATTATGAAGGATTTGTGCTTTTTGAAATTTTTCTATTTTAATTAATTTAGGAGTGGTATTAATCTTATCCAACCGATTATTTCTTTTTTTATATTTACACTTTCCCTTTCATATTGATTTGTTTTTTGAATCAAAGAGAAGTTTGATAAATCATTAATTATTATAAAATAGTTCAGCATTATAAAAAAAGAAATCAACATGAAGTGGAGAAGAGCGAATATAAAGAAATAATATCATCTATCATAGTCATTAAAACAAAATAGAATAAGGAATAAGTAATAAAAAAGCAAATGAGATGAGATGAAAAGTTTAATTGATGAAATTATTGAAATAAAGTAGCAGGAGACAGATGTGATCATTGATTCAAATTAGGAGATTTACTTTAAAGATGTTGCCAAATATTTTGTTTATGAAATGTTTGAATACTTTTGTGTTTTTACATCATTCCATGCACTTCTTGCTCGTTAGAGATAAAAAAGTTTAAAGAAAAGAGTGATCTTATCTTAAATTCTAATAAAACACTTTGGAAATATAATAGTTGTAATCAGAAATTGTATGAACAATAATAGTTTTTTTTAATAGCTTTGAGATATGTAACATAATTCATTTGATAAATATGCACTGTTTTACAAATATATATATATATATATATATGCATTACTTAATAATACTATACATCTATTTCTTTTAATTGTAATAAAATATTTCACGCATATGATACTACTACATAAAAGATTAATACGCTAAAATTGAAAAGAAACAGTTATGAAGATGGCCATTGTCAAAACATTCATTTTAATTCAGAATTATTCCTTCAATAATCCGTGTCCGTTAACCAAGAAAATATAAAAAAGTATGTTGACATTGATTGTGAAAGATGATCACTAGAATTCAGATATAATTCAGTTATTTCTAGAAGGATATTTTCTTGTCTATCACTGTAATTGCACTTACTCATTCGGAACTGTCTAGAACATCCAGTATACTGAAAATATAATGTTCGGTTGTTGCTGAAATCGCGAAAAAGTTCCTTGATAAAATAAAAATATAAGAAAATTTGTTAGAGATGTATTAGAATATAGGTTAACATATTGTAAATCATTTTAGTTATCATATTTACGTGCTCCAAATTTAAGTTATTACTTTTACTCTGCCGATTTCATGACTGACCTCGAAATGGCGCAATGAATCCTAATTAACAACATCATTTAATTAGATGTAGTTCCCGAAGTCAGTCAGTCATATGGCGTATCGGACATGCTGGGATTAATGTTTTTCTTTAAATTATGAAATCATTGAATTTGTATTGTTGATTATCTTTAATTGCTGCGTTTGTTGATCTATTATCAAATTTATCGTAATAAAGGTTTAATTATCCAAGTTTGGGATGCTACTACTGAAAGGTATAAAGAATCCTTAGTTTTTGTCACGGTTGAAGAAAATCGACGACACCGGTAATTTATCCAAATTAATAAATATATAACCTTAATCTTATATCTCGCTTGAATTATATAATTATTCCATATGTAATAAGATTACTTCAATCAAAATCAAATTTATTAGAGCCTAAACAAAATATTACATTCAAAAAAACATATCTATTTACAACATTACATTATTACATTTCAATAGCCAATCACATTTCAATAGCCAATCATAACCTTGAAATATTGAATCAATAATGGTATAAAATTAACAAAATTCACATATAACAATAGTTAATGTACGCATGATACAATATACAATTACTGTTTATCATTGTTAGTCGAATTGAATTGGATTGGAATATTTTTAATTTTCGGATTTTCAATAGCTTTCTTCTTAGCAGTTATTCGGAGGATTCCCTTATCCGATAATTGTGATTCTAAACTATTTTGCAATACAGTCTCTGGGATGGTATATTTGCGAATGAAATGTCGTTCTACAGAACCATGCTGATCATTTCGCTCCTCATGATGTCCTTCAACATAAAGCGTCTCATCCTGCATCTTTACCGTTAATTCTTCTGGACGGAAATGGCTTACATCTAATTGAATGCCGAAATTTTCCTTATCATCAATAATCTGAAAAACATTGACAATCAAATATGAACTCCTTAGATAGGAATTTATGACAAGGAAAGATTATTACCGATATGATAATGATGATAGCATATGAAATATAAAAATAATTAGAAATTAAACAGTGAAAATGAAGATGTTAAAAGATATACTTACCTCGCCGAAAGAATTTTGATTTGCGGTAGTGCACTCCCAAAATGGTTGAAGGGAATCCTCAAAATCCTCCAATAATCGGTTCATTAAACCACCAACCGTACGTCGTCCTTCGATTGGGCAATTGTGCCATCGTGAAAGAGATGGAAAAGCCAATAGCGCCATTTATGTCGTTGTCAAAATAAGTAAAAGCGTCGAAACAATGAAATTTTCAATTTGAAATTATCGAAAATCATCGCTCTTATATATCTCAAATATAGAATTTTTCAGAATGATCCGGCATATTCCACAATGTTCTCGAACATTCCATCTCTGCTGCGTACTCTTTTCTCTAAACTTTTTATCTCTAACAGAGCAAGAAGTGCATGGAATGATGTAAAAACACAAAAGTATTCAAACATTTCATAAACAAAATATTTGGCAACATTTTTAAAGTAAATCTCCTAATTTGAGTCAATGGTCACATCTATTTCTCGTTTGCTTTATTTCACTCGTTAATTCGTCGTCAACTTCGCATCTCATAAAGAACTTCTGCGAGGTGAAATTTGTTTGTTATCTTGCGAATTCATATTCTGAGTAATATGTGAATTCCCTATTTTAAATTTCCAAATAAAGCATTATGCACGGTTTATTTCACCTAAATATATGATGAAAAACATTAATTGAAATCTCTTATCGAAATTTACTCCCATAATTTGGTGAAAATTTATATAATTAGTGCATATTATGAAGGATTTGTGCTTTTTGAAATTTTTCTATTTTAATTAATTTAGGAGTGGTATTAATCTTATCCAACCGATTATTTCTTTTTTTATATTTACACTTCTCCCTTTCATATTGATTTGTTTTTTGAATCAAAGAGAAGTTTGATAAATCATTAATTATTATAAAATAGTTCAGCATTATAAAAAAAGAAATCAACATGAAGTGGAGAAGAGCGAATATAAAGAAATAATATCATCTATCATAGTCATTAAAACAAAATAGAATAAGGAATAAGTAATAAAAAAAGCAAATGAGATGAGATGAAAAGTTTAATTGATGAAATTATTGAAATAAAGTAGCAGGAGACAGATGTGATCATTGATTCAAATTAGGAGATTTACTTTAAAGATGTTGCCAAATATTTTGTTTATGAAATGTTTGAATACTTTTGTGTTTTTACATCATTCCATGCACTTCTTGCTCGTTAGAGATAAAAAAGTTTAAAGAAAAGAGTGATCTTATCTTAAATTCTAATAAAACACTTTGGAAATATAATAGTTGTAATCAGAAATTGTATGAACAATAATAGTTTTTTTTAATAGCTTTGAGATATGTAACATAATTCATTTGATAAATATGCACTGTTTTACAAATCCTATATATATATATATATATATATGCATTACTTAATAATACTATACATCTATTTCTTTTAATTGTAATAAAATATTTCACGCATATGATACTACTACATAAAAGATTAATACGCTAAAATTGAAAAGAAACAGTTATGAAGATGGCCATTGTCAAAACATTCATTTTAATTCAGAATTATTCCTTCAATAATCCGTGTCCGTTAACCAAGAAAATATAAAAAAGTATGTTGACATTGATTGTGAAAGATGATCACTAGAATTCAGATATAATTCAGTTATTTCTAGAAGGATATTTTCTTGTCTATCACTGTAATTGCACTTACTCATTCGGAACTGTCTAGAACATCCAGTATACTGAAAATATAATGTTCGGTTGTTGCTGAAATCGCGAAAAAGTTCCTTGATAAAATAAAAATATAAGAAAATTTGTTAGAGATGTATTAGAATATAGGTTAACATATTGTAAATCATTTTAGTTATCATATTTACGTGCTCCAAATTTAAGTTATTACTTTTACTCTGCCGATTTCATGACTGACCTCGAAATGGCGCAATGAATCCTAATTAACAACATCATTTAATTAGATGTAGTTCCCGAAGTCAGTCAGTCATATGGCGTATCGGACATGCTGGGATTAATGTTTTTCTTTAAATTATGAAATCATTGAATTTGTATTGTTGATTATCTTTAATTGCTGCGTTTGTTGATCTATTATCAAATTTATCGTAATAAAGGTTTAATTATCCAAGTTTGGGATGCTACTACTGAAAGGTATAAAAGAATCCTTAGTTTTTGTCACGGTTGAAGAAAATCGACGACACCGGTAATTTATCCAAATTAATAAATATATAACCTTAATCTTATATCTCGCTTGAATTATATAATTATTCCATATGTAATAAGATTACTTCAATCAAAATCAAATTTATTAGAGCCTAAACAAAATATTACATTCAAAAAAACATATCTATTTACAACATTACATTATTACATTTCAATAGCCAATCACATTTCAATAGCCAATCATAACCTTGAAATATTGAATCAATAATGGTATAAAATTAACAAAATTCACATATAACAATAGTTAATGTACGCATGATACAATATACAATTACTGTTTATCATTGTTAGTCGAATTGAATTGGATTGGAATATTTTTAATTTTCGGATTTTCAATAGCTTTCTTCTTAGCAGTTATTCGGAGGATTCCCTTATCCGATAATTGTGATTCTAAACTATTTTGCAATACAGTCTCTGGGATGGTATATTTGCGAATGAAATGTCGTTCTACAGAACCATGCTGATCATTTCGCTCCTCATGATGTCCTTCAACATAAAGCGTCTCATCCTGCATCTTTACCGTTAATTCTTCTGGACGGAAATGGCTTACATCTAATTGAATGCCGAAATTTTCCTTATCATCAATAATCTGAAAAACATTGACAATCAAATATGAACTCCTTAGATAGGAATTTATGACAAGGAAAGATTATTACCGATATGATAATGATGATAGCATATGAAATATAAAAATAATTAGAAATTAAACAGTGAAAATGAAGATGTTAAAAGATATACTTACCTCGCCGAAAGAATTTTGATTTGCGGTAGTGCACTCCCAAAATGGTTGAAGGGAATCCTCAAAATCCTCCAATAATCGGTTCATTAAACCACCAACCGTACGTCGTCCTTCGATTGGGCAATTGTGCCATCGTGAAAGAGATGGAAAAGCCAATAGCGCCATTTATGTCGTTGTCAAAATAAGTAAAAGCGTCGAAACAATGAAATTTTCAATTTGAAATTATCGAAAATCATCGCTCTTATATATCTCAAATATAGAATTTTTCAGAATGATCCGGCATATTCCACAATGTTCTCGAACATTCCATCTCTGCTGCGTACTCTTTTCTCTAAACTTTTTATCTCTAACAGAGCAAGAAGTGCATGGAATGATGTAAAAACACAAAAGTATTCAAACATTTCATAAACAAAATATTTGGCAACATTTTAAAGTAAATCTCCTAATTTGATCAATGGTCACATCTATTTCTCGTTTGCTTTATTTCACTCGTTAATTCGTCGTCAACTTCGCATCTCATAAAGAACTTCTGCGAGGTGAAATTTGTTTGTTATCTTGCGAATTCATATTCTGAGTAATATGTGAATTCCCTATTTTAAATTTCCAAATAAAGCATTATGCACGGTTTATTTCACCTAAATATATGATGAAAAACATTAATTGAAATCTCTTATCGAAATTTACTCCCATAATTTGGTGAAAATTTATATAATTAGTGCATATTATGAAGGATTTGTGCTTTTTGAAATTTTTCTATTTTAATTAATTTAGGAGTGGTATTAATCTTATCCAACCGATTATTTCTTTTTTATATTTACACTTCTCCCTTTCATATTGATTTGTTTTTTGAATCAAAGAGAAGTTTGATAAATCATTAATTATTATAAAATAGTTCAGCATTATAAAAAAAGAAATCAACATGAAGTGGAGAAGAGCGAATATAATGAAATAATATCATCTATCATAGTCATTAAAACAAAATAGAATAAGGAATAAGTAATAAAAAAAGCAAATGAGATGAGATGAAAAGTTTAATTGATGAAATTATTGAAATAAAGTAGCAGGAGACAGATGTGATCATTGATTCAAATTAGGAGATTTACTTTAAAAATGTTGCCAAATATTTTGTTTATGAAATGTTTGAATACTTTTGTGTTTTTACATCATTCCATGCACTTCTTGCTCTGTTAGAGATAAAAAGTTTAGAGAAAAGAGTACGCAGCAGAGATGGAATGTTCGAGAACATTGTGGAATATGCCGGATCATTCTGAAAAATTCTATATTTGAGATATATAAGAGCGATGATTTTCGATAATTTCAAATTGAAAATTTCATTGTTTCGACGCTTTTACTTATTTTGACAACGACATAAATGGCGCTATTGGCTTTTCCATCTCTTTCACGATGGCACAATTGCCCAATCGAAGGACGACGTACGGTTGGTGGTTTAATGAACCGATTATTGGAGGATTTTGAGGATTCCCTTCAACCATTTTGGGAGTGCACTACCGCAAATCAAAATTCTTTCGGCGAGGTAAGTATATCTTTTAACATCTTCATTTTCACTGTTTAATTTCTAATTATTTTTATATTTCATATGCTATCATCATTATCATATCGGTAATAATCTTTCCTTGTCATAAATTCCTATCTAAGGAGTTCATATTTGATTGTCAATGTTTTTCAGATTATTGATGATAAGGAAAATTTCGGCATTCAATTAGATGTAAGCCATTTCCGTCCAGAAGAATTAACGGTAAAGATGCAGGATGAGACGCTTTATGTTGAAGGACATCATGAGGAGCGAAATGATCAGCATGGTTCTGTAGAACGACATTTCATTCGCAAATATACCATCCCAGAGACTGTATTGCAAAATAGTTTAGAATCACAATTATCGGATAAGGGAATCCTCCGAATAACTGCTAAGAAGAAAGCTATTGAAAATCCGAAAATTAAAAATATTCCAATCCAATTCAATTCGACTAACAATGATAAACAGTAATTGTATATTGTATCATGCGTACATTAACTATTGTTATATGTGAATTTTGTTAATTTTATACCATTATTGATTCAATATTTCAAGGTTATGATTGGCTATTGAAATGTGATTGGCTATTGAAATGTAATAATGTAATGTTGTAAATAGATATGTTTTTTTGAATGTAATATTTTGTTTAGGCTCTAATAAATTTGATTTTGATTGAAGTAATCTTTTACATATGGAATAATTATATAATTCAAGCGAGATATAAGATTAAGGTTATATATTTATTAATTTGGATAAATTACCGGTGTCGTCGATTTTCTTCAACCGTGACAAAAACTAAGGATTCTTTATACCTTTCAGTAGTAGCATCCCAAACTTGGATAATTAAACCTTTATTACGATAAATTTGATAATAGATCAACAAACGCAGCAATTAAAGATAATCAACAATACAAATTCAATGATTTCATAATTTAAAGAAAAACATTAATCCCAGCATGTCCGATACGCCATATGACTGACTGACTTCGGGAACTACATCTAATTAAATGATGTTGTTAATTAGGATTCATTGCGCCATTTCGAGGTCAGTCATGAAATCGGCAGAGTAAAAGTAATAACTTAAATTTGGAGCACGTAAATATGATAACTAAAATGATTTACAATATGTTAACCTATATTCTAATACATCTCTAACAAATTTTCTTATATTTTTATTTTATCAAGGAACTTTTTCGCGATTTCAGCAACAACCGAACATTATATTTTCAGTATACTGGATGTTCTAGACAGTTCCGAATGAGTAAGTGCAATTACAGTGATAGACAAGAAAATATCCTTCTAGAAATAACTGAATTATATCTGAATTCTAGTGATCATCTTTCACAATCAATGTCAACATACTTTTTTATATTTTCTTGGTTAACGGACACGGATTATTGAAGGAATAATTCTGAATTAAAATGAATGTTTTGACAATGGCCATCTTCATAACTGTTTCTTTTCAATTTTAGCGTATTAATCTTTTATGTAGTAGTATCATATGCGTGAAATATTTTATTACAATTAAAAGAAATAGATGTATAGTATTATTAAGTAATGCATATATATATATATATATATATATATATATATATATGGATTTGTAAAACAGTGCATATTTATCAAATGAATTATGTTACATATCTCAAAGCTATTAAAAAAAACTATTATTGTTCATACAATTTCTGATTACAACTATTATATTTCCAAAGTGTTTTATTAGAATTTAAGATAAGATCACTCTTTTCTTTAAACTTTTTTATCTCTAACGAGCAAGAAGTGCATGGAATGATGTAAAAACACAAAAGTATTCAAACATTTCATAAACAAAATATTTGGCAACATCTTTAAAGTAAATCTCCTAATTTGAATCAATGATCACATCTGTCTCCTGCTACTTTATTTCAATAATTTCATCAATTAAACTTTTCATCTCATCTCATTTGCTTTTTTTATTACTTATTCCTTATTCTATTTTGTTTTAATGACTATGATAGATGATATTATTTCTTTATATTCGCTCTTCTCCACTTCATGTTGATTTCTTTTTTTATAATGCTGAACTATTTTATAATAATTAATGATTTATCAAACTTCTCTTTGATTCAAAAAACAAATCAATATGAAAGGGAGAAGTGTAAATATAAAAAAAGAAATAATCGGTTGGATAAGATTAATACCACTCCTAAATTAATTAAAATAGAAAAATTTCAAAAAGCACAAATCCTTCATAATATGCACTAATTATATAAATTTTCACCAAATTATGGGAGTAAATTTCGATAAGAGATTTCAATTAATGTTTTTTCATATATTTAGGTGAAATAAACCGTGCATAATGCTTTATTTGGAAATTTAAAATAGGGAATTCACATATTACTCAGAATATGAATTCGCAAGATAACAAACAAATTTCACCTCGCAGAAGTTCTTTATGAGATGCGAAGTTGACGACGAATTAACGAGTGAAATAAAGCAAACGAGAAATAGATGTGACCATTGACTCAAATTAGGAGATTTACTTTAAAAATGTTGCCAAATATTTTGTTTATGAAATGTTTGAATACTTTTGTGTTTTTACATCATTCCATGCACTTCTTGCTCTGTTAGAGATAAAAAGTTTAGAGAAAAGAGTACGCAGCAGAGATGGAATGTTCGAGAACATTGTGGAATATGCCGGATCATTCTGAAAAATTCTATATTTGAGATATATAAGAGCGATGATTTTCGATAATTTCAAATTGAAAATTTCATTGTTTCGACGCTTTTACTTATTTTGACAACGACATAAATGGCGCTATTGGCTTTTCCATCTCTTTCACGATGGCACAATTGCCCAATCGAAGGACGACGTACGGTTGGTGGTTTAATGAACCGATTATTGGAGGATTTTGAGGATTCCCTTCAACCATTTTGGGAGTGCACTACCGCAAATCAAAATTCTTTCGGCGAGGTAAGTATATCTTTTAACATCTTCATTTTCACTGTTTAATTTCTAATTATTTTTATATTTCATATGCTATCATCATTATCATATCGGTAATAATCTTTCCTTGTCATAAATTCCTATCTAAGGAGTTCATATTTGATTGTCAATGTTTTTCAGATTATTGATGATAAGGAAAATTTCGGCATTCAATTAGATGTAAGCCATTTCCGTCCAGAAGAATTAACGGTAAAGATGCAGGATGAGACGCTTTATGTTGAAGGACATCATGAGGAGCGAAATGATCAGCATGGTTCTGTAGAACGACATTTCATTCGCAAATATACCATCCCAGAGACTGTATTGCAAAATAGTTTAGAATCACAATTATCGGATAAGGGAATCCTCCGAATAACTGCTAAGAAGAAAGCTATTGAAAATCCGAAAATTAAAAATATTCCAATCCAATTCAATTCGACTAACAATGATAAACAGTAATTGTATATTGTATCATGCGTACATTAACTATTGTTATATGTGAATTTTGTTAATTTTATACCATTATTGATTCAATATTTCAAGGTTATGATTGGCTATTGAAATGTGATTGGCTATTGAAATGTAATAATGTAATGTTGTAAATAGATATGTTTTTTTGAATGTAATATTTTGTTTAGGCTCTAATAAATTTGATTTTGATTGAAGTAATCTTATTACATATGGAATAATTATATAATTCAAGCGAGATATAAGATTAAGGTTATATATTTATTAATTTGGATAAATTACCGGTGTCGTCGATTTTCTTCAACCGTGACAAAAACTAAGGATTCTTTATACCTTTCAGTAGTAGCATCCCAAACTTGGATAATTAAACCTTTATTACGATAAATTTGATAATAGATCAACAAACGCAGCAATTAAAGATAATCAACAATACAAATTCAATGATTTCATAATTTAAAGAAAAACATTAATCCCAGCATGTCCGATACGCCATATGACTGACTGACTTCGGGAACTACATCTAATTAAATGATGTTGTTAATTAGGATTCATTGCGCCATTTCGAGGTCAGTCATGAAATCGGCAGAGTAAAAGTAATAACTTAAATTTGGAGCACGTAAATATGATAACTAAAATGATTTACAATATGTTAACCTATATTCTAATACATCTCTAACAAATTTTCTTATATTTTTATTTTATCAAGGAACTTTTTCGCGATTTCAGCAACAACCGAACATTATATTTTCAGTATACTGGATGTTCTAGACAGTTCCGAATGAGTAAGTGCAATTACAGTGATAGACAAGAAAATATCCTTCTAGAAATAACTGAATTATATCTGAATTCTAGTGATCATCTTTCACAATCAATGTCAACATACTTTTTTATATTTTCTTGGTTAACGGACACGGATTATTGAAGGAATAATTCTGAATTAAAATGAATGTTTTGACAATGGCCATCTTCATAACTGTTTCTTTTCAATTTTAGCGTATTAATCTTTTATGTAGTAGTATCATATGCGTGAAATATTTTATTACAATTAAAAGAAATAGATGTATAGTATTATTAAGTAATGCATATATATATATATATATATATATATATATATATATATATATATATAGGATTTGTAAAACAGTGCATATTTATCAAATGAATTATGTTACATATCTCAAAGCTATTAAAAAAAACTATTATTGTTCATACAATTTCTGATTACAACTATTATATTTCCAAAGTGTTTTATTAGAATTTAAGATAAGATCACTCTTTTCTTTAAACTTTTTTATCTCTAACGAGCAAGAAGTGCATGGAATGATGTAAAAACACAAAAGTATTCAAACATTTCATAAACAAAATATTTGGCAACATCTTTAAAGTAAATCTCCTAATTTGAATCAATGATCACATCTGTCTCCTGCTACTTTATTTCAATAATTTCATCAATTAAACTTTTCATCTCATCTCATTTGCTTTTTTTATTACTTATTCCTTATTCTATTTTGTTTTAATGACTATGATAGATGATATTATTTCTTTATATTCGCTCTTCTCCACTTCATGTTGATTTCTTTTTTTATAATGCTGAACTATTTTATAATAATTAATGATTTATCAAACTTCTCTTTGATTCAAAAAACAAATCAATATGAAAGGGAGAAGTGTAAATATAAAAAAAGAAATAATCGGTTGGATAAGATTAATACCACTCCTAAATTAATTAAAATAGAAAAATTTCAAAAAGCACAAATCCTTCATAATATGCACTAATTATATAAATTTTCACCAAATTATGGAGTAAATTTCGATAAGAGATTTCAATTAATGTTTTTCATCATATATTTAGGTGAAATAAACCGTGCATAATGCTTTATTTGGAAATTTAAAATAGGGAATTCACATATTACTCAGAATATGAATTCGCAAGATAACAAACAAATTTCACCTCGCAGAAGTTCTTTATGAGATGCGAAGTTGACGACGAATTAACGAGTGAAATAAAGCAAACGAGAAATAGATGTGACCATTGACTCAAATTAGGAGATTTACTTTAAAAATGTTGCCAAATATTTTGTTTATGAAATGTTTGAATACTTTTGTGTTTTTACATCATTCCATGCACTTCTTGCTCTGTTAGAGATAAAAAGTTTAGAGAAAAGAGTACGCAGCAGAGATGGAATGTTCGAGAACATTGTGGAATATGCCGGATCATTCTGAAAAATTCTATATTTGAGATATATAAGAGCGATGATTTTCGATAATTTCAAATTGAAAATTTCATTGTTTCGACGCTTTTACTTATTTTGACAACGACATAAATGGCGCTATTGGCTTTTCCATCTCTTTCACGATGGCACAATTGCCCAATCGAAGGACGACGTACGGTTGGTGGTTTAATGAACCGATTATTGGAGGATTTTGAGGATTCCCTTCAACCATTTTGGGAGTGCACTACCGCAAATCAAAATTCTTTCGGCGAGGTAAGTATATCTTTTAACATCTTCATTTTCACTGTTTAATTTCTAATTATTTTTATATTTCATATGCTATCATCATTATCATATCGGTAATAATCTTTCCTTGTCATAAATTCCTATCTAAGGAGTTCATATTTGATTGTCAATGTTTTTCAGATTATTGATGATAAGGAAAATTTCGGCATTCAATTAGATGTAAGCCATTTCCGTCCAGAAGAATTAACGGTAAAGATGCAGGATGAGACGCTTTATGTTGAAGGACATCATGAGGAGCGAAATGATCAGCATGGTTCTGTAGAACGACATTTCATTCGCAAATATACCATCCCAGAGACTGTATTGCAAAATAGTTTAGAATCACAATTATCGGATAAGGGAATCCTCCGAATAACTGCTAAGAAGAAAGCTATTGAAAATCCGAAAATTAAAAATATTCCAATCCAATTCAATTCGACTAACAATGATAAACAGTAATTGTATATTGTATCATGCGTACATTAACTATTGTTATATGTGAATTTTGTTAATTTTATACCATTATTGATTCAATATTTCAAGGTTATGATTGGCTATTGAAATGTGATTGGCTATTGAAATGTAATAATGTAATGTTGTAAATAGATATGTTTTTTTGAATGTAATATTTTGTTTAGGCTCTAATAAATTTGATTTTGATTGAAGTAATCTTATTACATATAATTATGCTTTCTCTTTTCATCCTATCTTCTTGACGTCATGATATCGGTTTAGGGAGGAAGTAAAAGTATTTTTTCCGTGTAAATGTTTGAAATATTTTCAGCAATCCTTATCATTAGGAAACATGAATTGAATGTTTTCCGTTATGTTTTTCGAAAAAATTTATTTACTTACATTCATCAGGTACAATTATATACTGTTCAACAAATTTCTTTTAATTCCGCAAAATAGATTTATTTTGAGAATATCGCGTTGCAAATATCAATTTCTCCAATTTATCTAACTCTGTGAAAAATAGTATCCTTGAATATTGACTTTTTGTTTTATGAAACTGCATAATTTCTTCATATGGGCTTCGATTCTGTAACTCTTATTCATAGAACGGTTGCCAGATGTTGCAAGAAAATGAATAAAAAAAAATTTTCCAGATGACCAATATGTAGAAAAATTAGTCAATGTCTTCATATTTCAGCGTAACGGAAGCTCTGCTCTTTCATTTTCAAAAATTTATTCTAGCAGAATGATGTTTTTATTCCTTGCATAGTAATATCGCAACTTCCTTTGAAAAATAAGTTGATATTTTATTTCATTCCGTACATCTCGATTGGTTTCATATAGTTTTTCAACAGGAGTCTATTAATTAAAGAATCCAAGTGCAAATATAAAATTTAATCATAATGGTGAGGTTTCAGCCAATAAAACATTGAAAATTTTTATTGAAATATCTAGTTAGAATGACTTATTCAGCTTAGTCGATAGTTTGAACCTTTTATCTATGATGACTTAAATTATCTATGAAGAATAATTTTTATCTATGAAGAATGTAATGACAAATCTCCAGCATATTGATACACTAAACTAAGTGAAACAAATTTGACATTATAATCAAGACAAAAAAAAATGAATCAAAATTAGACGACGTGTAAATAAAATTTTGGGAAATTTTTCACAAAAAAGTAATTATGTAGTGGATGTTTAGACATCTGACAAATAAATTTACTTCTTTGTTATCTTTTTCAGTTTAATGATTGAAAAGATGCTTAAAGAAACAGATGAATATCTATCTAGCCATCTATCCGATGAGCAATTGGTTCTACTCTACGTGATGGATAAATAGAAATATGTATTAAGTGTTAACTAAAGCAAATCACTTACTGATCATTTTCTCTATTCAGTTCGAACAGCCGAAGTATGAGATCGGTGTCCCGGTGAAGAAGAAGGAGATAGCAATGGATCTCGAATGCCACATGTTACCATTACCGCAACTATCATCAGCATCGGCTTACAAATCCTACTAACCATATATCGTTTAGATCCATTATTTTTGGCAATGCTATCATTTTCTTTTTTATTTTATTTTGAAAAATGTTTTTATGTAAAATTTAAAATAATTCTTCTTGAAAATTTTGAAATTTTCGATTTAAGTTTGCTTTCTTTAAATGAAAGATTGAACTATTTTATTGGATACAATGAATAAATCTTTAGCATTTCTATATAAAAATGTTAATTAATAATGAATTTCATCCTCAACTTCCATATCATCATGAACAATTATAAAGCTGTTATGCAAATGAATATTCACAATAATCGATTCGTTGATTCAAAATTGATAGTATAATTTTTCAGATAAAATATTTATAAATTAAATTCTCAAATTTTCCTAATTTTCGCTTTATTAATTTGCTCTTTGAAATATTGGGATTTTTTAAATTAATTCATTAGTCTCTACAATAACGAATATTAATCTGTAAAAATGTGATACTCTCTAATGGCATACTTTTTCCTGCTATTTGTCAAATACAATTGCGTAGTGAATCCTGAAAACAATGATATCAATTTAAATATTCATTGCATCACTTTTTGTGCAGTCAATGGAGAGAATGTTATTAATTAAATAAGTTTTCAATAATTATATATTTTTTATCCCTCTTAGAGTTTGAAATTTTTCAATGATTAATTTTCGAAATAATTATAGTAGTTATCACTTATCAGATAGTAATTTGTGGAAAAAACGCATCTATTGAAATATGCAAAGATATATATTTGCCTTTTTCAGAATAAATTGGAGTAGCAAATAAGTTGCATCAATTTCAGTAGAAATCATATACATGTGTCCGATTTTTGTTTTATCCATTTCAAAAGTTTTTTTTTGACCGAAATTCTGTTTTATCAGCAACAAAGAAAATTTGGTGAAAGGCAGACAAAGTGATAAGAAAGAGTGGTAAGAACAAAGTGATAAGTAAAGCTAAATCTGATTATTTAAAGCTATAAGAGATTAAGCGAAAAGCTATACTGCATTTTCTCTCTGTTACCTATTTTATTTCTAAGGAGAGATTTTTTACACGAAATGTTATCATAATGCTGATATAATCTTATTATGTGAAACCAATATTTATTATAAAATTTCTTATTATTTTAATTAACGAAAAAAAAATCAATAAATTGGTCATTGTCATTCATAAAATGAGCCACTAATTAATAACATAATTTAATTAAAATTTTTTCTGCTACTTGTTTAAATGTAGATTACAACAAAACTTCAAAAAATTGCGTTTAAAAAATCTAATTTAAGAAATTCCGCAGCTTTAGATCTCAGTCTCAATTTTCCGCCTAAACTCTTCAATAATCTAAACTCATCATTTAAAATAATTCAGTCTATAAGAATAAAAAGTAATATGATGTTAAATAAGTAAAAATTTTATATTGATATTAAGCTTATAAATTAAAATTAAAACGAGCAAATATACTCCAAATAGCTGCTTCAAGCATAAAATTTAAAATAGATGCATTTTTAGACAGTAGCTAACAAATTTATTCAATTCATAATAATATTTTCCCATTTAAATAATTACCATATTGTTTAAATTTTAACATATCTTTAATGAGATATATGTGAATAGCGCAACTGCAATTCATTTGAAAATATCTCCTGATAGTGATGTAACCGGATGTCCAAAATAGTGCTGATTCATCGTTGAAAGTAGATATTGATGAATTCATTCAAAACCTTTTTTTTAAGCAACTTACGAAACTAATGATAATCTGCTGACTCGTTTCTTTAACTAATTTGTCTCTTCAACAGTTTGCATAAAGCATAAAGCATCTTAAAAATAAGATGTTTCTTGTGACTCTGAAATCTTTATCTTTCATTTTCCCATGTTGATGAAAATCAGTCTGATTTCGAATTCTAAGACAAAATAATAGTTTAAATAAAAATTAACTAGTATTACTTGAATTTTAAAATTGTTTTTCAAAATTGTGTTTTAAATTTTCTCGTCAAGAATTACGATGCATTTATATATACATATATATGATTTACAAACGTATGATTTATTCATTATCATTGAAATTATAAAAAACTTGAAATAAATACATTTTTTTTTCAAGACGCTTCAGAAGATAGTAATTTGTTAATTTTTTTCCTGCCATTACCAGACTAATATATTTCCGACAAAATAAATATCTTTTTTAAAAAAAAGATTTGTATACTTGTTTTTAACAAATATTTGTTTGAAAAACATTTAATTAGAAAAGAATTTTTAGATTAAAATGTTTTAATTTATGAAACCAAAAAATATATTTATATCGTTTTTAAATTTCCATAGCCGTTTCAAGAACGATGATTATATGTATGTGTTTTAATCGTATTTTCAACAACTTTGTATACAATGATTTCCTGAGTTTTCTTCGTCGTTTTCATGTCGTTTCTTTTTTCATCTTTGAATCAATTTCAAATATTTCGAAAATATCTTTCAATATGTGTCGGAATGCTTTGAATACGATAACGAAAACATTATTTTCAGAATCAAACAAATGATTTAATGATGATGTTTTGTGTGGGTGTAAAAACATATCATTCAAATGAGTTATTAAATGATCTCGTTTTCTATGAACGCAAAGATTGATCATCAAGACAAGATTTGTTGTTAATTGAACAAACTATGTCAACAGTTGCTCTCACAATTGCTAGATGTCTTTGGGAAGAAGAAGAAAAATGAGCATTATTTTTCTGTCGAAAAGATTCAATTCTTAATAATCTGCCCAATGGTTGTGTTATTATCATTACCCGTATCTTTGCTCGTTTCAACTTTGAAGTTGGATATTACTACTCAGATAGCTTTATTAGCTATGCCAGAAATTTTGGATCAAAGTTCACGTTTGATTTCCGGAAGTGTAAATCCTGAGAGGCATTTTATTATGCGTATATTGTCACAAAATCGAAATTTAACAATTTCTGAACGAAATGGAAATTTGTTCGCAGATTCTTTATTAATTGCTTCCCTTCATAACAATATAATTAATACACTAAGTATTAAATGTTCCAATGATATTTCATTGACAATTATATTGAATAATAATGTATCAAAAACAATGCTGTCACCGTCATTATGTCGGGAAAATTCTCAATTAAGTAAGCTTTAAAATTAATCACATTATGGTGTCTTTTAATCCTGATAATAATAGCATTTAACAGAATAAATTAGCAATGATATTTTTGTCGGTATATCAGTAATTATTGATAAATATAATGTTAAAATTTGGAAGTATCTTAAATATACAAAATGGAATATAAATCAGATTAAAAAATCTTTTGACGAAAATATATGTAGAAAAATTTCTAATCTAGTGAAATATAATAGTCAATCTGCAAAATTTCTCTGATCAAGAGACTGATCGACTAAATCAATCGATAGATTTCTTCAAAATCATAGTTATAAAAAATATCGCCTAATCTGATCACAGATCAAATTACCACATTGGTAGAAATTTGTGGATGATAAAGCAATGTTTATCTATTATGACGATTTAAAAAAAGTTGTTTATTTTTCTTTTGCTAAAAAATATACTGCATGCTGTTATGCATTGTATTGATTAATATAATATTGAAATTTGTACAAAGCTAAATTGAAAAATAGTATTTTAGAACTGCAGTTGGTGGTGCAGATGGAAGTCAAGAATGGTTCTTTAATGGTTGTATAGGAAATGTCACTATTGATGCAAAAGTTTTATTAGATCGATGGTGCAAGTAGTAATATCGTACTATGAGTGTTGATCGTAATTTAATCCAGTAATAGGATATGAATCGCTACTATTTTCATATCTTTCTTACATATCAGTTGTCTATCTTATTAAAGTGGAAATGAAGAGAAGATGGAAAGAAAATCCATAAATTCTTCTTTAACTAACCTTTATCAAATATTGAAAGATAAATAATCTAATGAAAAATGAGGATGGAATATGGGAATAACATTAAAGTTTCTCAAGAGGACATTAAGCTGTATAAATTTGAAAACAATTTCAAAAAGATTTAGCACTGATGAAAGATCACAGCTACAACAACAACAACAGCAACAAAGGGACGCAAATGAACAATCAGATGGACCGCGACCTCCACCATATTTATATGGAGCCATCACGTTTTACAGAACCAATTAGTTTTGGATGAGGGAGCAACGGCTCCAATACAGAACTGGAATATATATGGATTCTCAAAACATCATCACGAGAATATTTCGAAAGGAAATATATTCTTTAGGTAGTATCGCATTTGATAAAACAGTGCAAAAAGTAGGGAAAAAAAATAGAAAGAGACAAAAAACATCTGAAGACGAAAAATAAAAAAGGTAAATTATTAAATCTATCAAGTTACCTGAATTGCATTAGTTTTTTAATAGCAGCTGAGCAGATTCGCCTCAGATATAACCTCTAGAAAAATCATCTGATTGTACGGAAGCTATTTTCCAAATCAATCATTTTTTTAAGAACATTTGAATTCATTTTCCTTCATTATATTTTAAACTTAATTTTTTCAAGCAATCAAAGTCCTACCGAGTTATTGATTTATTTAAGAACTATTTTATCAAGTAAATTCCTTATTCATGCTTTACTGATTTCTGCCTTGCTCATTTATTTATTTATTTACTAATTTACACAATTATTTATTGATTAATCATTTGCTATCCATTCATTGTTTCAGGCAGTTGGAACCACCGCAACATGGACAATTACTAAAATACGGTCAACCAATAAAACAATTTACTAATAACGATATTTTAGCCAAAAAAATATATTACAAACATGATGATAGCGAAACAACTCTTGATTTCATCAGTTTAGAAGTAATATTATATCATTTTGATAATTGAATATACTTAAAATATATGCCTTATTAACATAACTTTCGCTTTTTTTTCGTTTTCTTAAGAATCATCTGATAAATTATGAAATATTTAAAGCTTTAATTTAAAAAAATAATTTACTAATTATTCTATTACAACATGTCCAAATTTTGAATTTAGAGTGAGATAATTTCACAAGAAATGGTGACGCCAAAACGAAACGCAATTTATAATATACCAGTACGAATTAATCCTGTAAATGATGCACCGGAACTTAAACCGGGAACTGATTCGGAAAGGCTATGGATAACCGGTGATTCAAAGTATGATTCTTAAAAAGAAAGTTTAAATCTTTTCCATCATGCATGCATAGAAATAAAGTATTTTCACCAAGTGATAGAAGCAAATAAAATATTATAAAAATTTATATTTTATTAATTGTAAAGTGAGATGAAAAAAAATATTAAAAGGAGAGGAGAAGGTAAAAACAAATGATAATGAAGGTGATTTTTTATAGTAATAATAAAATTTCAATAATGATAAAATATAACTAAGCAGCACTAAAGATGACGAAAAAATAAAATTTTTAAAAATGATAAAACTTGTGAATATAATGCGAAACCATCACTAAGGATAAAAGAAGCGTATGTTGTAAATTTAAGATATGATATAGAAATTTTTCATATATGACTAATGTGTAAACAAAAGGTGTATGTTTCTTGCATCTGGAAAGGTATTCTTTTGAGTTTTAAAATTTAATAAAATTTTTTAAATTGAAAAAGTAGTGTAAAAATTATCATTGATATAAATTATCAAAGCGTAGAATGGAAATGAAGGACAGATAAGCACTACTCGCGTGATTAATGCTTGCTTACTGTATTTTAAAAAATATATATTGTGATCTTTTCATTTACTACTTTTTAGCTCTACCGCTCCAAGTTATTTACCATATACGGAAATTTCTTGATGGATATATTTAAAGGCTTACGTTAGACAATCGAGCAATAAGTTTGTGGGATTCGGATAACGATGCTGAAACATTATATGTCACTGTTATCATTGCTAACGGAGTGCGATTAGAAAATTCGAACGGGAAGGAAATTCAAAAATTTACTCAGCGGGATTTTTTAAATAACGATGTAAGTTATATTAAAATGTCTAAAATTTATTAAATTAGTAAGAAAGATAAGGCTGAGTCTTAAAACTTTGTCTTTTTTTTAAACATATGAATTCTTAAATAAATAAGTCGAGAATGATCAAATGTGAAAAAAGTAATAGATATAAATTTGGATGATTTCTTCAGTTATAATTAAATATACTCCACGTTGATAGCAATTTTCTCATAACCAATTTTATCACTGATGATGATAACTAGACTACTGAAGTTTTTTATGAGATAGGCATATTCAGGTAAATTTTTGTTTCAAAAAATAATGTTTGAGAGAAAGAGAAATAATGGTTTAGAATAAATGCTATTAATTAGTTCAATTGAATTTCCATTTCAGGTTCACGTTATTTCTACAGGTACGAAAAATCAGGGCATGTTGAAGTTGATTGCTAATGATGGTAAGCAGCAGTCTGATGCTCTCGAATTGATAATACATTTTGCTCCGATTGAGATACAATTGAAGGCAAATAAGGGTATATTATTCTGATTGCAAATTAACAATAAAAAAAATTCAATGGATAAATAAACACATAACTAATTAATAACTAATAGAAGAGCAAATCTTTTAGCAAGCAAACAAACTAATAAACAATCGTTGGATAAAATATCAAATGAATAATAATTTTGAGATGTAAATAAATTATAGAGCAAATTAAAAATAAGAAATCTTCTTAACAGGTTAAATGAGAGGTAATAAAATGTAAATAATCAATAAGTAAATCATTATATAAGTAACAAATAGTAATTACAGGCTTGAAAGTAATCCATCAAACAGCAGGTATTATCTCATCATCAAATTTATCATTTACAACAAATATTCCTGGAATACCAATTGAATATACCATTGTTGATCAGCCAGAATATGGTGTTGTGCAATGTCGTCATGGATTAGGACAATTTGAAATTTGTTCAACATTTACTCAAAATGATATCGATAATTCACGTGTTCAATATAAACATTCCAGTGCTGCACATTCGTTATATGATACTTTCAGCTTTCAGGTATTTTCATCAAAAAATATGATGAATTCGTGGAATAAATAAATTTGATGATAGCATTAAAGATGAATTTATGCTAAGCATTTAAAACATTCGCTAGATGATCTGACCACTTTTTTATGCCTACTTTCAATTAATTTCCAGAAAATCATTGTCTTCTTTATTCATACAATTCACGATCCGTCAACCACCTATGATAATAAATAAGTTTTCACCTTATTGTCATTTAGATTCGCGTTGATACCGTTACATCAATGATCCACGTTTTTCGAATAACATTCATTCCAGTTCATGTTAAAATTTTTAATCGCACTCCATATTTATTAAATAACACTGATAATTTACCGTTAAAACGAGAAAATTTATTTGCTTGGACATTTCCCAAAAGTTTTCCAACTAATCAACTTGTTTATCATATCATTGAACCACCAAAATTTGGTACCTTATCACGACGGATTGAAAAAAATCGAAATCGACGAATTGGCGTTTCATCGAATTTTACTCAAAAAGTATTTATTTCATAATTGCTGCAAGTTTTTGCAAAAAAAGGAACGATCAATTCCAATCGATTTCTCTTAATGCTTTTTATTGTAGAAAATCGACGTAAGCATACTTGGCGTTGCAAAAATCAATTGTAATTCGGATTCCATAATGAATATTTTAGTTGTAAACATGAAAAAACTATGAAAATGTTTTCAATTATTTAAATTCGAATTTTCAATTTCGAAATTAAAAAAACCGTTTTATTAATTAAATCATTTCAGTTTGTATCGATTGAATGAATTTCAATCTGAAAATCTGTGATTTAAATTCTAAAATTTAATTAAGTAAGATATTCTTATCTCCTTATTCTATTCATTACTCTGTTTTTTTGTCTTGCAATTATAACTGGCCAAATTATTTTTGTATATCTATTTTTTTGCAATGAACACGATAGATAAACAAAAAGGCAATTTCGCTAACCTAACTAGTTAGCATCTATTCATGTATTTTGAAAAACAATAATTTATTACTTGTATAGCTAAATTTCAAAATTGAAAATTTGGATTTAAATAATTGGAAATATTTTCATAGCTTTTTTATGCTTACGACTAAAACATTCGTTATAGAATCCGAATTACTAAATTAAAAGCAATACTATCGTAATCATTGACTGATAAGACAAAAATATTTTTATTTTAAAATTTTAAACAATTAAATTTAGGAAAATTTCCGTATTCCAGCATATTGATGATGGCGAGATTATCTATAAAATGCATTTTGTGCAGTACTCGATTGTCAACGACTTTTTTACCTTTCGATTAATCGCACCATCGGTTACATCAGAAGAACTTCATTTCGACATAACATTTATTCCAGGACGTGGTTCTGTACAACTCATTAATCGAACTGTTATTGTTGAAGAAGGTAGTATACAAAAGGTTAATTTTGGAATTTAAATTTACAAGATGATTTTTCTCCGCAGATAGTTTCGAATTTCTCAATAATTTTCAAATAATTTTTAGTGGCTTTTAAATTTAAAAACTATTTCTTTAATTCTTTATTCTTTTAAATGAAAATCAGAATTCAATTTTCAATAGAATAAATTCCCATCAGTTTATATATTTAACAGGTTTCGATAATTTATTGAATTCAAGACTGTATCAGGTTTTAAATTATAGTTTCGATATGTAAAAAATAAGTTCGAAGAATCTTAGCTCATTAAGCAAATAAAAAGAAATTCTAAATTTCAACATCGTCAATTTTATATTATTATAGATAACTAATGAATCATTATCATTACGAACTCCAGACAGTAACAATTTTGTGTTTACCATTGGCAGTGAACCTAATTACGGTAGTATACTGGTGAAGAGAACAACTGGTGAACAGTTAAAATTGATTGATGGTGATAATTTTACTACTTCTGATGTTAACAGTGGCAAGTAAGTGGATTTAATGTAAACTTATTAGATCAAATATTTTTGAAATTGTTCAAAAAATTATTGGGTTTCAGCTGAATGATAATAAAGCACTCAAAAAAATTAAGGAAGTATTATTAAAAGATAAAATTGAACATATACTTGATTAATTATGATAATGCAAATATTCAGCGTTTTCTACAAGCATATGGATGAAGAAAATCGCATTGATCGCATATTTCTTTTGGCTAAAAGTACTTATCAGCATACAAGTCGAATATCATTTTGGTTAACAATAAGAGTGATCTTAAAGAATGATAATATTCCAAGATTAGCTGGTGATAACATCGTACAAGTATACTATTTCCATATCATTTTTCACAAACTTTTCAATTCATTTGTTTTTAATTTGATCATAAATGAATTATTAAGTATATGTTGCAGCAAAAAGATCGAAAATTGTTGATAATATAATACAAAAAGAAAATCTTACATAACAACTTGCGGATCGTTTACATTGCATAAAATTAATACAAAAAACAACTTTTAAGAGACTTAAATGTTTGAAATTTTAATATATCAAGTTAATAAATTCTGTTTATAAATTTATGAAAAGATTGCATAATTATGTTTAATTATATGCATAACTATATGAAGACTAACAGATACTATACTCTGATGATTTAGGAACAAAATTACAGATAATAGAACACGGCGATCGTATACTGTATCCATCATTGTTACCTTGGATAGACGATGATATTGATGCTCAACCTTTACAATTTACTTTTCATGATAATTTTCGACATGCTGCTATTTTATCCAATTTTCCGCCACCTATACCATTGCATAGTTTCACTCAACGACAAATGAAAAATGGTGAAGTGCTAATAAGACATTTTGGATATAACAAAAAGTTCAGAATGAAGTAAGTACTACTGATTATTCGAAACAAGCATTATAATATGATAGAATTTGTTGATAAGGCATTTATAATCTGTTTAAATAGAGAGATGAAAATGATAGAAGATATTTTCATTCTTTATCCATTTTAAATAATGTATGCAACTAAGTATCATTATCATTATAGTTATACCGTATCGGATGGGTTGCATGAAGTGCAATCAATATTAGTAATCGTTGCATCGGAGCCCTTCATAAAGATTTATAATAGCAATATTACAATTTCGACCAATAATTTAACAACAACAATTCTTGTACCAATAACAAATCGTAATCTTTCCGTTTTAACCAATGTTGATACGAAGAATTCTGATATTTGGTTTCAAGTTACGACCAGAAATTGGATTTCTGTCAGTAATTCTACCAAGAAATTAATAAAAAACTTCACCCAGCAGGTAAACTTTTCCGAGAATCAAGAATTTTCAAAGAATTAAACAAGTTTAGTTAAACAAATAAATAAATATATATATTAATAAGATGAAATACAAAATGATAGAAAAAAACAAAAAAGAAAAAGTAATTCCATTATTTACTTTTATTTTATAGGATATTGATGATGGTCAAATATTATATCGCTTCACTGCATCATCATTTGATGATAGCGGAAATGAACAAGTAATCACTGCTACAGTTGCTAATTTAACAGCTAGGAAAATTTTTAAAGTTTTAAAAGCTAAACTGAATGGTAATGAAGGTCATCATTTGGAAATGCGTATTTTGACCTCATTGATTGTTCCTTTTTCATCAATTTCGCAAATTGATAGAAGTATTCTATTGGCGACAGCTTTGGATAAACAACCAAACGAAATCGTTTATGATATCATACGACAACCAATGCATGGTTCATTAATATTAGAATCACTAAAAGGTATAAAATTTAGAAGAATCCTTTTCTTGTTTTCTTTTTCTATACATGTGTACAATGCCGAACTTTGCATTGAAATACAAATACATAATAATATCAATACTGTAAAGGTTAAATACTTTTTTATTTTCATTGTTATAATTTATTCTTTGAATAAAAAAAATGAGCAATGTGTTTAACAATTAAAAATTTTAATATTAATTGCTAAATTAATAAATTATATACTCGGGAAAAATTTGCTAAGTAGCAGATTTTTTTTAGCTCGATATTTATTTTAATTAAGAATTTTAACCGTAGAGGAACTGCGGTTTTAGCAATTAATGAAATTGTTCTTTCAGCAATTAATAATGGACGTACCGTAATGCCAAGTAATTTCTTCGTTTCACGCTTTACGCAAGCGCATGTAAATGCCGGACAAATACAATATTTGCATAGCGGTGTATTATCAACACGTGATTCGATTATTTTCAACGTTTCGACTGGAAAACAAATGATTGGACCATATACACTGTTTATTAATATTGTGGATGATAAGGTTCTATAAATTAATTTGATTGTTTTGATATTGATTAAATGTAGCATGAAAAATAAATGGAATATTTCGGAAAAAGCTTAATGTTGAGACATCAAATAATATTTTGTCATATATGATATAATTAATTTTTAGATCGAATTATCAGTATCAAATATAACAATCGTATCTGGATTTAGCGAGGTAATAAACAGTGATATGTTACATGCAACAACTAGTGGTGAAGGTGATATCGAATTTCGAATTTTTTCGGATCCTGAGCGGATGGCTTGTTCGGGATAAGTGGAATTTAGCTAATATCAGCACTATTAAACACTTTAATATTCAAGAACTTAGTGATCATCGAATCTACTATGTTATTAATCCAAAGAGTCGAGAGCGGATAGACACATTCATGATAGCAGCATGTACGATAGAAACACAAAAATGTACTGAACCAAAACAGGTGACTGTTTTGGTAAGATACCATAATTTACACGGTGAGCTTTTTCCTCAAAAATTAAATTTCTGGCATATTTTTGAAATAAAAGTAGATGCAATTAAATTTGAACTTTAGCGGACAAAAAATATCATTATCATTTTTTCGATTTTTCTAAAATAATGTTGCAGAACCAGAATTGCTGCGTAATGAAGTAATGAAAATATGGAATATGAATAAAGCTCTCATCACCAAGCAGCATTTATTCTCACAGGTTCAGTATTTTTTCTTTTTAACAATCTCAAATAATGTTTGCTTCAAAATGAATTAAACTGAGAATGTCTTTTATAAAATTAAAAAACTGTTATTGTTATTATTCCTTTTTTTTTAATATATGAAGTAATTAATTGAACCAGAGATGAAATTAATTAACTGAATTAAGGATGATGATACACCTATCGAGCAAATACAGTATCTTATCAATCAACCATTAAACGGATACGTTGCTCGTGTAAACAATCCTTCTAAAGCTATCACTAATTTTTCACAAGCCGAAATCAGTAAATCCGAAATAATATTTGTAAAAAATGAAGGTATAATTTTTGAAAGAATTTTTTTTTTAATTTTATGATACCGTGTTTTATAAAATTACTTAAAATAAATTACATAAATTTAAATTCTTGATTATTTGCAGGTACTACAGCAGCTGGTGGCTTCTCATTTCTCGTAAGTGATGGTCTTCATCAAATTGGTCCAGAATGGTTTACAATTGAAAGCTCGCAAGAATTTAAGATTACGATAATTGCAAATGATCGTCTTGTAATACCACCAGGAAAATTTCCCACCGTCATTGGATCTGATTTATTGAAAGTTCAGATTTCAGATGTTAGTTTATTCAAAATAAAATTTCCAGAGTATAATTCTAACTCGAGCTATAGAATTTAAAAGTTTGAATATATTGAAAAAATGAAATGTAAGAATCTTTAACAATATTCGATTTATACAAATAGATATTCATTTAACTCATTTTGGATATATGGAATTGTTTTATAGGCAGAACCAAATAAAATTGCATATAAGGTGATGAAAATACCACGATATGGAAATTTGCTTCTTTCTGGTTCATCTACCCGACATTTTACTCAAGAAGATATCAATCAATATCAATTGGCTTATAAACCAGAGAATGATTTCCTCGATGAATGGACCAAAAAAGATCAATTTTTGTTCAAAGTTTTCATAAATGATTCAACGAATGACTTAACGATTGATGAACATCGTTTTAAAATTTCAATCACCTATGCTGCACTGCCATCAAACCGTTTGCATGAATTTATTCAACTTCAGAATGTTGTTGTTTCACGTGGTAAGTTTAATTGTTTTGAGGCTTATATGAATGATAATAAAGTTCTGAAGAGGAATTATTGTATCAATCATATGATGTTAGCATATGCAAAAATACATCAAATGAAGTAATCGATTAATAAAATTTTATCTAAAAAGATAATGAGGATGAGAAAAATAACCGAAGGATGATAAATTCAAAGAATAATATTAATGCATTATTTATATGATATCATGTAATATCAGTATTTTAGGTGGAAGTGTAGCAATCAATGAATCTCATGTCAACTTAGATTTTGTACGGAAGCATTTTCATGATGATCTTCTGGTGGATTTTTCACAGAAGCCACAATATGGTCAACTGGATATATTAAATAGTATTGATAATCAGACTTCTTTGATGAAACTTTTTGATCTATCGACTGGAAGATCATTGATTTATCGACATCAGAAAATGGAAACATTTTTGTCAGATGAAATTTTATTTTACATCTTACCCAAAAATGATGCCAATCGTCGAGCGAATCGTTTACGCATAATACTACCAGTAATAGTAATATCACAAAAAGATCCGCTCACTAAGGTTGATTATTTTTAAAATCACTTTTATCTTTGTCAAAATGAATTTGTCTATTATTAAAATTTACAATTCTTCCTATATTTCATTTCCAGATTGAGAAATTTCCTGATCGGATCCAATTAACTGCCGGGAATAATTATTCACTATCACCAGAAATATTTATGGCTAAGCATCCAAAAATCCAGCCAAGCAATTTAAAATATCAATTACTTCAGATAAGTTCTACCATTTTTTCAGGAATTTTTATTGTTACTTATAGTAACTCTATGAAAACTGAGTACAAAGTATTTTCTTCGCTTAAATTTAATTTTACCAATGAAAAATGAAGTTTTAGGCAGGAAGTAATGGAGTAAAACTTTTGATGAATAATAGAATGACAGAACTATTTACTCAAGATGATCTAAACAATCGCAAAATTCAATTTTTCCACCAGCAACAATTCGATGTTCATGATGATATTGATGTTGTTGTCTTTCAGGTTATTCTAAAATTTATTATTCATTATCTGATTAAATTATTATCGAAAACTTATAAATCAAGATTGTGTTAGCTTTTTTTGCTAATAACAATTTATATGAAAATTTGCAAATTGAAATATTTTATTTATTATTTCAAAATAATTAGTAATCAATCGGCCGGAACAGAATAATCTCAAGTTACACAAAAATTTCAAAGTATATCTTATGATAGGTAAATTATAAAGTCTAATCAAAAAGATTTTCATTGTAAGGAAAATTTTTCAAATTTATTAATCTGAAATCGAATTTTGATTTTCCAATTATGAACAAATCTCGTTTTTTTTTGTGGATACTCTATATTAATATTTTGAATTAATTATTTTAAAAAAATTTCATTAAAATGGCAAAAAATTTACTTTTTATTTAATTTGTTGCATTGATTATTATTTATTAGCTTTGTTTATCTTTTAACAATAAATTATTTTGGATTGACAGTCATATAAGGGCACTTATTATTGATATATTACCATCGTCATTATCGTTCGAAAATCATTCCGATATTGAATATATTCAAGGAAAAACGTACATACTTTTGAACAGGTAACACTTTAACTATTATCATATGCAAGTTTGAGTAAATGATAAAGTAAAAATTAAATAACACTACTTGGTGATATAAAATATAATAGATTTAGTGGACAAATAAGAATTTGATAAATAATTAATTAGAATCAGCTTTTAGGAAGATGTTATGAAATAAGGGATTAGGTAAGTTTAATTAAATATTAACTTTATGAAATAAGGAAATTAAATAAGAAATAAAGGATTAAATAAGTTTCATTTGGTAAAACAAATTCAATTTCTAAGTAAACTGTCCTACCAACTTTATTCATCAGAATTGTGCATCTAAGAAATTTCAGAAGTAGTTGGTAATTATGGGAATAAAGAATTAAATATATGGATTCACTAAAGAATGTAATAAATTTTCATATGATATTGATAATAATCATGTTTTGAATTTTTGCAGAAGTCATTTCAATGTTAAGTCAAATGGCGATCGATCGAAAATTGTTTATAAAATAACGATACCACCAGAAAATGGTACGTTGTATTGGGTAGCAGGTGAAAAAGAAGCAAATACATTTACCCAACGTGACATTGATGAAGAACGTGTTCTCTACGCGCAACTTAATATGCAAGCATTTCAGGTTAGTGTACTTAATTTGAAATATGCAAAAAATAAAACAATTTAAATGATAAGCATATTGTTTTATCTGAGATATTATTAATATTTATACATGAAATGGAATTAAAACCTTTTGCTGAATTTTAAAAAAATTTATTATTATATCAATTAAGAAATTTGCAATTTTTTGTCTATTATTTTTCTAAATATAACGATTATTTAATTTAGAAATATTATTTGATTAATAAATTTATGTAACAAAATAAGTTTTTTTTTATTTTTTTAGGATCGATTCGAATTTAAGATTGAAAATGAATTAAATGAAACAGTGCAAAGTATTTCATATATACGGATACTTCCCATAGTAAATCCGCGAACACTTATCGTTAATGCTAGTTCGATAACAGTTATTACTGATGCACATCTGAATGCTTCCATTTTACAGGTAATAATATTTCAAATAAAGATATTTATTGATCAGAAAATTCCATTATATTTTAGATTTAACTTAATTTGAAGATAAAAAGATTTTTATCATTTTCTAGAGATTAAATAGATTTTTATCATCTTCTAGGGATTAACTCCACGCTTTTTCGTCATTGAACCACCACGTTTTGGACATTTTATGTTGGGTACAAATGTTGACCAATTTGTGGACTATTTCACTTACAATGATGTTGTAAACAATAGTTTATTTTATATATCCAATCAAACCAACGTTATGGTACTCGATTTTGCCGAATTAGAATTAAATGCCGATGAGGTTCAACCGGCTAGATTTAGGTTTAATTTGAAATATTAATTCAAAAATTTTATGGATTTAAAAATATTTAATCCATTCATTTCTTTCATGTTTATCCAGCTTTATATTTGATAAGAATTCGAACAGTAATTTCACAAGCAAGTTTTAAATTCTTTTCAGGTTTCATATTGAAATTCATCCGTTCACTGCAATTAATTACATTCCTTCAACTGATAGTACTGCAAATCATTCCGTATCACCTGACTTATCACGGCCATCAATAGTACCAATTAAAGGATTAGTAAATTATTATATACTAATCATCCTGCTTGTATTTATCGTCATCATAGTAATAATTATCATCATATTTCGACGATATTCAAAGCATCAAAAGCAAATACGTATTGTGAATGCACAGAGAAGACGTAAATTAGATACAAAAACGAAGGCAGATCTTGAAAAGCAGCCTGATTTACTGAGTACCACTGTATGTTGTTGAAAATATTTATAGCAATTTAAATCCCTTTAATTAAATGATATGATTTTTAAGCAAGATTTTAAATTTGGAAGCTAAGTTAAAGCATTTGATTAAGCTAAAAAATAAATTAATCAGCATTTTTCTGACATATTCTTATACTGACTTAAAATTATTAATGAACATTTCTACGGATTAATTTAATTAGAACGCTCGATTTTAAATTGAAATTAATGTACGAATCATTCTTTTCTTTGTTCGAAATATTAATCTAATAAAATCGATGTTACTATTATTGAATTTCCTCTTTTCACCGATATACATAGTTTATATTTGGAATCCCAAGTTTATATATATCCAATTTTAATTATAGCCATATTAAATGAATTTTTTATTTAGCAATATTCTGTGCAAAGGATGGCCCACTAAAAAAAAAGAAGAGTAATTACTAAAATAGAGTGATTACGATGATATCTCAGATGATTTGGAAAAATGTCAAAATTTTCTTGAATTTTTTACAATAATACTTGTTCATTAGCATGATTAATTTACTGAGTTTAAATTAATTTATGTAATTCTTCCATAATTTCGTAGTTTTATGGTATCAATAATAGGTTTACGCTACGATTGGACGCAGTCGTCGTGAGCTCTCCGAAAAGCAGTCCGAGCGTTTGTTACAAACATTCGATAGCTCGAAACATCATGCGTCTTCAGCTTCAACCCCAAAATCTCAACAAGCCCATTCCCGGCCACTTTCCGGTGAACCAATGGATTATCGAGCGTTAAATGTTCGAAATACTCCGGAACTGAACAGATCTAGGTCGGATAGATATCATTCAACAAGGTTAAAAGATAATCAATATTGGGTATAACTATCAAAAAACTTTGTTTTTACTTCTCCATTATATGTTGTTGCTTATTTTGCATTTTGCGTCAAGTATTTTTTGATATCATATTACAAATTAATGGTTAAATTTGAGCGGGAATTTACAAAATTTTCAAGAATTTAATCATTGTATAAATCTTATTTCAATTGAAGGAGTTTTAATGATTCAGTTTTTGTTTTTTGGAAGGAATTTACTTTCATAAAACTTACAGACTATGTAATATGAAAAAGTTGTTAAAATCATTATTGTTTCTAATGTTTCACATTCTATCTTCTTTTTGTTTCACTTGTTTCCCTTATATACATGGTAATCTCTTATATATATAGTATTCGATGTGTATTATCATAACAGTGACATTAAAAACGATAATAATTTTGGAAATTGCAGCGCGACATTAGGTTAGTTTTTAAGATGAAATTAATTTTAAAAAAACTGAATAAGCTTTTATTAATTACAAAACAAGTTAGAATTCCAAGAGCTAGAATTAAGTTTGAATGAAATTCTTTTTATAATCATTTTGACAACCTTTTCCCAAGGATACCGTGAATATGGACAGTTGTTTTATTTTATAAATCTTAAATCTATTAAAATTCCTTATCCTATTATCAGCAGATCGAAAATAAGGGAACAAAGATCATTTGTGCAAAGATCTGAATAAATGATTCATTTGTCTGAGAAATATTACAAATTTTCACTAAAAAAAATTTTTGATTCTTTCCGTCATACTTATAACGAAACATGTTATGATATTTTCGGATTTTCCGACATCACCGACTGAAGACAGATAAACGGAAGATGATATAAAGAGATTTTGTTGACAAAATAGAGTTGCTTATGATCATATGATTTTCATACACTGGAGCCCATTTTTGATTATAATATGATTGAAAAGGGGTTTGGAACTCGCATTTTTTGTCAGGTCTTTGTTCGTTGGACAGAAGCTCTTGTCAGATTTTCTGCATTGGTTTCTCGAACATGGTGACTAGATTCTCGAGTTCTTGTTGTTGTTAATTTCTAGGAGATATGATATATTTATTGATCTATTAAGATGTATTCCATGAGGATTTCTTACTTGTCTCAGTTCTTAATTTTTTATCTCAGCTAATCTCTAGATATTGCTGGCCATCGGAAATTTCTGATTCATTGAACTAGTACAATTTCTTCTTCATGCGGTGATCTCGCCTCTACATTTGTCGAGGAAGTGTATTGCTTCGAGTTCTTTCCCACTAATTAAATATTCATTTTTTCATATTTCCAAAAATGCATCTAAGAGAGTATTCGATAATACGTAATAAATTTCTATTTGGTGCTTTGTTTATAATAAATATAAATTTATTTTGGTCAGTTAGAATGACTAAAGAAGCACTGCGAGAAATGAAATAATTTGGTGAATTATTACGTAATCATCGAAATTTATATAAATTAATGGTTAGGTATTGAGTTTCTTTTTCCACTACTAAATGTATTAATTCTTTTTCCCTCAATAATTTTTTATCAATAACTTTCCTCATCAACTGTTTCGCTAATTTAATCCCTTTCTTAATGAATTAATTAATATATAATTTTATTCAGATGGATGCACTGATAATAAATAATAATCTATAAATGAGTACGCTTATAATTTAGTCTAATAAAAATCAACTTAACCTTCCGGAATTACCTTCAACGATCGAATCTGATTTAAAAATAAGTTTCAATAATCTTTTTTTTTTCAACTAATCGTTTTCTAAAAAAAGCTTTTCTTTTCTAATAAAAACTAACAGCAAATAAAAATAAAAAATAAATAAATAATTCATATCAATTTCACAAAGCTCACTACAGCGATATCTAATCATATCGCTGAAATTGCGAAGAAAAAAATTTAGTAATTCCTTTGTTCTGGACGTAACATCTAGTATATATTGATGTACTAGTTCACTGTAATGTAAAATGTAGGCTAAAATGGTCCTTTCATTATCTATGAGTTCTAAAAAATAGTTCTGTTCTAACAAAGAGTGCTAATTCTTCGATATTGGAACTGTATTAGAATTGTCTGTGTTCATTGATGTGTTATCAAGATTATCATAATAAAGGCTTAATTACACAATTCGAGGTTCATTTCCAAGTGAGTAAAACGCAAAAAGTACTTGAAAAAATCTGAGAGAACTGATAAGAAGAAATCACGCACTGCAAATGGTTTCACGATCAGAAAGAAAACGTCGGTAAATTGAAATGGGCCAGTTAAAAAAAACAGGGACTAAAAGGCGAGTAAGTCATTTGTTTGGGCAATAGAGAAATGATGAAGATAGAGGTAGTTCAATCAAAAGCACGAGAAGGATAAGAAATCCGTATATTATCCTATCAGAACGAATTTGAATAAACTTGCGTCAGAAGTTAAGCCGGTATTAGAGAATAAAGAAGTATTTGCGCAGAAGAAATATAAGAATTAAGTCAAGGAAACAAATCGATCTCATGAAAAAGAAAATGAGTGCTCATAAATGAACACCTAAAAATAATTGATAGAGTAATCTCCAGAGCAAGTACGTTGAAAAACGAATGAACATTACGGTCTGTTAAAACAAACAGGAAGATTATAAGATCGATTTATATAAATCTTATTTGGATGCAGAAGGATGCTTATGTAGCAACTGTCACAAAATGCATTATATTCACACCTTTCTGAAGAGGAAGTAGATCGGATTCATCGATTATGCTACGAAGATTCAAAAATGAAAGAATCAATGTGAAATCAAGCGAAGAAGAAAAAGAAAGACCTTAACTGAATTAATTGAGAAATTGGTAACGATAAGCAAGCCTCCAGAAATAAAGATTGTAGAATTTGATGGAAATCCAAAACTTTGAAATCTGTTTATGATACAATTAGAAGAGACGATTGATAAAAGAGAAGACATGACAGCTAAAAGGAAATTTGCGCACCTACTCGGATGTTTGAAAGAAGAGGCACTAGAATATATAAGCGATATAACTGTCTGTGAAGAGAAATATGCACTAGCTATGAAGAATTTGAAGGAACGATATGATGACAAACAAAGAAGAATATTGAATTTATATACCATGTCACAGAATTTAGGCAGATCAAACAGAAAAATGGTCACTTTTTTAAGGGAACTATGGAGTACCATAATTGCAAAATTGCCGGATTACTTCTTAAGTAACCTAATAAATGCGAAGTTAGAGAAACGGTCAATGCAAGATATTATAAAATTCTTAAAAGAATTATAAAGGTTACAGGTATCTTAGAAGTCATGAAACGAAGACAACAAATGGAAGTTATGAGAAATGTGCGGCACCTACCGACAAAAATGTAGAAGCAAAGTGAAATGTGTACATTGACAATTCCCAAACTATTAGGTCCAAACTTAATTCTCAAAAGATGAAACGAATGACCAATTGTGCGACTCTAAGGTAAACAAAAACTAACCAGCAGAAAGGAAATGAAGATTATCTTGCGCGTTTTGCAACGGTGATCGTTGGAATGATAAGTGCGACAGATATTCAACGGTAAAAGGGAGACCAAAAAAAACTGAAAGAGTTAGGATTATGCAAATTATGCTTAAGGAAGTCTCATTTAACAGAAAAATGCAAAAGGTGTCGCGAATTTCGCAAAAACTCCAAATAAATAAAATAAATTTATCATTCAGATGGTAAAGAATGATAACAATGTTATGAATCACTTAATTAAATTTAACTAAATCATTTAACTAAATTATTTCTCACGTTCATTTCTCATACTTTATTTTTATTATGTTATTTAACCAAATTCACATCCTTTCTTTTTAAACCAAATGGGATAAATTCCGACACTAATTTTCTCATAAGGGAAAATTTCCACATTAGTTTTTCCATCTGCTTTTGTTATAATTCATATACTGTAAAAGAATCTTTATAGTCTCTGTTTATCTAAAATAAACTTGTTCAAGTGTTAAATATAAACCATACCTAAAAAACTTGTTCAAATGTAGATATAAACCACACCTAAAATACTAAACATGTTTTTATTGAACAAAATTGTATATATACTGGTGATTAAGATAAAATATATATTATAATAAAAATATCTTCCTTTAATTGAGTGGATAACGCTTCGCTAGACAGAATTCAACTACCTGTCAAACTTACTAAGCAAATTTCTCCCAATAAACTCCATCCTTTTTCTCCACATCAATTTATGATACTACGAGTCGGGAAATGTCTGCAACTATAATTCTAAGCGCACGACCGGCAAAAGAAAAACTGGAAGCTCTTCTCGACGAAGTCAAAACAATGGATCTGACGCCATTGGATAAGATGTTGACCAGAGAAGAAACCCGCCAACAGCATGAGGCTCGAAAAAGAATCATTGAAGAAAAAAATAATGCGTCTTAGGCTGCATATTGGAACACTCGAAACTATTAACATCAATTGAATCCAATATATTCAACAAGTTCCAACAACGAAGAAATAACAAGAGGAAGACAAATACACCCAAATGGTCGAGGACAAAAAAGATATTTTAAATATAATAAGTAAAGGTAGAGAAGTTATTATAACGTTAACTATGTATATGAATGACTTAGAATTAGTCCAACGGTTTAAACAGAGCGAAATAAAGAACAACCAATTCAATTAATTTACTGTCCAACAATTAATTTACCTCAGTTACCATTTCTAGTGGAAATAGAATTCTGGAATAGTTTTGAAATCGCAGTCCACTTACAAAATATACCAAGTATTCGAAAACTGAATTATTTAATTGCATGTTTAATCGCGTGCATTATTGGCCATTAGGGATTATGACATAATCCCAGAAAATTATGATGTGATACGAAAGGTCCTTACTCAAAAATTTGGACAATCAAACATCATTAAAAAATCGCTCTACAGTGAGTTACATTCCATCAAGAATAATAACCGAGAATGGAAAGTAGCATCAGTAGTATTGAAAGAATACTTCGTTGCTTGAGCAATGGGCGAAAACTTCAACAATCCAGTGTCGAAATTATCATCGAAATAAGCTGCTCGTCTGGATTCTGGATAAAGTATATCAACGAAAGGAAGAACAAGAAATACGGTAAGTAGTTAGACTACGACAATTTTTAGCGTCATTCATAACTTCCCCACCGTGATGAATTTATAACTCCGAGTAAGCCTATAACCAAACTTCCAAACTTAGAATTGTTTATGATACATCATTACCCCCTGAAGAAGAAAAGGATCTAAACGTTGTATTACATCGGGGACTTATAATTTTTTCCGATCTTGTGAGAACACTGACTGCTTTATTCCCGAATGATGAAATTTGTGAAAGAGTCTTTTTATAAGATATAGGCGTGAAATATCTTTTCGTGATATAGTACTGTTGAACAATCAACTCCGCAATTCTTCCTCTACATATGAAATACGGGAAGTTCATTAATTCTGATCGAATCTAAGTCTCCGCAGATTCTCCAGTATTATCTGTATCACGTAGTAATCCCCGTTTTTCTATGACTTCTTGAGACACTTCGGATTGGGTGATTCTCACCACCAATTTCTTCGCCTGATCATAGTCACTAAAGGTAAACTTCCCTTCTTTGTAAACTCTGTAAGGCTCTTTAATTTTCTTCCCGATACTTTTGCCATAAATGTTAAAGCAAATAGGATAATGAAGATTAATTTCTGTAATGACGAAATTGCCGATATTATTTCGTACTGGTTATTAATCCTAGTACCATATAAATTTTTTCTTGGACTTCTTCGCCAATTTCTTGTTTTGGCTCCCTTCTATTGAATGTACCATCCAGCCTAGACAATTCCATCATAACGAAGTATTTTTCAGCACTTTTGGTAGCGCTCTTCGATAAGCTAGGTCATCAAGATTGTAGGTTGTTTTGACATGGCGAAATGTGATTCCTTTGACTTCTTTTATTTCAGTTATTCTATTGGTGATATATCTTGATTCTATAGGAGGTTTCTTTATTTAGTGTATTGCACAGGCACTACCAGTCCCCATATAACCATTCTCTATTTAACTTTTTTGCCTTAAAAATTCCATTATTATCGCTCCTATTGCTACTGTTAGCAATTCCAATCGTGGAATTGAAGCGCACGTGTTATTAGCATTTTACTTCGGGACCAATCTTGATTTCCCACAGATCAAATAAGATTTAGATGATAAATAACTTTCTCTTCGAGCGTATACCGCCACACTGACTGCACTATCGAAGCGTCTACGAAAACGTGGAGATCTCGATTTTCTTTTGGACTCCATCGTGATATTGTAATTTCTGGCATATCTAACAATCTTTCGATCAACTTCTCACACTGACATCTATCCTGTGTTTCCAATCTATCATCTCAATTGGTGCAGTTTGTCATATATTTTGCATTAATATGTTCCGTAATATTAAAAGAGACAGAGTAGTCCTAACGGATTAAAAATTAAAGCCGAAAATTATAATATTTGGCGTTTTGATTGTAAACTTTCTTTAATGATATTCCATCGCCACTGAAATAAATCTTTCTTTTTTTTGTTCCATTTGATGTCTAGGAATATTGTGGTGATTCCCGTTTCTTTCTGCTGAGAATTTCCTCGTTGATGTCGAAGTTCGCGTAAAGTTCTCTCATATTCATTTTTGTTTTTGCAAATAGTCTCTTTATTTCCTCCGCCTTTCTAATTCCTTTTTCCACATTTTCAGTTGATAATTTTTTCAACAAAGAATGTTATAACATAGTTTTATCAACGTAAATATTCTTTGCAACTTCTCCAAATATAACTGAGGTTTCATTATTGAACAGATATCGTATGACTGAAGAGAGCAAAAATAGAGATTATTCCAAACGGCATTCTTTTGAATCGGTAAATAGCAGATGTAGAGAAGGCATTTCTACAAGTAGAAATCTGGTGTCGTTTCTTTCCGGATATCTTCCAACCATAAGAATCTTGTAATATCTCTATTATCCTTATGGAGTTCTACTTGTAGAAATGCCTTCTCTACATCTGCCATTATTAAGTAACGTGTTTGTCTGGCACATAATATTATTCCTACCAACGATGGCAGCATATCTGGTCCTCTATGTAAGCATTCGTTTAAGGATGAACCTTTTGTAGTTTTTGCTGGTGCATCAAATACTACTCGCAATTTCGTTATAGTTTTCTGTGGATTTATTATCACCTGATACGGAAGATAAGCTATTCGTTCTTTACTTTCTCCTTTCTTTACCTTTTCTATAACTCCTTCTTGGAATAGCTTTTTAAAATAGGCATCGTATTCAAAAACAACTTGATTACTATAATAAAAAGTTTTTAAAATACGAAGAATGCGTACAACACCTGGGATTCCCAGGCCGCCTCCGATCCAAGTACTAACCAGGCCCAACTTTGCTTAACTTGACAGGTCGGACGAGATGTCGTGCTTTCAACGTGGTATGGTCGTAGACATAATCAACTATGGAAATCTACACCAAATTCCCAATCAAACATATTGAATCATTTTTGTTGTCCTAGCGATGCAGGACGTTCCAAAATTTCTTTCAAGCTATAACAGTCGAAATGCTAGGCTAAAACATTCAATCACCTCAAATTTGGATATTCGTCAAATTTTGATTCCATCAAGTCCGTTAAGTTTGATACGTCAAATTTGATTTTATTTTCGACCCTGCTTTAGTACCATAAGACCTAAAGCAAACAACTAAATCTCTGAAAAAGACAATTAAATCTCTCTCTCAAGATCCCCTCATTTTGAGTACCATACATATGTGCGTTCATCATTTCATCAAGAAAACTCGATAGAAGTTTTGCTCTCTTTTTAGTACCTTGTATAATTTTTCTTGTTTTTCCTTTTTCTTATACGTCCTCGAGGGGACCTTTTTCCTATACGTCCTCTGGTGACTACGATCGGGCGAAGAAATTGGTGGTGAGAATTGCTCAATCCGTATTTCAAGAAGTCATAGAAAACCGGAGATTACTACGTGATATAATGATATCTGGAGAAGTCTGGGGAGACTTAAACTCGATCAGAATTAATGAACTTCCCGTATTTCATATGTAGAGGAAGAATTGCGGAGTTGATCGTTCAACAGTATTATATCACGAAAAGATATTTCACGCCTTCCCCAATTTAACCTGGATCAAAATTCTTCAGAATGTTGAATATCTCATGGAAGATCATATGTCAAAATCATTCTTCGGAAACTCTCTAAAAAAAAAAAGATGAATGTTATACCCTTTGAACAGCGCCAGAATTACCGTCTTATCCATCAGAAAGGATTATTGTGAGTAGATCCTTAGAGAAAATCGAGATAGACTTTTCGATTCTATATGGGTGAGGGACAATGGGACAGTGTCAAAGCGTTGGATAGCTTTATTCACGTGTCTAGTGACAATAGCCATCCATATGGAAGTCATGAAAAATATGTTTGCTGCTATTTTTATTCAAGCATTCAGAAGATATGTAGCCGAAGATTACGTCCAGAGTCTGTACTTTCCGACAATACTAAGAACTTCGTTTTAGCTTCCAATTTAGTTTAAGAGAATAGCATTCAAGAACAAGAATCATTAAAATAGCAATTTATTACCCCTGTAGCTCCATGACAAGTAAGTGTATAAGAAAGGATGATTGGAGTTGTAAAGAGAACCTTACAGAGAGCAGTGAAGAAGAACCTCTTGGAAGAAAGCGAATTCATCACAATGATAACCGAGATTGAATTCTTAATAAACAAAAGACAATTGGTAAAATATGAGAGGAATGGATAGAAAGTATTATGCCCAGACTTAGTTAAAATGGCCTGATTAAAATGATGTGAATAGTTTATCAGATTATGGGAACAATTTACGTGCGAGTGACGAACCAAACGCATCAATAGAAGTCACAGCAATCAATAAGAATAAATTAATCAATTGCTTCATTCACAAAATATATTCATTAAAAACTATTTTTAAGGAAGCATCAATGAATATCAGGGAATTTCTTTCGAATAACTCCGGATTCAATGATATTATACCTGATCAAAATCGAGCAAACCTCATTGCAAAGAAGATATAATGTAGTTCCCTCAATTAGATATCATAAATGTAACTCTAAAACCATGGACGGGCCTTTCTCCATAAATCTCAAAATCCATAATTTGTGATGGCAACGACCAACATGGTTAAGGGAGGGGGAAAGCGAATGGCCACAATGAGAATTTCAAGCACAAAAACGTTGTCGGGAATTTTTATTGTCAGCGCAACCTCAAACTTGGGTAATTAAACCGTTTAGAAAAATCTGATAATGCAAGGCACGACAAATACAAGCATTACATCAATAAACGTGACAATTACAGATATCAAATCAATAACATGAAAAAATTAATTGCGAGCTACTAATATAATAAAGGAGTAATAAGAGAATTTTAAGTAACTATAATGAAATGACCGGGTTGTAGAGACGCCTATAGGAGACTTGGATAAATTCGAAAATGATAGAAGATGGAGGATTGATAATGAATACAATTGTCATGTTAAGAAGAGGCTGAGAAATCTCCTTTTATTTATGGGATACAACTATGCTTGTTAGATTATGGTAGATTAGAATTAACAAGAAATGATTAAACATGCACGAATGTTAGTAATCTTCTGCATTACGAGCAAAAAATCATTTTCCTTTGTTCAGTTGTTCTGACAAACGTGATGATAACGAAGAAATAGAGAGAAGCCAATGGATTGATAAATTTAATTACTCAAATGGTCAAGAATCAACAATTTTCATTCATAGATCCAAACCGACTCATTAATTGATTTAAATTAATTAAGGTAACCACTTTGACTCTCAAATTCATCTATGTATAACAAAGAATATATTCGAATGGTTAATCCGATTAACGATGACCTTTCTCATATATAAAAATAGAAGTAGCCATAGATCGACGAATGCTAATCAAACAAGCGACAGTGACATAGGAATCTTCATTATGATAATTGTGAAGGATATGGAAATCGATGAATCGATTGGAGAACTCAAAATTAATCGAAAGCAGTAAATACCCGATTTATTTACCGAGACAATATAATAACTGAGCTCCTTATAATATATTATCATAAAACTTTATGTTATACTGGAGAGTCGCTCATATGTTGTCAGTGATGAGAAATGAACTTTGGATTCCAAAAGAGTAGAACAGAAGTCTGGCAAATCTACCAGAATCACGAGTTCAACGTTCAAGAACATTCGAATCAACTAGATTAGCTTCCTAGTCTTGCTATTATAAAATTAGAAAACGAATTAGGAAAATGATGGATTGCTTTATTCACATGTTTTATGACTAGAATGATACATCTAGAAGTAGTAGACAATCTCTACCGAAGCTTTCTTACTTATGATTTATTTGTTGACGAGGATGTCCTAAACTGATTTTAAAAGATAATGCTAATCAGTTCCAACTCATTTTCAAAACCATCATGAAACGAAATGCAAACTTCTTAGCAACAAAAGGAATGAAATGAAAATTCACGATTCCTAGAACACTATGGGAAGATGGCGTTTGTGAAAGGTTAACTGGATTAACGCAACAAGCAATGAGTAAGATTATAGGCAGGAAATTCCTATGGTACTAATAATTTTAATAATAGAAATATAAGGCATTCTTAACATGTGTACATGTTTTTGATACTTTGTCTATAAGCTATAACCACATCCAAACAAAGCTCCTTTCTCTTATAATCACAACTGTACCATTAACTACAGCCTATCAAAAAGAGGATCCAAAAGTATATACTGGAAATTGCTTGCAATAGATCAGTTGGACCATCCAAATGGTCTTTTTTATTCTCAAAATTATTTATCTACCTTGCCTTATCAAAAGACTATTCTTACTTGCTATATCATAACCACAGTATTGTATAACTTATTAGTTCAACTATAATGTTTCCAGTTGCTCCATTGTTACTTCAGAGTTAATAAATACATTCTCCCCAATTGTTTATGACAATTAAGCAACAAGATAAACTTTTCCTACAGTCGTAGACATAATCAACTATGAAAATATGCACCAACTTCCCAATCACACATATCGGATCGTTTATTGTTCTAGTGATGCAGGACGTGTTGTGTAGAAAAAGTTTACGAGATATTCACTGGGAGATATTTAATTAGTAAGTTTAGCAGGAATCGAATAAGCGTAAGTTATACAAGGTACTAAAATGGGAGCAAAACTTCTATGGAGTTTTCTTGATGAAATGATGAGCGCACATATGTATGGTACTCAAAATGAGGGGATCTTGAGAGAGAGATTTAATTGTCTTTTTCAGAGATTTAGTTGTTTGCTTTAGGTCTTATGGTACTAAAGCAGAGTCGAAAATAAAATCAAACTTGATGGATCAAACTTAACGGACTTGATAGAATCAAAATTTGACGAATACCCAAGTTTGAGGTGATTGAATGTTTTAGCCTAGCATTTCGACTGTTATAGCTTGAAAGAAATTTTGGAAAAAAGTGAAATGATTCAATATGTTTGATTGGGAATTTGGTGTATATTTTCATAGTCGATTATGTCTTCGACCATACCACGTCGAAAGCACGACATCTCGTCCGATCTGTAAAGTTAAGCAACGTTGGGCCTGGTTAGTACTTGGATCGGAGAAGGCCTGGGAATCCCAGGTGTTGTAGACGCCTTTTGTTTTTTAAAAACTTTTTGTTATAGTATTCAAGTTGTTGAATACACTACAGTGATATGTGAATGAAGCAATCGATTAATTTATTCTTGCTGATTGCTGTGACTTTCTATTGATGCGTTCGGTTCGCTACTTTTATTCAACGTTCAGAAGATATGTTAGCCAAAGACTACGTCCAGAGTTTGTACTGTCCGAAAATTCGTTTTAGCTTCTATATTATTGTTCTCATAATCCGATGTATTATTCACATCATTTTCGTTAGGCCATTTTAACCAGGCCTGGACATAAAATATTCTATCAGTGGTCTTTCGTTTACTAAGCATTCGATCTTTGTTATCATCGTGATGAATTCGCTTTCTTCCAAGAGATTCCTCTTGACTGCTCTCTGTAAGATTCTTTTTACCATTTCAACCATCCTTTCAACCATCCTTTCACATTGGAACAGTTGAAACTATTAACACCAATTGGATCCAATATATTCAACAAGCTCCAGCACTGAAGGAACAACAAGAAGAAGACATATACCCAAATGGTCGAGGATAAAAAAGTATTTAAAATTTAATAAATGAAGGTAAAGAAGTTATCATAACGTTAATTATGTATATGAATGACTCAGAGTTAGTATTCCAACGCCTTAAACAGAGCGAAATAAGGAAGCAATTTAAAAATAATTATTGTTCAACAGTTAACTTAACTCAATTACCACTCCCTACCTTTAGTGGAAATCCTAAATTGTGGAGAGAATTCTGGAGTAGTTTCGAAGCCGCAGTTCATTTACAAAATATATCAAGTATTCAAAAACTGAATCATTTAATCACATGTTTAAAAGGAGATGCATTATTGGCCATTAGGGATTACGACATAACTCCAGGAAACTATGATGTGATACGAAAGGTCTTGATTGAAAAATTTGGACAAAATTTGGGCAAACGCATCATTAAAAAATCACTCTACAGTGAGTTACATTCCATCAAGAATGATAACCGAGAATGGAAAATAGCAGTCGAAAGTATCGAAAGAATAGTTCGCCAACTTGGAGCAATGGACGAAAATCTTGAACAATCCAGTATCGAAATTATCGTTGAAAATAAGCTGCCCGCCTGGATTCTAGACAAAGTATACCAACAAAAAGAATAAGAAACATAGTCAGTAGCTAAATTACGACAATTTTTAGCGAAACTGATTCAAAGAAATGAAGAAGTTACAAGAAACCAGTCTCTCGACATAACCAAACAATATTAGGTAATGAAAAGCAAGATTAATCCACAACATTTTTCAGAAGAAACTTCGGCCCTAATTGTAACAACTTTATCTATAATTTTTTTTGTAGACAAAAAATCTCTTCTCTTCTTCTCTTTATACGTTTATATGTATCTTTATATGTTGTATATCTCCTTCTTCTATATATATCTTTATATGTTCTTTATATGTATCTTCTCCTTATATGTATCTTTATATGTTGCTCCCTGAAAACATATAAAGAAAGATAAGTAAAAGGCCTTACATTTTTTGTGATAAAATCATTGGGATAATGAATGCCAAACTTATTTTAGTTTAGAACAAAGAATGCAACGTTTGAAAGAAAATAATTCTTTCTAAATTGTCTTCAACCAGGACATACGACAATTAATTGCAAGAAAAGAAAACGTATATGTTTCCATTGTAAAGGTCGCCATAACACCGCGTATGTTATACTAAATATAACAGTCGAGTACAATCTGTTGAATCAAGCAAAGAAGAAACAAGTTCGACAAAAGTATTCAACTCAGTAATAAAATATTCAAAACGAAATGACAGGGAAGTTTTACTTTTCTGCAAAGAAGTTGAATTAATTTAGGTATACCAGAGGTTTTAAATAAAGTCGTAGTTTTATTCGATAGTGGTGCTTAAGCGATGTGCATAACGAAGAAACTAGCAAAAAGATTAAACTTAGAAAATATTGACTACGAGCAAGTGAAGTTTGCAACATTTGGTAATAAGAATCCTCAATCATCCATTTCAGCCAAAGTGCGAATAGGAATAAACTATAGAAGCAGATATTATACCCATTGCAACTACTGTAATTGACTATTTGACAAACAAATTAAGGGTAATATCAATAAATCAAAGCGATGTACCAGAAATCTCAACTCAATTTCCATTGGAAGAGAAAACTAGCAGCTGGAAATATCCCGAGTTAATTATTGGAGTTGACCATTTCTTTAAATTTATCATGTTAGAAAAAACTAATTATAAACTCAAAATTCTCTTTAATCGATACAATAGTTGGTCCAATGATTGCTGGAAGTGGATATAGACAAGCATGGTAATCGCTTTAACAACTTATTAACATATATCAAATGTAGTTCCATTAAAAATGAGGATTAAATCACCATTCCATCTATTAATATGGATATTCCAAAGGTTGATCGATTTTGGAAGTTGGAATTTATAGGAATACAAGAACAACCTAATCTACAGGATGATGGGTAAGTTTTAGAAAAATTCAAGAAAATATCACCAAAAATAATGGCAAATACCAAGTTGCTTGGCCATGGAAAGAATCAAGGATCAAGTTGAACGACAATTTTGGGTTATGCTCCGGTCGGTTGAAATCTTTAATTAAACGACTTCAGAACAATGAACATTTACTTCTCAAATACCATGAAACGATTCGCGATCAGTTACAATCTAATATTATCGAGAAAGTCTATCCAGAAATGAACCAGGTTGGTATTATTCATTATCTTCTCCATCATGAAGTTATAACTCCAAGTAAGGCTACGACCAAACTTAGAATTGTTTATGATGCTTCATCGCACCTGAAGGGGTAAAAGAGTCTAAACGATGTATTATAACTCTTTCCGATCTTGTTGGTGTACTGCTTCGTTTCCGAATGATGAAATTCGTGATAGTAGCAGATATTGAAAAGGCCAAAGCCTTACAGAGTTTACAAAAGAAGGAAGTTTACCTCCAGTGATCAGGTGAAGAAATTGGTGGTGAGAATCGCTCAATCCGTATTTCAAGAAGTCATAGAAAAACGGAGATTACTACGTGATGTAATGATATTTGGAGAAGTCTGGGGAGACTTAAACTCGATCAGAATTAATGACCTTCCCGTATTTCATATGTAGAGGAAGAATTGCGGAGTTGATCGTTCAAAAGTATTATATCACGAAAAGATATTTCACGTCTTCTTCAATTTAACCTGGATCAAAATTCGTCAGAATGTTGAATTCCTCATGGAAGATCATATGTCAAAATCATTCTTCGGAAACTCTGTAAAAAAAAAAGAAAAAATGATGTAATAGATGAATGCTATACCCTTTGAACAGCGCCAGAGTTACCGCCTTATCTATCAGAAGGATGATTGTGAGTAGATTCTTAGAGAAAATCGAGATAGACTTTTTGATTCTATATGGTTGAGGGACAATAGGATAGTGTCAAAGCGTTGGATAGCTCTATTCACGTGTCTAGTCACAAGAGCCATTCATATGGAAGTCATGAAAAATATGTTTGCTGCTACTTTTATTCAACGTTCAGAAGATATGTTAGCCGAAGATTATGTCCAGAGTCTGTACTTTCCGACAATACTAAGAACTTCGTTTTAGCTCCAAGTTAATTTAAGAGAATAGCATTCAAGAACAAGAATCACTAAAATAGCAATTTATTACCCCCGGAGCTCCGTGACAAGTAGGTGTATAAGAAAAGATGATTGGAGTTGTAAAGAGAACCATACAGAGAGCAGTGAAGAAGAACCTCTTGGAAGAAAGCGAATTCATCACGAGATTGAATTCTTAATAAACGAAAGACCATTGATAAAATATGAGAGGAATGGATAGAAAGTATTATGCCCAGACCTAGTTAAAATGGCCTGACTAAAATGATGTGAATAATTCATCGGATTATGAGAACAATTTACGTGCGAGTGACGAACCGAACGCATCAATAGAAAGTCACAGCAATCAGCAAGAATAAATTAATCGATTGCTTCATTCACATATCACTGTAGTGTATTCAAAAACATCTTGACTACTATAACAAAAAGTTTTTAAAAAACAGAAAATGTCTACAACACCTGGGATTCCCAGGCCGTCTCCGATCCAAGTACTAACCAGGCCCAACGTTGCTTAACTTGACAGATCGGACGAGATGTCGTGCTTTCAACGTAGTATGGTCGTAGACATAATGGGCGATGAAAATATACACCAAATTCCCAATCACACATATTGGATTGTTGGTGTATTTCATTTCAAGCCATAACAGACGAATCTTTGGGCTTTTGTCTGAAGGCCCAAAGTTTATTATTTCAAAATTTCAAGTTGTAGCCAATTTTTTCTATTAATTCATTTTCAAAACTTTTATGGAATAACTAAAATTGTCTTGTATAAAAAAAAAATCGTTTGGTATCTTAAAGATTCTATGCCAAAATTATGAAGGATTATTCAAAATAATTATTATAATAGATTATACCGATCTAAACAACGATCTAATCTTTTGTTTGAAGGTAAAGTTCTTATTTAATATTATCATTCTATCACTAATTAATAAACTGTCTAATGCTGGCATCGCTGAAAAGTTAAAATAACTAAGAAGGATTCATATAGTTGCATTGATATTGACACTTTACTACCTGTCTGGTATGTTTGTTCTATCACAATGAATGATTGGTCTGATTGTCAAGTCTGTATGTTCGACAGTTTCCATTGGTAGTAAATACACAAACACAGAGTTAGCAATCATTTGCTCTGCCATTTTTTGGAAAGTCGTTCGGTCAGCGACAATGTATATATTGCGAACCTGAATCTCGAATAAGCTATATATTGCGAACCTGAATCTCGAATAAATTATATATTACGAATTTGAATCTCGAATAAACTATATATTGCGAACTTGAGTCTCGAATAAATTATATATTGGGAACCTGAATCTCGATCAAACCATATATTGCGAATCTGGATATCGAATAAACCATATATTGCGAGCCTGAATCTCGAATAAAACTCATTTCAGAATTAACGTATTCTAATTTTCGATCAATTAACAAATTTCTTATTATTTACTAGAAAATCATATCATTCATTTGAATATACCTGTGTCAAATAGTCAAAAGATTTTATCTGAAAAAACTGTAGAATTATCATTATAAGTTTCCTATTGCAAAAAAGTTGAAGTATTTCTAATTTGCTTCAAGTAGTCTCAAGAAATAAATAAAAATAAACTAATGTTGAATAAAAAGACTTTGTAACCTATTACCTACCTCATCACAATGTGCTAACACCCGACAAAGATACAACTAAATTAAAGATTGTTTACGATGGGGATCGAAAATTACTGATAATTCTTCCAGATATTGTACGGTATATTATTTCTGTTTCGAATGATGAAGAAAATAATCACAACAGATATAGAAAAGGCATTCTTACAAATAGAACTACATTATGAAGCTAGAAATTGCACCAGAATTACCTGGTTAAAGGATATAAACAAGGGCGTCACTGAAGAAAATCTACAATATCATCGTTTTAAAAAATTCCACTTGAAGTTTTATCATTTTTTTATTACCAGCTACAATCAGTAATCATCTTGAAGCTAATGATAGTGAAACGGCTATAGATGTAAAATGAAATCTTTATGTTGGTACATTGTAATTCCGCAGAAGGCACTAAGGAAGCCTTGCTGAAATATGAATTAAAAACTATTTTTAAGGAAGCATCAATGAATATTAGGGAATTTTTTTCGAATGATTCCGGATTCAATGATATTAGACCTGATCAAGATCGAGCAAACCTCATCGCAAAGAAGATATGTAACTCTAAAATCTCTAAAACTCTAAACTCTAAAACCATGAACTTTAAAATGAACGAGCAATGAATTAACTAAAAGAACTATTCTTCAATTTGTTGCTTACCAATATGATCCTCTAGGATTTCTAGTTCCGATAATGGTAAGATTTAAATTATTCATACAAAGTTTATGGAAGGAAAATAATACGTAGTATAAACTATAAAGATCAACAGATTTCGGAATATTTACTAGCGACAAGAGACATATGTAAAACAATTACCTCGATTTGTAACCAATCTCACAACTCATATGGACATTTATATATTTACATGCTTCAAATGTGGCATACACAACAGCAATATATACAATCAGAAAATGAATATATGATAAAGAATCATTTCTAATTTACGCGAAATCGCGTATTGCTCCGACTAAGGAAATGATCGTACCGGAGTAAAACTGCTTGCTATTCTCATCGGAGTACAAGTAGGACAATTTGTGATAAACCAATTAGGTTTAGAAAAAAGAAAAGTAACATTATGGCCTGATTCCAAATGTGCGTTGTACTGGATAAAGAGCTATTCTAAATTATATCCAAAATTTATCCAGAATCGAATAGAAAAAATTAGAAGTGCGAAATTTAATTTTCATTATATACTTGATCGAAATTTTGTAGATGTGACTACAAGGAAACTTTCCCCATAAATCTCAAAATCCATAATTGGTGGTGGCAAGGACCATCATGGTTAAAGGAGGAGGAAAACGGGTGGCTACAATGGGAATTCCAAGCAAAAAAACGTGATGAAAACGAAGCAATAGAAAGAAGCCAATGGACTGGTAAATTTGATTGCTCAAGTGGCGAAGAATCAGCAATTTTCATTCATAGACGCAAGCCGATTCAGTGAATGGTTTAAATTAATCAAGGTAACTATTTTAACTCTCAGATTCGTCAATGTATAACAAAGAAGATTCGAATGGTTAAATCCGATTAACGATGACCTTCTCTCATCTTCAAAAAAGAAGCAGCCATAGCTCGACGAATACTAGTCAAATAAGAACAGTTGGAGATATCAGTGATAGTGGCATGGCCAAATGGAATCTTCATTATGATAATTGTGAAGAATATGGAAATCGATGAATCGATTGGAGAACTCAAAATTAATCGAAAGCAGTAAATACCCGATTTATTTACCGAGACAATATAATAACTGAGCTCCTCATAATATATTATCATAAAACTGTGTGTCATACTGGAGTCGCTCATATGTTGTCAGTGATGAGAAATGAACTTTGGATTCCAAAGGGTAGAACAGAAGTTAAACGAGTTTTAAATAATGTTTGGTATGCAAACGCTGGATCGTTAAACCCTACCAAAATCACTAGTTCAACGTTCAAGAACATTCGAAGCTTTATTCACATGTTTTACGATTAGAATGGTACATCTAGAAGTGGTAGACAATATCTCCGCCGAAGCTTTCTTACTTATGATTTATTTGTTGACGAGGATGTCCTAAACTGATTTTAAAAGATAATGCTAATCAGTTCCAACTCATTTTCAAAACCATCATGGAACGAAATGCAAACTTCTTAGCAACAAAAGGAATGAAATGGAAATTCATAACTCCTAGAACCATGGGAAGATAGCGTTTCATTCTAGGATAGTTTTGTCAGAACAACTGAACAAAGGAAAATGATTTTTTTTGCTCGTAATGCAGAAGATAACTAACATTCGTGCATGTTTAATCATTTCCTGTTAATTCTAATCTACCATAATCCAACAAGCAAAGCTGTTGCATAAAAAAAATGGAAATTTCTCCGCCTCTCCTTAACACAACAATTGTATTCATTATCAATCCTCCATCTTCTATCATTTTCGAATTTATCCAAGTCTTCTATAGGCCATCTCTACAACCCGGTCATTTCATTACAGTTACGTAAAATTCTCTTATTACTCCTTTATTATATTAGTAGTTCGCAATTAATTTTTCCATGTTATTGATTTGATATCTGTAATTGTCACGTCTATTGATGCAATGCTTGTATTTGTCGTGCCTTGCATTATCAGATTTTTCTAAACGGTTTAATTACCCAAGTTTGAGGTTGTGCTGACAATAAAAATTCTCGACAATTTGTTAGTGCCATGTACCGAGGACATGTCGGACAGCATAATTATCAATTTAGAACCGACAAAACAGAAGTTGGGACATCTTATCGAGGAAGTCAAAGAACTGGACTTGACGCCTCTCGATGTACGGTTACCAAACAATGAACTTTCCAAACAATGCGAGGCGAGAAGAAGAGTCCTCAATCAGAAAATCAAATTTTTCGAGCTATACATTGGCATGATTGAATTGACAAATGAAAGATTGCTGGAATTCATCCAGAAAGTTTCGCTGCTGCAGAAGAAAAAAGAAGAGGAAGAAAAATATGCGACGGTCATCAACGAGAAAGGTATTTTAACCTTATTAAATAGTGGTAGAGAAACTGTTGTGGCTCTAAAATTACACCAAGATGATGTTGAGGCAATACTTCAAGAATTAGGTAGAGCCCAAATAAAATTACCAGATCCACAACAAACACCGCAAACACTGCAACAAACCATAAACTTGCCCCAGTTACCACTACCAACATTTAGTCGTGACCCTAGATTATGGAGACAATTTTGAAGTGGCTTTGAGGATGCAGTCCACACGCATCGGATTCCAGTCATTCAAAAGCTAAATTACTTACTCTCTTGCTTCCGAGGGGAAGCTTTGCTAGCCGTAAGAGGTTATGACATCGTTCCCGAAAATTATGAAGTTATAAGAGACGTTCTAATCAATAAATTCGGAAAGTCGTCTACCATCAAGAAGTCTCTCTACAAGGAACTAGAGTCCATCAAAAGCAGTGAATGAGATTGGAAGAGCACGATTGAAACCATTGAAAGGGTACTTCGACAGCTGGAAGCCCTACATTCTAGCATTGAAAAATAATTGAGACGAGACTGCCGAATTGGATCATGGACAAAGTATACCAACAAAAGGAAGAACAGCAAGTATGGTCAGTTGCGAAACTACGATCATTTCTAGGGAAATTGGTCGAAAGAAATCAAGTTACCAGAAATCAATTCTCTAATAGTGGGAAGGCAAAGTATTCAGAGCAGGATAAGCCTCACAAGTTTCCACATAAAACTAGAGGTGAAACATCTGCCTTGGTCGCAATCAGGCAACCTTTCAAAAGATCAAAGAGAGGATATCAATTCAAAAAAAGTTACAATTTGGAAACCAGGAAGACCCTGTATTTTTTGTAACAAAAAACATTGGGATGCTGATTGCCAAGAGTATCCCACCTTCAAACAACGATTGAAACGTCTGGGGATAATCAAAGTATGCCTCAATTGTCTGCGTAAAGCACATGAGATAAACGGTTGCAATAAAGTCAAACGAAAATGTTTCTATTGCAAAGGTCTACATAATACTGCATTGTGTCACACCAAATATGACGTACAAGATGCCGGACCAAACAATCAAAAGGCAAATCCGCCAACCTCGACCAATTTTCGAATCAAGAAGCCAAAGAAGTTTTACTCCTGTGTAAAGAAATAACAGTGAGCAATCCAAAAACGCCGGAAATTCAAGAAAAAGCTCTAGCATTGTTTGGTTGTGGCTCGCAGTTATCCTTTATATCCAGCAAAGCGTCTTAATCCTCAAGGAAATGAAGACGAGATACGAATTGCTTCATTTGGCAATAAGATATCAAAGACGTGCCTCACAACCAAAGTAGAAATTGTAGTAAGAATAGGACAAAAGTAAAAATAGGACAAAATGAACAAGTTGACAAACAAGTTGCAAGTAGTTAACTTAAATGGGCATGATCTAGCCTCCATAACTGATCAAGACCAGCTGGATGGACCGAAAAGTCATTGGAAACAACCTGATATACTCATCGGGACTGACCACTTCTTTAAATTCATCAAAATAGGAAAAGCCAAAATCTAAAATCCGGATTTTCCTTACTCTACACCAAGCTTGGACCTATGTTAACAGGAAGTGGATACATAACTGGAATCCCAATTCCTAATTCAGACAGAGCCGAACGAATATGTGTGGCCAATGTCATCGGTCCAGACATCGACCAATTCTGGAAATTGGAATTCATAGGTATTCAAGAGCAACCTAACGGCCAAGACGATGAAAAGGCATTGGAACATTTCAAGGAAAGCATCTCCAAAATGGCTTATGCTTTGGTCGACTAAAAACACTAATCAAACAACTACAGGCGGACTAACGATTGCTATACCAATACGATAAAACCATCCGGGATCAATTACATTCAGAAATAATAGAGGAAGTTCACCCGGACATGGATCGAACAGGTATGATTCATTATTTGCCTCACCACGAAGTTATAGCTCCACACAAACCTATAACAAAACTCAGGATTGTCCATGACGCATCCGCTCATCTTAAAGGTACACGGAGTTTAAATGAAGTTCTCTATTGTGGACCCATCATGCTTCCAGATTTAGTAGGAATATTATTACACTTCCGAATGATGAAGAATGTAATTATTGCCGATGTGGAAAAAGCATTTCTACAACTGGAACTCCATCCATCGGACAGAAACTGTACCAGGTTTCTCTGGTTAAAAGATATTCATAGCGCAGTTACCGAAGAGAATCTGAAACGGTATCGTTTCAAAAGAGTTCCCTTTGGAGTAATCTCATCGCCCTTTTTACTATCAGCAACGCTCAATCATCATCTCGAAATCAATGGAACCAAATTCGCATCAGAAATCAGGAAGAATCTCTATGTGGATAACATCATATTATCAGCAATGGATATACAGAAGAAGCCTTACGGAAATATGAAGAAACAAAATCCATATTTGGTGATGCAGCAATGAATATCCGAGAATTCTCTCAAATGACGAAGACTTCCAAAAATTACCGAACAAGATCGAGCGAACATGGAAGTAAAGAAAATCCTTGGCATCAATTAGGATCATGTCAGGGACACTATCCAGTTAACAACAAAACCATGGACTGGGAAAGAACTAACTAAGAGAGCAGTCTTACAATTTGTCGCTTCTCAGTATGACCCCTTGGGATTCCTCTTCCTGATCAGATTTAAATTGTTTCTGCAAAATCTGTGGAAAAAGAATAATGCTGGGATCAACTTATAAGCGACGAAGATGCTGAAATATGGAATTCTCTCATATCTGACTGGCCAGCAAACATAAAGGAGCTTCAGCGATTCGTAATAGACTATTCAAATCAAATTCAAATCCATGTCTTCACAGACGCCTCCAGTGTGGCGTATTTCGCAGCAGTGCATCTCCGAAGTCATAGATGTCAAAGAGCAGAAACACTCTTAGTCTTCGCTAAATCACGAATCGCGCCAGTTAAAGGAATGACTATACCTCGACTAGAGTTATTAGCGATACTCATCGGGGTGCGAGCAGCACGTTTCGTCATCAAGCAATTGGGATTGGAAACTATGGTGGTAACCTTATAGTCCGATTCCAAGCGTGCTATTCACTGGATTCAAAATCATTCCAAATTTCTACCGCGATTCATACAAAACCGTGTCGAGGAAATACGAGATGCAAATTTTCTGTTCCGATACGTTCCGAGCGAGCATAATCCTGTGGACATTGCAACCAAGTGAATATCTCCACGAAAAATTGGGAAATATGAGCCATGGTAATATGGGCCTTCATGGTTAAAAGAAAATGAATTGAGTTGGCCGCAATGGGAATTCAATTTTAAAGAAGAGATCGAAGAACCAGAAGAAAAGACTATCGCAAAAGATTACAACTCACATCAACGCTAGTTTTAAACCCATAAATGGGAGTCGTTTCAGCAAATGGATAAAATTGGTACGAACCACCATACGAGTTAATATCAAACAAGCACAAGCCGAAGGTATCACCGAAGAAGAAAAGGAAAAATGGAATTTGTATTGCGATCATCAGAATTTGTGGAGATCCTAAGTCGATTGGAGAACTCAGAATTAGAAGTGGGCAGTAAACGCCCATTTATCTTCCAAGACACAATCCAATAACTGAACTCCTCATACAACAACACGAAGACTTACTCCATGCTGGAATTGCTCATACACTTGCAGAAATGCGACGTAAATTCTGGGTACCTAAAGGAAGAAGTGAAGTTAAACGAGTCCTGAATAAGTGTAGGGCTTGCAAACGGTGGATTGCCAAACCGTTCAAGCTTCCGAACATGCCCAACCTCCCAGAAAATCGAGTCACTTGATCTAGAACCTTTGCACATGTGGGTCTAGACTACTTTGGTCCCCTATCTGTCAAAATTGATAATGGATTGACGAAAAGATGGATAGCTCTATTCACGTGTTTTACAACCAGAGCGCTGCATTTGGAATTGGCTGATAACTATCCGCTGAAAATTTTTTGCATGTCATTAGAAGATTTATTGCCCGACGAGGTTGTCCTGAGTCAGTTCTAAGTGACAATGCAAATCAATTTCAGCTAGTTTTCAAAACTATGATGGAACAGGACATCAAGCTAATAAATTTCCTCGCGAAAAAGGGAATGGTCTGGAAAAATATAGTACCAAGAGCTCCTTGGAGTGGAGGAGTTTACGAGAGAATCATTGGATTAACAAAAAAAGCTATGAAAAGAGCCATCGGTAGGAGACTATTGTGGGAGCGGGAATTAATAACTTTGATAATAGAAATAGAGGGAATACTCAATACTCGACCACTAACTTATATAAATTTTGACGATTACTAATTATATAATTATACGTCCAATTGATTTCATCTCACCTAATGCCTCTTTATAACACCATTCACCAATGATGATAACCAAGAGGAATTTTTCCTCGTAGACTAAATAACAAGAAGAAACTTATTAGACATTGGTTAAATACCTCAAAGTCTTGGATATATTCTGGGAAACCTGGAAAAATGAATATTTAACCAGTCTCAGAGAAAGAACTCAAAGACAACATATATCCCCAGAAATGTAGAAACCAGAATATCACGCGAAAAAGAAATAGTGCTTGTTAATGAACCAGATGTTCCTCGTGGAATGCGGAAATTAGCTAGGATCAAGGAAATAAAGAAAGGTAAGGATGGTGAGTTAGGAATGCCATAATAGAAATGCCACATGGAAGATTTTTAGTTAGACCAATAAACTCTTTGTGTCCTTTAGAAGTTGATGATGTCTCCAACTCAAGAAGCCAATCACCAGTGTTTGAGAAGTCAATGCACGAAAGCAAACAAGAAGACCCATTGCGCGAAGAACTAGAAGCGCCACAAGAAATCACGTACCAGAAGCAACGCCAGGGAAGCCTATCATGAAGAGCCTGTTATTACTAGCAATGATATCCATACTAACGGTCAACGCAAAAACAATGAAAGATTGCAAATGGATATCTGGTGTTTCATTCAATGTTCTTCACAAATGGAATTGTGAAGAAATCACAAAACAAAATTTCACATCAACTACGGTTGCCGTATATACGCGAACCCATGTGCGAATACCTGCAGTACGATGCAACAACATCACCCGAACGGTATGCACAAAGACTTTTCTCAGATTATCATTATCCGTAATCTCTGACAGAACGACCACTTCTGCAACATCTTCCCATTTCTGTAAAACCTTGACAATCAAAGGAAAACCAATAAAAGTATGTTAAAACAAATTTCTTCAACGAATGGACAACCAACAATGAAATACAATACTCTTATGGATGGCTTGGAATTCGATGTCAATCAACAACGAATTTTTTAATCACAACTGGAGAATTATATCTTTATGATGGAAGAAGTCTAATATCAGATCTCGACAATACCGAGCATTGTACTATTCAAAGTGGAAGTGTGTAACCAGCAACAGCATCGTTCTGTGGGACGAAAGGAAGCAATCTCAAAATGCTTATATAGAAAGATTGGAATCTTCGAAGCGCAGAGATACGGAAATCATATAATTATAGACGAACTTCAAACATCATTTGTCTTCAAAGGTGAAAACGTAACCTCAACAATAGCAAACTGCGAGTTTCTTGATCCACAGGTTATGATTGGCGACATCATCATTGACATGAAAGTCGGAAGTTCAACCAGCAACTGGAGTCGAAGGGCAATCAATCCGGAGATAAGCTCAAACATAACTCTTAAAGGACAAATAATTATGACGGAGGCGAATCCGCAAGAAGCAACGGTCCGGAAAATACAAGATTTCAAAATATCGTTGACAGTCTGCAACAAGAATTCAATTAACGACTAGGCTTAATGTACCAACAAAGTTGCCAAAATCAGAACAATCTATTGTTGTTGATTGAATGGATGTCAGTCAATAACCCAATCCTAGCTGCAAATCTACTATTGCAAAGAAACGATATTATCGCAAGGAGAGTTGATGGAAAATATTAGTTGCTCCATGCAAAACCAAAGGGCTCAAATCAAAACCCACTGAATTCAAGGGAGAAATAATCGATAAATTCGAGCTAGAAAGGATCAATGCACTAGAAATACTGGCTCAGAAACAGGATATGACCAACCCAGTATCCAACCAACTGGAAACGGAGATTCTTTGGGAAGAAATAAGTCAACAAGGAAAAGAATTTGCAGGGTAATTGGAATCAGGATTTGGCAAGGCTACTGAGTTGATACAAGAAGAGTTGTCAGAACTCGTGACACATTGGAAACTGATCATTATTGGTATAAGCATTTTCATAGTCTTATTCATATTTTGTGGTCAAGCTTAAATTCGAAATGATTCAATCTGTTCTTGTTCAACTTGTATGAAATCGTCAAATCATGGAGAAATATTAGCTATCCTATGGAAAGTATAGGAACTTCTTCTCAGGACAAAGGAAATCAACATATTTCATCACAACAATCAAAGGGACCAGAATCCCTAATTTATGTTCCCTATTTTCTTCCCCTGAAAGAGTTCAACCCCTTCAGTCGGGAATGTCAGAACAGTTGAACAAAGGAAAATGATTTTTTTTGCTCGTAATGCAGAAGATAACTAACATTCGTGCATGTTTAATCATTTCCTGTTAATTCTAATCTACCATAATCCAACAAGCAAAGCTGTTGCATAAAAAAAGGGAAATTTCTCCGCCTCTCCTTAACACAACAATTGTATTCATTATCAATCCTCTATCTTCTATCATTTTCGAATTTATCTAAGTCTCCTATAGGCCGTCTCTACAACCCGGTCATTTCATTACAGTTACTTAAATTTCTCTTATTACTCCTTTATTATATTAATAGTTTTTCCATGTTATTGATTTGATATCTGTAATTGTCACGTTTATTGATGCAATGCTTGTATTGTCGTGCCTTGCATTATCAGATTTTTCTAAATGGTTTAATTACCCGAGTTTGAGGTTTGCTAACAATAAAAATTTTCCGACAAGTTTTAAAAATTAATTGTGTTAACGAAACAAGCAATGGAAAGGCTATAGGAAGAAAACTCTTATGGGAAAGAAAACTAATAATTTTAATAATAGAAATATAAGGCATTCTTAACATGTGTCCTTAACCGACATAAACTTTGACGATTATTCTGTCATACGTCCTTTTCATTTCATTTCATCTTATGTGTCGTTGATCTTATCAATTGAAGATGATAATACACAACATGAAGAATTTTTTTCACATAAACTAAATATTAAGAATAGGTTATTAACAAAAAAAAATACTGGTCTTAAGACGTTGGATATATTCTCAGAGATATGGAGAACGGAATATTTAAATAGTCTTAAAGAACATACTCAATGACAAATTAATCACAAAAAAGTAGAACTCCGATCTTCACGCAAAGGCGAAATAGTTATACTCAATGAACCTGAAACACCACGAGGTATGTGGAAACTTCTTTTTCAGAATAAAAAAACTTCATGAAGGAAAAGATAAGGAAGTACATACCGCTACAACTGAATTACCAAATGGCAAAACACTAAAATGATCAATAAGTACGCTTTACCTGCTCGAAACTAACAATGAAATTGATTCAAGAAGTTCAGAAAATTCTAACTCATAATCAACAAACAAAGAATTCGAAATAGAAGAACCTATACGTCTTTCTCATTCTGTCGGAAATATCTGAAAAAACCGGAGAATACAGTGATTTCTTTGTGTTGGGTTCATTATGATGGGTATAAAGTGTACGTGCGTTTTTCTACATTATGTAAGATGTAAGCTAAAATTGTATGCTTTGTCTATAAGCTATACCCACATCCAAACAAAGTTCTTTTTTCTTATAATCACAACTGTACCATTAACTACAGCCTACCAAAAAGAGGTCCAAAACTATATATTGGAAATGCTTGCAAGAGGTCGGTTGAATCCATCAAACGGACGTCTTTTACTATCGAAATTATTCATTTACTTTTCCTTATCAAATAGACCTTTCTTATTCGCTATATCATAACCACGGTATTGTATAACTTGTAAACTCAACTACTTAATAAGTACTCTCAGTCCATTCTTCACGACAATTAACAATGAGGCAAAGTTTTCATACAGGTATTAAAAGAAGAAAGTCTTAGAAATCCCTGGAAAATGGATGGAATGAAAAAGCTGATCAAAGAAAAGAATGGACGTTTTCGTTCTGCTGTCGTGAAGATATCGAACATTATGGTTAACTCGCACTGTACAATATCTATTCCTTTAGAATTCTCGGGATCTAAAAACCTAGAATCTTCTCGCTTACAAAGTGTCGCTGAAATCATGGGGAGAAGCAAAATTTATTAATAATTCCTTTGTTCTGGATTTAACATCTAAATATATTTTGCATGTGCTAATTTATTGTGTAATGTTCAATGTAAGATGAATGTCTATGAGTTCTAAAAAATCATTCACTGTTTATGTTCATTATCTATGAGTTCTAAAAAAGTTCCATTCACACACTCTAAGAGCCCCAATTCTTTGTTCTCAGAATTATAATGTGATCTTCCACTCTGAAGATAATCTGATTACGTGAAGTACAAGAAAAAAGATGTCTATCACCGAGTCTCAATTTCCCCCCGAATAAGGAACAAATTATGGTAATCGATCTTGTAATAAAAAAATTCGTTCGAAATATATCAATTCAATAAATCCGAAAAATTATAAATTTTTGAATGATCATTGATAATCTCATGAGCAAATGACTCCCGAGTACGAACAATATAACGTCACCTTTTCTCTTACATCGTCTACCATCGATATAAATTATTAACGGCACATCGAAGAGGATCCTGAGCGCCAAAGCATCTTGAAAGATATTATTTAACAAAATCAATTGGTGAGGCGTGGGAGCATTTGGTTATTTCTTTCCTCTGAGGTCATGTTATCGTCATTAAAATTGTTTCATTATATCATTGATATATGTAATTGTTGTGTTCGTTAATGTGTTACCGAAATTATTATAATAAAGGCTTAATTCCATAATTTGAGGTTCATTCCCAAGTGAGTGAAGCAAATAATTGACGAAATCTGTAGGAAATGATAAGAAGAAATCACCCACTTCAAATTTTGTCATGATAAGAAAATGTCGACAAGTTTCAAATTACAAATCTTTCCAAATGTTTCACTTAATTTTTTGCGAAATGACGCAAGAATTTCAAGATTATTTTGACCATTTTGAATATTCAAATAGATTCTCCTACAAAAGCTTCCATTTTCAGAATTGTTTCAACTATTGGACCAAATTATTTATCTCAGATTTTAATTTAACTTTTAAAAGAAATCTAAAGCTTATTTAATATTTTATTGCTGAAGTGAGAATAAAACTTCTATCTTTGTTTAAATTTTTAATAATTGAATTATAATCTGACGAGTGAGAAAATAGAGCAATATTTGATTGATTTGTCTCTGAAAATTCATACTGCGCTTTTCTCATAATAAATTTTGCGATAGTTTTTGCAAATATAAAGAATTCATGTGGAGAAGAATCAATTCGATTAAAAAAATAATTACATATCACTTTGCATTATGAGAATTTCACCGGGAAATGCTTCTCAAACATAGCCCGCCTATGCTGTTGACTGGGTGGACGTTTTGGTGATCCGCGCGATCGTGTTTTAGTTGCATTCTTCAAAGTGTTGAAAATTGGAGGAGCATTGAGATCAAGGGCATATTCTTCCTGGATTACTGAATCGATCAGCAATGGTGAATTACCATATTCATCCGATGAAAGATCCTCCAATGATGCTACTGGTGCCATTGGTGGCAATTCTTGGATGAGCTTATCTCTGAAGAAAATTTTTCCTAATTTTCGGTTTTTTTATTACTGACTAAGCAATAAACATAAATATTTTTGGAAAAAATCGTTATATTTATTTAAAAAAAAATATATGATACGAAAACAATTTCATTTTAAAAGGAAGATATGACCGAAACGACAGAATGAGAAAAAAATCGCTTATACTTTTCGCTATCCAAAAATTCCAATTGTTCCACAAATAATTGACGAGCAGTCTCGAAATGTTCATCAGGTGCTTGCGATTCCTTCTGCATTGTATCATTATGCTCGTCGATTAAGCGTAAATTCTCAACGATCTGCAAAGAATAGTAAAAACTAGTATCCATATAGCAAATTCAAACTGATAAAATTAGATGAAAAATTAAGGAATAAACATAAAGAAATATGGAATAGATTTATTAACTATGATCTTTGATTATAGAAATAGGTATAAGCAAAGAATGAAATCAGATTAGTTCTAACTTAGAATTTATTTATCCTTTATTTAAAAAAATAAATAATTCAAAAGAAGATTAGGAAACAAATAATTTTAAAAATATAAAAATATTTTTAAAAAGAATGCACCTTTTCACTGGCAGTTTCAAGTGAAACAATTTCAGTTAGCGTTGAGCGGAATTGTCGTAATTTCTCTTCAATCAAAGTTTGCACACAAATAGCTTGTCGTTCAACATCTCGCAACTGATCTTGCGCACGCATCGTTTGATTAGTGCGCAAAATGCACGGCGCAAAAATAAGTGCTAAATTTGAAGCGCCCATTTTGTTCACTGATTCCTAAAAAATCATTTTTAAATAATTAATACATGAGGTAGCAAACGATATGTAGTATCTTGTGGTATTTTACATATTTCATTCTAACTAGTAGCTTGTATTTAAAATACTAATGAAGATTGTGCAACACTGAAGAAATATGGTACTAAAAGTTATTGTAAGAGAATTGAAAATGACATTAATGATTAATATAGTATCAAATTTTATTATAATGCTATTTGATATGTACTGTTTATTTTAATCAATTTATGTTTCAAACAATTTCTAATAGTCAACTTAAAATTATTCGATTATCTAATTTGGAAAGAAAAGATTGCTTGAATAATCGACTGAATAGCTGAATATTAGGAAAATTAGAAATTCAAAAATTTAATTAAATGAAGTCTGTAAATTTGAAAACAATTTCTATAGCTATAATAATGAATATGAGAAATATGAGATAGCATAACCTTCAATCGCATCACTTTAACGACATTTGAAATCTGTTTAGAATTTAATGAAAAGTCTTTATTTTGCAGTAAATAATTTATTCTTAAAAAAAGACAGATAATTTACGGCTTGAAATCTTGTAGTTTACTTACAATGTTCATCAATTTTTTTATCTTACAAAATAGATAACCAAGTGAAAAAGTTAATTTCTCATAATCTGTATATGATATATTATCTTATAAAATAATTTTAATACTCTTTGATTAACTGATTACCTGATTAGCAACACGTGCCAGATGATACAATAATCGATTCAAAAGGCACTTATTATGTTTTGGTAATAATTCTATTATTACAGTAAGGCATCGTATTCGTTCAGTAACTTCTTCTACCTCTATAACAAGTAAATTTTTGGAGTTATAAAATCAAAAATTCAATAAAAATCGGGCAAATATAATATTTATTACTGAAACAATTTTGTTTTACTGCTATCAAACGACGATTTTATTTTTACCTGAGGCATTTAAGAAATTTTCGTAGAGATCGTAAGTAATAAGAGGTTCTGGAAGTTCACGAAAAAATGCTTTCACTAAAGTTGTTGTGACATGTGTCGGAACGTCATCAAATGATAATGTTTCGAATTCTAAAAAAAAAAATCTAAAAAAAACAAATTCATTCTTTCTATAAGAGAAAAATTTATTAAGTAAAAAAATTTTTTTTTACGGATTTCATTTTTCGTAGTTTTTTTTTGCACTACTGAAATTAATTTTCGTTTTATTTACTAATTTCTTTTTTCGTTTTTGTCTTTTCGTAACTACTTCAATTAATTTTCGTAAGATATAGGAATATTTACTAATATTTTTTTTTAAATGGCCAAATATTAGAATGAACTTTAGTCATATTTATAGAAATCAATTCTTTTATATCACCATTTAAAGTTCCACGAGTTTAATGTTTCGCGGAAACTCACTGTAATCGATATATTACCTGAACTTTCAATTTGTCGACGTGCATTACGTATTTGTCCAATTGCTGCACTTTTCCTATATATTCCTTCAACGAAAAGAGCCTTAAGTTCGATAACCATAAATAATTTATTGATAACAATTGGAATCGTTTCTTGATCATCCACAAGACTGCTCAAATTAGCACTAAAAAATCGTCCACTAGATTGCGAATCCTATAAGTTTATATTAAGTTAACAGGGAATGAAATAAGAAGTGAAATTATTTTAAAAAAATGTCCTATACTCTACATTCTACGATAGTATGCAGTACTTCTTCCGTATTTAAAAAAAAAAAAAAAAAAAAAAAAAAAACAACAACACTGGGTTATTTGACCTATCAGATTTTGAAAACGTTACTAAGTTTTTCCGATATTATCGTTATGATAATAATCACAAAATTAATGATGTTCAAGTTAGATATTTTGGATGTTACAAAAAATTTTACGAATGTCTTCAAACATAGGGTCAAATTCATAAAATTATGAAAGACAAAATAAATCGGATATTTGTATTCATAAAGATATAAATGTCCGGGAATAATTGAGAAATCTTTTTCCTTTGCGATATTAATTTGAAGACAGTTTAAATAAAAAAAAGTTTTTGCGAAGATAAATAATTGGAAAGGAAAAGTTTCAAAATTTTTACTCCATGCCATTTAAAATGTTTTAAAATTAAAAAATTTTACTATTTGTTGTAACGGTTGCGAACAATTTATTGTGATCTTTGCATGACATTTTTTGTGACAACTTATACGACATGCTTTACAGATGAAAATTTTCTCAGCATGCCACATGAATGAATTGCACACTTCACAATATGTCGGTACGTGAACATATTCTAATTTGAATTGATGACCATTATATAACTAAAATTAACAATTTAGTTATTTGGCTTTTTTTGTATTTTTTTATATCCGATATTTTTTGTTTGTAAAATATGAAAGAATAAAAAGTTAGAAAGAAATGACTGATAAGTAACAAAATTATGAAAAAAAACTGTTTGAAATATATTTTGTGCATAATTGAAATTTAAAAATAAAAAAACTTCTCACCACTACTGTATCAGATTTTCTCCGTTTTTTGCGGACATTCTGAAACAAAGGATTATTCATTAGTGATTAAATATAAATAATAAAAAATATGCTGATAAATATTGATCAATTAACCAGATCATTCGCCCAATAGACACCCGGATATATCTTCTTTTTTAAGTCGAAAAAGTTTTATGATATTAACCAACAAACATTTTTTTTGAGGTTCTTACTGACTTTCAATAGATTTTTCACGTTTATTAAGTTAGTTTTTAAAATATACTAATTGTTTGTAGTATTATTTATATAACAAATTAAATTTTTTGTAGTAAAAATTAAAATTAAAATTCATTTTGAATTGATTCAAGTGATTCCTGACATGCATAACAGAAAAACACGCTGATCACTTACGAAAATAACTCATACCTAGTTCAGATAAAATGTAATTCAGAACTGTTCGTCACAGATATGCGATTCTTAAAAATGATTTATCTCATAGTTACGTTTCTCGAAGTTATGTCATATACGACGAAGTGTTGTTATTCCACAGCAAATTTAATTATTTTGGATGTACGAACATGCATTCTCATAAAATTCCTTGAAAAATTGTCTAATCTGTATAGAAATTTTCGCTCCTTAGAAAATAACGGATTGGTCCAACGATTTATTCTGAAATGTCCCTAAAATTGTTGCAAATTTTTTTTTTAAACACAAACCAAGCATTAATTTTTAAGCTTAATGAAAATTAAACGACACACAAGGATTAATTGAATTAAACTTGATCATGCACTTTTTTCATTTTTTTTCTCATAAAATGAGAAAAAAATTATGTACTATATTTTAAAGTAAATGTATTAAAACGAAACAAACATTAAAATCATGAATTACCTCGAGAACATTCGATTTCTTGCTTGACTTTTTACTTTTTATTTGCTCATTCAGGAATTCATTCAAAAATCCGCGAAATGCATTTACACCAAGCGTAGTGGGGAATGTTACCTGCAATTTTTAATATATATCACGCTGAATGAATTTAGAGAAAATGTTCATAAGATAATGACAAAAAAAAAAAACGGATATTATGGACCAAAAAATTTCATCTAATTAGCCTAACTGACCTTAGTTCAAATAATACTTAACTCCGATATGTCAAGCTAAGCATCAAAGAAATGATATTACAAAAACAAATGGAAGGAAGTAGTAATAACAACAAAAAAATTCAAAAAAAAGATTAGCATAATTTATTTTATTTTAGCTCCGTCTTAATAATTTATCATTTTCTCGAATATTTCATTAGTTCAAAATCCGAAATGTTAACTGAAGAAATAGCGCAATAATCAATATGGTAAAGCTACAGTTCAACATATTCTTATGATTTAGAGATGTAATAGAGATTCTGTTTTTATGCTTTAATAATATTTACTTGTTCTTGTGTCGAAACTTTAATCAATGAACCTTCGAAAATAGTAATGAGATCGTGATACTTCAGCACTGTCTTGTTTTCCTGAAAAGAATGATGAAAACGATGAATGGAAACAAAAATATCAATAGAATTAGCAAATAATAACAGCTTGGAGGTAAAATAAAAATTGATTCGTAATTTTTTTATCTTTTCAATCAACTTCAAATTGTAATAGAAATGAATAATCAAAAGCGGTTTATTGATTACTAATTTTTATGAAATGATTTACGAAAAAAATTGTTTCCTTTGTAATTAAAATCTTAATTTTATTTTTCTTTGATTCAATTTCTAATCTCTTTTGCAACTTCTATGTAGTGGTATTCATATATTACGTTATAACTGCATCTCTAAAGATTTTTCAATTTTCTTATTTTGAGCTATTATCCACTCTCAAGTTTTCCTGAGATAATTACAAAGATGTAATAAGAAGGCGTACTAGAAAATAAAAGGCATTAATGTTTTAAGATCGGATTACAGTATATTTAGAAATAATTTTACCGTAATTTCAAATTATGACAATTTATTTATAAATAAAATAAATAAAATGAACAATAAAATTTGCAATTAAAATAATTTTTCTTAATAGGAAATAAATGACAGTTGAATTAAAATTAAAACGAAGCTGAAACTTAAGAAATTTCAGAGTAAATTTTAAATTTATAATAATAGTTTTATAATACATACACCGATCACAGCTTCGTAACCAATAATTTCCATATGAAATTCTTTAAAGGCTTTCTTGAAAATTGCATCAATTTGTGTATCTCTCTTTTTCTTATTATTCTCCAACTTCATTAGTTTTTTGAAAATGAATACATTGAACTGTCTCAGATCGTCGTCAGTTTCAATAATCATATAACTAGGATCAGTCTGAAATAATATTTAACTATTAAAATCAGGAAAGTATTTCAGGATCTGCAAAATTAACATTCTTATCGTTTTATTTTTTGTTCGGCAAAACCATCTCTTCCAGCTTATATTTTTCATTAAACAGGAATTAAAACCTTATGATTTGAGCTGTAAGTATTACTATGGAACTTTCAATATCAGACATCTAAAATTCATCATTTCAATTTATACATTTTCCGCCTGCTTATTATCGAACAATTTTCGATTGAGATACTAGAAATATTACAATCTAATGCCTGGAAAGCAATCATTCTGACTGATCTTACCTGTTGTTTAGTTTTATGTAGACTAAAAGATTTAGTTGGATGAAGGACAAGTGGTGCAAATGAATGCTTCGATGGCCAAGATGATCTGAAATTAAAATAAGTTGGCATCGGATATAGGAATGATTTTTTTTTAATATGCCAATGCATGATGAAACAAATCATTGTCTAGTCCATGTAATTAATGATCCACATATCGAGAATGTCTTGATGGAATTTTGAATTCTCTTCTTTCGCCATAAATTATTTGACTGTTTTATCAATGATTTTGCTTATTTTATAATATTTTTTTCAAAATATAATAATGCATTTTTGAATTGCCCAAAATTTCTTCTTATTTATTTTAGATATTATTTTAATGTTTTTCAATATTGTGGATAGACAATGTCCATCAAATAATAAATTTTGATAAAAAATTAAAATTTTTTTTTACTTTGTTTCCGAATCCTTCTTAGTTAACGTATCATCCGAATTAAGTAAGTGGTTTACTGCTTGACAAGGAATATTTGAAGAGAACGATGAGCATTCTTTATGGAATGATAGTTTACATTCTGCAACAACACTTGATATTGTTATTTAATTTAGCTTGAAAATTTCTAATTTATAGAATTATTTAAATTTAAATTTAAATTGAAAATACTTGTAAAAATCTTGCCTAAATAATTTCAATTCAATAATATAAAATAAAAATAGAAATAAATATTTTAAATTGAAAAACGCTCGATTTAATTTGATCGAAAGCATGGAATGAATGCTTAAACTTGTTACAAATAAGTAGTTAAAATTATTTGCTCTATTTGTTGAAGCAAAATTATTTTCGAAATCGTTCGAAAAATAATTTTGAACGATTTGAGAAAAAAAAAATGATAAATTAAAATTTAAGTCATTCTACAAATTTAGAGCAAAAGAATAAATAGAGCAAATACTAAATTCATATTTGGATTGCTTAATTAGTTATATTCTATTTTAAAATAAATTGAATTGATTCCTTTCTTAAATTTATTCACAAACTTTTCATCCAAATAGTTTTCATTTGCAAATGATTCATTAGTCTTTCTGTTTACTTCAACAGGGGAATATTTATCAGAAATTTCAAGTTTGAAAACATGAAACTTACTTGTGCATTTATTTCCTTTTATTAATATGCAGTGAAATTCTTATTGCACAATGCACAAATTTCATTACGATGTAATCGGCTTATTTTCAAATTATGTATCAATGGGGTTGAAGCTACTGATGCTTTAGTTATTTCGAGCAGTGAGCTAAAAAGCAAAAATTAACAACCGATACTAATAAACTATTCACTTATCAATTTATAATTATATTTTAATAAATATAGGATATGTGAATCCCAATTTTTAACTAATTTCCAACCAAAGCTAATCGATTTTTCAATAAGCTATTCATAAGATTAACACAATGATATTAAATGATAAATTATTTTGTGTCTAATTTATTTTGCTTGTAATTTAGATGCTAAATAAAATGGTTATTCAGTATGGCATATTAACAAAATGAAAATTTTTTAAATAAAAAAAATTAATATTTTGGATCAAACATAAGTATGATGAAAATGATTTAAAATAATATATATACCTTGCCGTAAGTGAATCTCGACTTCCACTAACACTAACAGCACTATCACTACGTCGTGACAAAATTGCTTTCAAATGCTTCTTTGCTCGTGTAAAACCTATCTTTTTACTTTTAGACTTACTTTCTGGACTCTAAAAATTCACTTTAATTATTCGATACATATAGTGATATAGTGATGAAATATAAAAAGAAATTTTTTTTTGTGAATGATAAGATTATTAGGATTTTTAAATATCATTTTGTAGTATTATGACAAATGACAAATGTACGAAGGATGTGAAGTAATTGGACAAATTTTACCATTAATCGTTAATTATTATTTTATTTGAAACTACATCTCTGATAAAGGTAAATTTCTTTTCTATACCAGCAAGTTTAATTAGAACTAAATCAACGCAGTAATTTGTTATCGATAATTTTATTTCATCCAGGTATATTACCTCAAAAAATATGATTATTAAGATTTATAAGTTCATTTTGTAGTATTACAATAAATGACAAATTTACGAGGATGTGAATAATTGGAAAAATTCTTGCTAATACCGTGAATATTATTTATATTATTTTATCTGAACTCCATCACTAATAAGTGCAAACAGTTACCTGCTATAACTAATTAATAATGCTTTCATTCGGAACATACATATGTAAATAATATGAAAAGATCAGACATAACAGTTATATGAGTTATTAAAATTATGAAATTATCATTATTATGAAATTGGAAAGTACACTTTCAATAAGATAACCATCGAGTTTTTTAATAAAGTCATTATGGCAATGACAAAAAGTGGAACAAATATGAATTAATCACAGATACTTAAAATTTCATGTAAAATTAATACTTACCGAAGGCATCATGTGTTCAGGAATTGAAATTCGATCAGTCTCTGTGCTTGCAGCTCTTCGAAACATTCTCATCTATAAATGCACTTAATTTAAATAAATTTATAATTTTTCAAATTCAGTTTATAATATCTTTCAGTCAAATTCGAAATATAAATACAAAGCTGAAATGACATATAGTTTTTGATAAGGCAGTGATTTTCCGGGAATTTTTCAAGAAAAATATATTTATTTCATGAAATGAAATATGTTATCAGAATTAAAATATATGTTATCAAAATTAAAATTTTCCATAATTATGTTGATGTAAAAAATTGTAAATAAGAATCGTTTCTACATTTCAATGGAATTTAAACTCGAATATTTCTTCACAGATTCTTGTATTTTCAATAATTATTGATTACAAGAAGTTAAAAAACCTTTTTGGTTGTTCTAGTTGATGCTGAACTTATCCGCCTTTTATAAAGAGCTGAATCTCGCTGTACACTGCAAAATAAATAATTGCAAAGATAAATGAAATTTTGATGATTCTCATAAGAAATCAAATCGAAGGAATGGAACGGACAAAAATTTCCAAGAAATACATTTATTCTGGAAACACTATTAGAATTATGAACTGAATAAGCCGCTATCAATTAAATATAAAAATCAATGATTAAATGGATAAGTAATGAATTAGAAATAAATAATCCAATATAATTATTGTGATAGAAATGAGAGGATTAAATTATTAACTTACTCGTATTCGATAAGTTTCAATTTCTTATCCTCCAATATGAATGTTGCATCAAGTTCTGTTTCCAAACCAGCTCTGAAATATTAAATAAAATTCCATTGAATATTTCCATTTTTTTAGTATTTGTATACTTTGATTTTATTATTCAGCAACTTGACTAATGAAATCAGCAGAATAATGCTCAACCATTTGATAGAGTTTTCAATTTCAGCTTGATATGAATTTAACACTACTATAGTATCGCATGATATTTCCGATTACATATTCCCGATTACATATCTGGAATAAAATGAAAACACTTCTTTTTAAAGAAAATTAAAAGTGAATATACCCATTAAATTGAATTGAATTACGATCATCTTGAGCATCTTCTAGTTCATCCTCTTCTTCATCCAAATTACTGAGACTTGTTGATGCATCGGAGAGTGCTTCTTCATCTTCATCTGAACCGGCAAATTGCGCTAACGATTCAGGATCATTCAAATTGAAAGAGGCTAATTCCATCTTTCGTACAATCTTTGTTATTGTAAAATTTGGTATACGTTTCATTGGATCATTTTCATTTTTCACTTCTTCATATCTAAATTCAATTACTAATTTAGGTTAATTTTTAATTTCCAATTTCGTTTAAGATTATGAAATACTACTCAACAATGAAAACAAAGTAACTAAAGCAACTTGGCCAAAAAAAGAAGGAAAAAGTACTGTTTCCTAGCATAGGCTCCACGATAATGAGCCTGTATTGCAATAATAGCGCGCCGTATTTGCAGATACTTCTTTTCTTCCTTAAAACGCTTCCAATTTCGTTGAATAATCAAAGCCGCATTGTATATTTCACGTAAATGATTTCTCAAAATCATTCCACGTGTTGCTGCCTAGAAAAAAGAATGGAAATTTAGTAATATAATCTTACTCCAGAATAATGAAGGAATTGAAAGAAATTTAGTTGATTAAGTTAATTAAAAAATTATCTGAATATATTAAATAATCATAAATTATCGAGGCATATGAAAATTTTCACAATAGGTAAATTAATAAATCAAATTTAATTCATATTAATAGTCAATATATTATAGCAGATGATTATATTATTGACATTATATTATTGAAATAAGTTTCAGATTTTTCTATTTAAGTCCTTTCAATAACTTAAATAGAAAAAACAACGCAATAATTAGAATTACACGGCGAATAAAGGAGAAGTTTTAAAATTCGAAATGATTTTTTTTTTTTTTAATATCAGATATTTCGAGAAAGAAATGTAATCAAAAGCATAAAAACGTAAAAATTTAATAATTCCGCTAAGATGATTTATAAAGTCACATTTTTACAACTCATTCTTTTCTCTTAAATTAATTTGTCGTTAAAGTAAGAAGACATTACTTGGATTGCAATAATAATAGTGCGCAATTTGATATATTTGCGTCTTATCGTCATAGCTTGAATACATCGTTGCAACGTTTCGATATGTTTCATAATTACCCTATGAAGATGATCATCCAGAATTAATTTTTCAGCATCACGCATAAATACCTGACAAATTAAAAAGTGCAATTTTATTTGCAAATATATTTGAAACATCATTTCAATTTTTGAAAATCATTAAGTAATAAATTTCATTTAAAATTAAGATTTGCATTTGATAATTCTAATTATCAATTTATTAAATTAAAAAAATCTAACTTTGGTAATTCCAAATTGTACTTCATTAGTATCGATCAATGCATGTTGTATGAGAAATTCCTTAACATCTGCTACGGTACTTTTACAACCTTTCGGTAAAAGAACTCGATATTGTTTGATGAAATCCTGAATTTACAATACAACAATTGTAATTTGAAATTGAAGTCAAAAATTAATTAATTCATCATTTTATATATTTGAATAATATGTTAAATAACATTAATATTTAAGTAATAATTTATCAACCTCATATTCGATACGAACGCTATAACCAGCTCGACGTATCCGTACTGTCTCCAACATACCTGTATAACGTAATTGCCGCAAAATAATATTATCGTCGAAATGATTCGGAATCTATAAATTATGAATTTATAATTTATCTAAACTTTTTCTATACGAATTCATAAAAAAATTTTCTCTAAAATTTTTTCCAAATTTTTTTTGCAAAAAAATCTAATCTATTTAGATTGATAAGTATGTCTTACATTTGAGTATGAATATTGGTCAATATGTATAATTAAAGTTTGGCAATTATTTCAAAATCAATGGCCAGATAAAATAAGAGGATTTTAGTTCATTTTCGATTATTATCAGTGCTTCATAACAAAATTCGTCCAAAATATCATTCATAGTTTTAGATGGAATCAGAACCAAACTTATCACGTAAACTTTTCAACAAAATATTGATTGGCTACTATGAAAATCTATTAAGATAATTTTACATAGATGTGACAATGGTCACATTATATGGCCAATAATATGAGCAATACCTAAATTTGGCAAAATAATATATTGAACATTTCATGTAGTTTCTCAATGCATATTTGAAAATCATCCTAATCCTAATCGTTAAATCTATAGGTAAAATAATAATAAATTTAATCACTGCTTAACTAACGGATATCAAAAAAAAATTTTTTTTCTGATTTTCTGATTGATGGATGGAAAAAAAAAATGAAAAGCAATATACCTTTTCGTTGTTAGATTTGATACATCTGATAAAATAAGGTGTTGCTTGTGATAACGTTTTCATCAATCGTGATAACGAATATTGGAATTGTTTACCTACAGATGGAGACTTTCCTTTGATACTTTCCTTTTCCGAAAAAGCTTTTACTGCCTAGAAAATAAGTTGGAAAGTTGTAGACAAAAAACGGAAAAATTTAGATTATATTATCAGGAAACTTGTGATAATTAGAAATTTTTAAAAGTTTGCTTCAGTCATAACAGATAACAGTATATCACTAATCAAAAGGTTATTAAATCTTTACCTGTAAGCTTTTTATAGTTCTGTGACAATCTTCCACTTCTGCGTTTGGTTGTTTTCGAGCATGACTAACAACTGTCGTGAAAAACGACGTATCGCAAAAAGGGGGTACCGCTTCCAAAGTTATATCACCACGTAAGAAAGCATTTAGATGGGTATCCGAACTAACACCAGTTAATGTCGATTTACCATCTTCTTTTAAATTCGAATGTTCTTTATCTTCTAGAAATTAGTCTAATTTTAATTTAATTTCAACAAATATCATTAAAAATTTGTTAACTTCGGCATCCTTATCGATTAATTTATATGTAAAATTTCAAGCTAAAATTTATCATTCTCAATCATTAAATTTTGGTGTCAAATCTGATAACCTTTTTTTTTTCCTAATTTTCCAGCGTGGCAAAAAGCGTTTACGGCTCGGAAAGTTGCACGTAATGTGCTCCATCGAAATACCGCAACTGGATCATTTCCAACTAATCCTCGAACAAATGCGCTTTTACTTTTCTTGATTGTCGTCAAAACTTCTTGTCGCATCAAATCTTTATTTTTTTCGCGAAAGCCCTAAAATTATCATTTCTAACATAATATAAGAAGGATTTACAAAAATATGAAAAAATTTGTGATTTGATAGATAATCAAAAAAAAATTGGAGAATTAATTTATTTGACTGTATTTTTCTACTGCTGGCAACCGCATTTCCATACTATTATGAATTCAATTTAAGATTTAAGTTTTATTTATTTTTATTTATTTTTCATTTTATCTTTTTCCTTTCATTAAATTAATATTTCTTACTGTGAGTATCGAAAGAAGAATCTTGCTGGTAGATTTAAGATATGCTTGAAACATAGTAAATTTAAAAATAATAAATAACATTGTCAGATCATTTCTATCATAAAAAAAAAACCACTAGAAAAGCATCACATAATAGAAGTATTCCCATTTTTCACATTATTGACGGGGATTTTCAAGATTCATCATGCATTTCATTCAAAAATTCATGATAAAACCTTATAAAATCTATTCTTATCTGCAAATCATCTTTCCCCTCCATTTATCTCATAATTAACAATTCTCATTTACCTATTATTCTTTACATGAATTAAATCGGTTTCTCTTATCATTAATTATATTATAAACTACGTCATCGATGGAATTTATCTTTCTTTTTTTTAAAGTTATTGACCTTAATTTGATATTTCACTTTCCCTGCATAATGAGCAACAATGAAGGCTGATTCACGCTTCTGTGGTGTTTCATAGTATTCGTTACTTTTGAGAAATTGATTAAGCTTATCAAGCATTGATTCATCAGTCCCATTATTGATATTACTTTCTTCATCAATCAATCGCAATATACCATATGGTTTATTCTGAAAAATAAAACAATAATAAAATATTTGTAGCAGTTTCGTTCTCATTTCTTTCTTGTAAAATTTTTCTTATTTTAGATTTAAATTATCAGAAAAGTCTAGTTATTAAAAGCCACATCTCTTCACGTGAACCGTTCTCCTGAATCGGAATTTTTCATGAATGAACTCTTCAAAGAGAACTGCTAAACAAATGCTTAAAATACTATCATCTGATTTTAGTTTTAGGATCAAATGCTACGAATAAATTTTTTAATTTTTATGAATTTTCAATAATAAAAAGAAAACAAATGTAATTATATTTCCATTGATTAAAATAGAATTTGATTTTTTCAAAAATCTTATTAAAACTGTAATAAACTTTTTTCAATAGATGGGAAATATATAATACTGGTTTTTTCTTCCAACTACTCCATACATTAACTTTGTACTAACAACATGTTACTATAAACTAAATTTTTTATATTTGCATCAGAAAAATAAGACTAACCTGAAACAATTGAACACATTCGGTATTATCAGTATATTCAATATTCGTCCAAGTAATTCCTTCTTTTAAATATTCTTCCTATCAAAAATAAACACATTGAAAAGCCTTTAATGAAATAACATCAATAATAATTGATTACACAATTTTTTTGTCAGCAATAATATTTAATGCAATTACCGATTAAAATTTGACATTTACTAAAAAATTAGTCTATAAATTTCCAAATTGTAAAATAGCAAGGCATATAACTTATATAAATTTTGCACATCGAAATTTCATTCCCATTAGTAATTTTAGTCATTCTAACTAGTTAATTAATTGAATAATACTCAATTTCTGTCTCGCTATTTTTTTCAGTTTCTTTTCATCTCTCAAATTGAAGTTTTATTCTTTACTTCAAAAAAACTCGTAGAATCATTTAAATATAATCTTTACCTGTTCAAACTGGAAGATATGTTGATTGAAGTAAGCTTGCAGATGTTCATTTGCGTAATTGATACAGAGCTGCTCAAATGAGTTCCACTTTCCACCAACATCTTCGAATCCAAAGATATCCAAGATACCTAAAATAATCTGCCATGACTTTTAATCAACTTGTCTTTAATGAAGCTGATGCGGTATAAGAATTTACATATTTCAAGTTTATAATGGAATAGAAAAAAGCTAGAAACTTCTGATTTGATAAAATAACTGCATGATTTGTTTTGTCTTAAAATCCAATTGGATTTTTAAAACCCTAAAATATAGTCATGAAAATTGATAAAAATGCATGTATCTTTAACATGAACTTAAATTCAAATTTTGATTAAAATCAAGAAATGTTTCAAGAATTAATTTTCAATCAAAAATTATGCAATGGAATTTTTCCATCCATGAAGTTTGAATGAAAATTTAAAATTCGAAAAATTAGATTTAAAATTCAAACATCAAAAAGAATTTAATATTTTGCTGTATAATTTGACAAAACTTAAAACTCAAATTTTTAATTTTAATTTTAACTTAAACTTAAATACCAATATAATATCCTGTCTTTGACGTAAGCCGTTCTTTTTTCAATAGCGCTTGATTTATACGTAATACTATCCAGTGAAATAAAGCATTATACAAGCATTTCGCCATAGCATCACGTGTATCTTTTGCCTTAATTTATGATTTATCTTATTTAAATTAAAGTTAAAAAATCATTACATTATGGCAATTCATAAGCTATTTTGCTTCAAAAAAATTAATTAGAAATGATTTTTAGTACATTACTTAATGTTTTGTTGGCGTCACTTATATAATGTTTACGTAAAATACATTCGCATCCTACGTCTATCGTTATTCATGTAATTTGAAAAGATGAAAGATGATAAATGTGATTAAATAAGCATAATTACACTTATCTTCTACATGTTATATTCCGAAAAGAAATTATTATAATTATATTTCAGAATTTCAAAAAGAATTTTCATACGGAAAATGATATTTGGAATGAACATTTCATTGATAAAAAGAATCATGATAAACAGTTTCTGATGGTAATAACGAGATATATTAGTATCCTATTTCTTACAGTGTTGAAAATCTTGATTAATGATTATTCATTTCCATTATCAATTTTAAATCACTTCTTAATAATTTATCATTAATCATATCATTTTACTATCTAAAACGTAAACTAAACTTACTTCACTCAGATTATACTGCGAGATAACAACATCATTCTTTAACACAGTTCGACGCATCGTTAAAGCTTGTTGTAGATTGGATGCTTTAATATGCAATAATGTCGCAATGATATCTAATATTTCTTCGTTACTAATTGAAACACTCTCATCACTGTGATAACCAGGTCTCTAAATGATAATGCTTCATTTATCATTTTATAATATGCAATTATCTAATCAATGTTTGAAGAAACTTTCAATAAACATACAAAAATAGACAATATTTCAGTTTTTCATCTTATTATTTTGATGCATTTGAATAAAAGATATGATTAACTCCGCTGAATTTATAAATATCAAAATATATATATATATATATATTCGTATATTCACTAAGATCGGTCAAATATTCCAGTAAATAAAAAAATAATAAGTAATTGAAATATTTTTTTGGAATATTTTCCGAGAAATTTTTTTCATAAATATTTTCCTACCTTCTCGTATTGTATATTTCCAAGAAGTAAAACAGCCGAAATAACAGCAAACATATTTTGTTGCGATTGTTGTGAAAAGCCAACAGCGTTCATAGCATATTTTAATCTTTGATATTCATAACATTCATTTACTCCTTCTGCTACATAAAAATTATTCTAAAAAAATTACATTTTTCGTTAATTTTAGATAGCAAAATAAAAAATTTTTTGGAAATATTTGCATAAATTATTTAGTAAATTTATTTTTAAGTTCTAAACAATGCTCAAATTTTAATTTAAAATTTATGAATCAACAAATGCATATATTACTAAGAGTGGCAAAGAAGGAATTGATAAGAGAAGTAATTTAATGAGTAAATAAGAAAGAAAGGAAAAAGACTAGTTACCAATAACAGGATACTAATTTTTCTATAACTTATCAGACTTGATTTAAATTTTTAAATCCACTAATGATCGGGTTCAAATTTAAAATATATGAAAGATGGGAATCTCAATTACTTTCCTAAATGAAGATATTCTAAACTTTTGCAAGCATTTTACGTTTTATTATAGCCTTTTATTATTAGTAATGCAACGCAAATATATTTTCCTCACTACAACATTCATATCTTCCGTTATTTTTTCTTGCCTATCACTTGCAAGATTTTTGTTCGCATGTTTGCATGTCATTCATGCAATGCATGCAGGAATTTCAACTAACATGCAATGCAAGCAAGAATACTGACATGCAATATGGCACGATTTAATTTAACGTCATCATTATGACAATTTTTGCCTTTTAATGATAATTTTCCTAACATCTACATCATATCACCTCTTCTGAAATATTGTACACATGTTTTTACCAGAATTATCAATGATTTTTAATAAGATTTTAATGAGATTTTTCAAATAGTTCAAAAATTGCTTACAAAACAAAAATGAAGAAATGTTACTTTCCTGATTTATTTTTTTTTGTTTTAAATAAAAATGAAATGCAAAAAATTATTATAAATATTTAAATCAAAAATGATTTTAAAATATTTTAACATCAGGCAGTACTATTGCAAATTTATATATTCAGTTTGATGGGATTTAAAATTTAAGAGACCAGATTTTCATAAGTAATAATCGTTGAATTAAGACTAGGCTAATATTGTCATAAAATTTGTTATGAAAACAAAAGAACAGAAAATGGGCATCTCTTTGCAGCAAAGTATATTTTAAAAATAGTTCGCAAAAATTCTCAGTGACTATTACTACTTACCTGATTCAAATAGCTATAATCAGTTGGTTGCATTAAATAATGCCTTTTTCGTTCCTCTTCAGATGCGCCATTTAATAAATAATAAAAAACATGATAATTCCTGAATGATTATAAGTATTTTTCAATTCGAATTTTTGCCGAGGATAAAATAAAAGTTTTATCATTTGCGGAGAGGTATTTACTTGAATGAATGATAGTTAATTAAAAATATAATTTCAAATTTTCGTGCAACAGCTTATTCAAAAACTACTGTACGAAAGAATTGTTTTACTGATGAAATTTCAAAAAAAAAAAAGAATTTTAAAGGGAATTCATCACTTTGTAATTGATGAAAAAGAAATTGTTTTTTTCACCTTTCATCAACAGCCTGTGAAATAATTCGTGATTTCTCCAGCAAGTAAATTTCAACATTTGCTCTGCAAAAAATTGAATCAGCAAATTTTACAGATATTTAAGAATTTCAACCATCTTCATGAAGATTTGATTTGAGGACGAAAATATCCACATGTTGCTATTTTATTCTTTAGTAAAGGAAATTGATTAAACTGAGATTGTCGAACTTCCTATCGGATAAAGGATATCAGATTTTTCTCAAAGCTTTAGAAATACATATATATATAAATCCATCTTTTGATGTTACATTACTCATTTCAGCAATGACATAAATTAAAAACTTATATTAAGTTAACACAATTAAATATCTTTGATAAGATTCTCGAGAATTATTATAGTATTTTGACTTTTTCAAAATATCAAGTTTAAACATACCCCGAAATCATTCCATTTTCTCGATAATTCACTCGAAGAAATTTCCCAAATCTGCTGCTATTATTATTTTGTACCGTCACCGCATTCCCAAATGCCTGAAAGATTTCCCGTCTTTTTTTAGTTTTGATTGAAACCTAAATTAAACTTATATTAAGTTAACCAATGAGGAGTATTTAGTAATATCGACAAATTTAAATTTAAAAAGACGAAAGAAAACAAACCTCAAGTACAGGTCCAGCAGAAAGTAAAGTTTGTTCAACGGAACTTCCAGTACTTGAACCTTTTTGACTAAGTGCGGTAAGATGATGCAATAAGAAATTTGTTGATTCCGTCTTTCCGGAACCTGATTCTCCACTTATCACAATACATTGGTTTTTTTTGATCCGTAACATGCTAAAGCAAATTTCAATTCAATTTATTATTTATGATTAAGTATATATGGAAATGAAAAGCTAAGGAGTAATGCAACTTCATGTAACATTGGCTGGCGCTTAAGAATGATATTTCCATATATATGAATAGCATTATATCACAGCCAAGGAAATATTCAACACTGCGTCGTCATTTAATTAATTATTATAATAAGTATAAGAATGATTAGTCAGGAAATATTCATGTGAACTACTTTAAAAACGTGAAATTCACAAGCAACAATTCTTAGTTATGCCGTCAAGAAATTCTACACCAGTAAAATTAAATTAATGCATTTGATGGATAAACATCCTAAGCGTTTTTCTAATAATCCAAGCATAATGATATGATAATGTCTATTATATAGCTAACAAATCATCAGCACTACCAAAATTCCTGATTCCGAGCTGTATTTTGAGAATCTTCGCCACTAGTAAATATTACTGAATGAGATAAATCATCATTCAGTATGTATTTATTAATTAGCCAAGGCTCTCAAAATGAAAGCTAAAAAATAAAAAATTGCCGTTATTTAAAAGCGATAAATGAATGATAAAAAGATACTTGTGATATGTAATATTAGCAATAGCAAAAATATGTGGTGGCATACTGGATAATTGTCGTCTTTGCGAATATAGTCGAGCATATTTTGGATTATAAATTGGAAAAAAGTTGAATGGATTAACAGCTAATAAAATTGGACCTGCAACATTGATGAATGAATTTATTCAATTAGAAATAAAGTCAATTTATTAATTTTAAGACAATTAGAAATTAATTCTAAAAAATATTAAATTATTCACTCTTTTTTTCTTGTTTTACTTAAAAAGTTATGAGTTGAGGCCAAAGAAGTTAAAACAAAATTATTCATTTAGGAGAAATATAAAAAAAAAGATTATAAGCAAACATATGTCATGCATATGAGATTGAATTCATTTACTGAATCAATTTTTTCACTGATAATTAAAATTCTAAATATATTGCAATATGCCTTAAATGAAAGTTAAACGAAATAGTTAACTGTCACCTTGAAATAACAGGTGATATGCATCGATTATAATTTTACTAATTAGAGCTACGTAATGTGACCGAAAGTTTTTACGACTTATCGATAAATGTTGATTGAAAAAAATATTTGTAACAAAAAAAAATCAAAAAAAATTTGATATCAAAAAAATTGATAAATAAAAAATTGATAAATTACATGCATCATGCACTGCATGTATTACATTATACCGCGGTGCGAAACATTAATCATTATCACTTATCTGATAGGTCTTCAAACATGAATCAAGGAGTCTAGCATATATAAAATTTATTGGATAGTAAACCTGATTAATAAAAGCATAATGAAGGTAATGATTATCTTTATGTTATAATAGATATGTTATTATTTTAATTACAATATATCAAAAGTTGAGAATTAATTTTTGGAACTATTTTTGGAACTTTTTGAAAGAATTACAAATATGACAATTAAATAAGGCGCAAATGTCAAAGTAAAGAATAAAATATAAATTTCGCTACTATGAAATAACCTATTCTATTCTAAATTGCAAAGGTAAAAGTAATATATCTATTTGTTTTAGTATGCTTAATATCCTTGAAATGAAAGTGAAATTAGAAAGGAAGGAACTTACCTATATAGGTATAAATTTGTCCGCTAGCAAAACGATCTTTAAGATTATCGAGCAATGTTTGTTCCGTAAGTTCTGGAAGCATGCATAAATCAGGATATTCGCGATCCTAAAATGAAAATCGTGAATTTAGAGAGGCCAACCTTAACAGTAAATATATTCTAGGGCAAACTTTTTCATTACTAGCATCAAGTGAGTAATATTTATGCATTTGTCATTTATCTGAACCAAAGTCTAAAATCGTTTTTAGCATTTCATACCTGAGGTTGTGACAAGAATTTGGCTAAGAATGAATCGATAGTACTGGATGTTATCGTTGATCCAAAATGCACACCGCCAGATGGCAACGATGAACCTTTATGCCTAGAAATTGCAAAAATTGTACCGAGAAATGTCAAGAACCAAATTGTGCACTAAGGAATGCCAGAATATAAAAAACGAGCCTAGAAATGCCAAAAACTAAAAATACATCGAGAAATCTCAAAAAACCACCAAGAAATGCCAAAGGTTATCTTTTAATATCGTAATTTAAATTAATATAATAAACTTTATTGGATATTTTTTAATTTAATTTTTGATTTGAGTACAACTTGAAATAAATTTAAATGAATATACTACAATTTATTAGAAATCAAATTCATTTAAAAAAAATTAGCCTCCTAAAATTTCAATTTCATACATCATATAGTTCGATTAAGAATCTTTTTCGATTTTTTGTTAAAGCCTTAATCAAAGATGCTTTCAAAATAACAAGATTTTTTTACTGGCCTAATCCACCATGTTATCATTATCATTTGATATAATGACCTCTATTGCTTGTTAACTCATACCAAAAATATTTAGATTAAAAATGAACCAGAAATATTAGCACTTTTTTTTTATAACCAAAATCTTATTTTAAAAGAAAACTTTATAAAAATTATAAAAATTCCGATTATCTGGCTTTATAAATTAAATGGCCAAAATCAACTTATTCCTTATTCTTATTCGATTGGCTTGGCTTGGTTTCTAATAGATAAGCATATTCAATCAAGTAAAGATTTTAATCTATTTTCACCTCAATACTAGGCGATTCTTTGGTGCAGCTTCGCTGCTTTCATTATGCATCGGTCGTGTCCATAACATTTGTACGGCTACCGGATATTCACCTCGATCAAGTTTTCGTTCCTTGAATGTCTGTCCATCTAAGGTCCCCATAATTTCATATAAATCATAGTCATCAGCACATTGTTGCGCCAATTCTATAACATATTAAATTTCTGAAAATTAGAAATGATAATTTGCAAATAAGAGGGCCAAGTTGCAAAACAAAGAGGTCAAGTTGTAAAACAAAGAGGTCAAGATGTAAAAGTATCAATAAGTAATCGTATCATTCGTTACTATTAAGTCATGCATTTTAATTCGAGATGTTGATTGAAGATAGTAAACATTATCTATAGGTATCTATACCTGTCTGCTATTCAAATTAATGTAATTCAAGAGTAGATTAAAGGTAGTACGCGCTATCTATCACCAGTCTAATTTCTATTCAATTAATGTGACTTAGATGTTGACGTAAAGCAGTTATTTATCACCAATAGTTTCTTTTAAATTAATGTGATTCATAGGCTTGAAGATTATATTTATCAGCAATCAATTAATTTTTCTATTCAGATCAGTTCCTATATTTATTGACTATTGTTATTTATTGATGATTTTGATTAATTTTATCTTGGTCTTATATTCCTCAATTTGACCTATTATTTTCAAGAAACTTACCTTTTTTTTGTTGCAGAACTTTCTCGATAAGTTCCTCGGTTGTTGCCCATTTAGGTGATTCAAAGCTAATTTGATCTTCATAAGAAACTGGATTAAATGCATATAAATAAACAGAAATATTTTGAAAATGTGTTTCATCCATTGAATTTGCATTTGTTAAAGGACGATTTGCATAAACATTTACCGTATTGACAGATGACATCGAATCAAAACTCATTTTTGTAATATATAGTTAAGTAATCTGTAACTAAGCCAAATTTATATGTGTAAAAATAATAAATGAAAAATTTGAAATCAATTTCATTAGAAAATATAATTAATCATTCTCATTATCATCAGATACTTTCTAAATTTTATTCCAAAAGACGTGAATACGTTAAAAGAGAATACACGAAATTTATGAAAATATGATGTAATTACGTATGAAAACAATGAATTCATTTATGAAAGTAAAAAGGAAGACAAAAAACAAAATAAATTAAAAAATGAGAAAATTTGTCCAAAAATTTCAAATCAAAAAATACGACAAAAATTTGCGGAAAATTTTCAAATCAAAAATTCATATTTTGTAATTTGAGAGATGAATTATTAGTTAAGGAAAATGAGTAAATGAGTAAGCTGAAAAAAGTTGGTAAATATATTTTTTAAATCTTCAACACTAATTCAAAGGAAATACTTTTCCATAAATATTCATAAATATCAGAAAAAATGGACTGTAATTCTTTTCATCATAGAAGTTAATGAAAAATAATTTCAATCAAAAATATCCGAACTTAATAATTGAAATATCAACAATGAATTAGTATACGAAAAAATTATTGAATTAGAGAATTATTCATTTTACACTTATTTTGGGTTTTTTCTTGGTTTCAAATTTCTTCATTATTTTCAAGAAATTCAGAAAATTTCGATGCATTTCATATCATAGAATTTCATTTAAAAAAAAAAAGTAAAATAAAATAAAATTTAATTGAATTGTTCTTATTAAACTGAATAATTTGATTAGAAATAAAATTAAATTGAAAGACAAGAATTTTTCGCATCATATCGTTAAATTTTATCAGAGAAAATTTAATTCAATTTGAAATTAACACTTGAATGGAAAAAGTTAAATTAAATCGATTCTAAAAATTCTAAAATATAATAGGAAAATGTATAGAAAGAAAAAGAAGTAAGGAATTTTGTTAAAGTGAGAAAAAAAATGAAAGAGTACAGGTGAGGAGGTGGAAGAAAGTTTATGATAAGAGAGAGAGGAAAAACTTATCAGTTTGACACAAATAAGCACGGCGATGAAATGGATGAAAACTTCGATCGTTGAAAAAAAAAGATCAGGAAGCAAATATGTATGCGAAGCGCTTGAAATCAGTTGTTTTGAATTTCAATTTTATATTCTTTGTAAAATTGATAACAATCCTCAACATCAAATCATCATAATAGCATTTTAGAAATAATTTACATGGCAACAATATCAATTGAATGTAACTGTATGCTACGGTATAAGAATGTTCATATATCTGTATCTTGCATAAATAATATATTATATTGAAATATGTACAATATACATCACGTAATTGTTTATTTATCTCGCAATCATATCAGATAATAAGTGTTAAACAAAAGGAATATTTTTAGAAATGAAATGACGTCATCCGATGATAAGTTTTGCTTTTTAAAACAAGAAAAAAATAAGCAAATTCTATCTTGCATTTCTCTAATTTAAGCTACGATTAATTTTTCGAGTAAAAGTTGATAGATAATAATAATAATAATGATAAAAGATATTATCAGTGATAGAAATGTTCTATGATAAGCTATGACAATGAAAGAAGTGAAACTTTTTTTTTCGATTGATGTTCAAATCCTTTTCCGCTTCACTTTGCCATGTTAAAATAGGATAACAGAGGCTAAATTGAATTTTGACTCATTGGTAGTGGTTAATGATGGTTAACGATGGTACTGATAATGGTAATAATGATGATAATGGTGATGATAAAAATGATGATGGTGGTAGCAATTGCAAATTTAACGATCCATTAAATGTTCAGAAATTTTAGCAATCAGAATCGATGATCATTGTCATAAGTCAATATTCTTCCGACTTGCATACTTCTAAAGTCAGCTGTTCATGTGGGCTTCGGAGTGTAGTCTTGGCATTGTATTATTTTGCTTTTGCTATTACTTTCTAAATCACAGATTCGAATTTTATCCTAAAATAAAAATTTAACTCATGCATGTTTAAATTAGAAATATTCGAGAATTTCTCGATGATAAAAAAAAGAGCCAAGTGCCATAGTTAATAGAAAGAGCAGAAGACGGAAAAGAATTAGCTTCTAATTTAAATTTAATATATGTGCATATGTACATAAACTCTGTAAATAGGTAAGGTTCAAATTTGAATGACCTCAGCTCGAGCTGTCTTGAGTTCGAATTTGAACTTTACCTATTTACTTTCTTAGGTGTTTATTGTTGATGTAGTTACAATGATATTTATAGTATTTCTTAGATTTCAAAGTACTAGAAAATAAAGGAGAAATATTGAAAAAGCATGAATAGATCAAATGATATCTTGGCTATAATTTGCATTTTTAAAGAACAATTATGGAATGAAATAACTGAGCCGTTCTCTTTGAGGCCAGTTATCGAAATAGGTATAATTTAAACCTGCTAATAAGGATTTATGAGAGTGCTGGTCTGGTGTCAGCAACCGCGATAATTCCAACTCCCAAAGTATATATCGGTATTGCTATCATTAAAAAGTTCGTAGTTGGATTAGCGTCTCAAGACCTATTCTTAAAACAGTTAGCAAATTAATAGAAAAAATTCTGTATAATTTCTAGAAATTGAAAAAAAAGTGGAACGCAACTTAAGTTCCAATATATTCTTAATATGGAATATTCTTAAAGTCTTGAAATAACACTATTACGAGTAAAATAAAATTAATATTTAAATTGACAATAATAATAATATTTGCATCAATTTTTTTTCATAATTCTAATCAAATAAATTTATCTCAATCCTATACTTTCAATACAATTTAATTTATTCAACCGATAATTATTTTAAAATTTTATATGAGCACAACGCTTAATTGTTTAATTACAAATTATAATGAAATTTGGATTAAAAAAAAGGGACGAAAATAGCAATGATATGATTAGATAAAAAAAATTGAATGATTTTAAAGCACAAAATAAATTCAAAGCGTAAAATTGAGTCTAAAGTTTAAATGACAAAATCTAAGGCATAAAATGAGATCATAAAATTTATTATGTGTTAATGATGATCTATCAAAAATATCTCCAATACAGAATGATAACGGAAATAAGTATACATCATAAATATTATCAATATCATAAATATGAAATAAGAATGCATTGATTAAATGATAAGCTGATAGAAATTCATCAATGTATACGATTATTTCAATATTATTAATGTTAATCTATAAAAAATATTTCGAATACAGAATGATAATGGAAATAATATAAGTATATATATGTCAGATATATGATTAATAAAATCGATATAAAATAAGAATACATTGATTAAATGATAAGTTGTCAGAAAATGATCAACGTATACGATGACCTCAATGTTACCTCCATGTGGTTTCTTCTTTTTTTTCTTTTCGCAGATGTTTTCTTAAAACAAAAGAATTTGTGATTACACAAAGGCATAAATGTTTGCATATATTTTACGTATATTTTATATATCAGCAAATATTTTAAGCATATGATTAGCATTTTTTAAATATTATTTCAATTTTTTTTTGCTTCACTTTTTTTCATTGAATTTAAGTTTAAATTTTAATATCAAATTATTCGAATAAATTAATCATTGATCAAAGAAGAAGAATGCGAGAAAAATTATCACTGTTATGATAGATTTAATTTGACATTTTAACACTAAAAATTAAATCAGAAAAAAAAATATATTATCATCTATAATATAAGATGTGAAGATAATATCTTGTAAAATTTTTCAAACTTTGCATAATTTTAATCAACCCATGAAATTGTAAAAATGAAAAGATTTTCACAGTTTTTTAAATGGAATCTCTGCAAATGTTTAGCCTATTAATTGTATTTAAGAAATAGAAAGGCTGAGCTAAAAATTATCGTTGAAGTTATAGTTTGGCCTTGGCTCGTTTCTTAATACTTTTAATATCATCCAATTTATATTAAAAATAATTAGCATAGGAAGAAAAAATTGGCAGAGAATATAAATTTACAAATTGTAAATTTTGGTACATGAAATTTAAAACAAAACACAATGTTGCAGTAATTAGAATAATATGAAATTTATTGGAAATCAATTTGAGTGTTTGAAATTTGAAATTCAATAGTTTTCTTTTTTCTCCAAATGAAATGAATAGTATTATTATTTGAGAAAATTAAATCGATATGACCAATTTTAAGTATTAAATAATTTGAAATTTGAAAATTAGTAAAGAAGAAAAAAATTAGGCATTTCAATGAAAAAAGTTTTATAAATTAACAAATAAAAAATTGTGAAAAATTAGAAAGTAGTCTGCGAAGTTTAAAAATACAAACAAATATTAACGAAAGAAAATTGTGTTAAATAAAATGTAAAGTACTACACAAAATTTTCCTCCAACTTAATGCTTTCTTTTGGCTTTAATTTTTTAGCTTAAATTTTAAATAATTAGTAATTAGTGTCGATCAATATTTGCTTGTAAATATATATATGTTTTTCTTGTCTTAACTTTAATTGAAATATTTTCAAAAAAAAAAGGAGAGAGGACAAAAAATAAAAATGAAATTTTCAAATGACATAAATGATAGTTAAGTGAAACAAAATGAATTAACAATTACGTACGTATATTTTCTCGAATAAATAACGTCTCGCAAAAAAAAAGGAAAACACGTAAAAAAACACGTGAAAAAGATTTTTGAAATATTTTCTAAGCCGAACAATTGGTAGCAATAGCAAGACATCTCATGAATAATTGTTTTATGTGTCTCGTGAATAATGTTTAAAAAAAAGAAAAGTATAAATAATGTTGATGAAATGTTTCTTTTAAAAGTTTTTAATTTTCTTCTTCCAACTTAAAAATATTTTAAGCCTTCATTTTTAAATTTATGTACTTTTTCAAAAAAAAACATTCAAACTTATGTTGATGTTCAACTATTTGCAAAAGACAAAGTTTGAAGAATTTTATTACGTCGAAAAATTTATAGCAAAAATAAAAATATGAATTATCGTCAAAAATTTACAGTAATTATTAATTTTGTCACTTAAATCTATAATTAAATTGGAAATTTTCTGATGAAAACATATGTAAATTTTTAATTATAAATAGGTAGCATGCAAAAAAAAAATTCAAACTAAATAAAATCTTTAATAGAAATTTATTATTATTAAATTGAATAAATTGAAATAAAAATTTTTTTGTTTCAAACCAAAATATTTTTGTTTCAATCAAAATCAAAAAGATAAATTTTAGTGTTTGTTTTTTAGTAAATTTTAAAGATATTATGGTATTTGCTATCATTTATTATTCTATTTTAATCACTAAAGTAAGTTTCTACAACTATTTTGCTTTGTTTTTTTTTGCATGCTCACAATTGATTTTTTAATTTCGATAAGTCTCGGTCGATTAGTCTGTTCAATCTTAAATTGAAGTGACATTTTTTTCAGAAAAGAAAAAATGAAGTGCTCATAGATGGGACAATGTTGTCATGTGTGATATCGATCAGGCGTATTTCCATCATTTTCAAAAACTTTTTCATTTTGTTAACCTAACATCAACTGCATACTTTGTTTCAATTTCTTTTTTTTACACATTGTGTTGTTTGTTGATAATTGACTGATTGATTGGTTTAAACTGATAAATTGGAAGATGAAACAATGAATTGATTGAGCTTGGTAATTAATTTCAAATTCCAATTCATACTTTCTTATTTTCGGCCGAGTATTTAAAAACAAAATGAATGAATCATTTTTAATCAATCAAACTTCAAAATTTGTATTATTGGAATATAATTTATGATCATCATTTTTAAGTATTATTATTAACGTCTTATTATTGATAAATTTATTTCATATTTCAAATTTAAATTTTCGGAAGAATAAAAATTCAAATTGATAAATGTCTGTTTTTAATTAAATTAGATAGATGAGATTAAATTAAATTTGATAAATCAATTTAATTTGATAAATTTTCATCGATCCTCGTTTAAAAATTAAATAAAAATTTATATGGCATTTGATTTTTTTCCTTTTTTCCTTTCCTCCCATCATTTAAATGAATTGTAAGGAATAATTAGTAAATAAATGGAGTGACGATTAATCATTTTTTAATTCGAATTGAAATAACTGATAATAATCGATTGCTAATATTTTTTTTTCCCGAAATATTTCAATGGATTTCCAAATTTTAAACATTTCCTAGAAAAAAAGTGATAATCAGTTGAAATCAATGATATCATGGCACTAATATTTTTTTGCTAATATTTTTTTAGATAAAAATTAGATTGAAATTTTTATCAAAAATATTTCAATTAATTTTTTTAAAAAATCAATTATTAATTTGTTTAAATCAATACATCGCATTCATTCTTATCTATCTATCATTATCGAATTTTACCTGTTTACTGCATAAATTATAATATCTGAATAAAACGTCCTTGCATAATTAATGGCTCGATTATATTTTATTGAACAATCTTTTGCGATGCGTCATTTTGTTTAAATAAAATCTCGAGAAGATCTTGGCCTGTTTATATCGTCGAAAAATAAAATTTATTAACATAAACTGGACCGAAATATTTCAAAAATTTCATGGCATAATAATTTCATCTCATCCAAATAACTTTTTCTTTTTATCGTCAAAGTTTTTCGTTTTGTCTTTTTTTCTAAATCACCAATCGTTAGAACTATGATTAATAGCTATCTTACCAAAAATTTTGGCTGATACATTTTCTGTTTCGATAAGAATAGAAACAAATTATTGAAAAAAAAAATTTGCCTCTGTTTCTGAATTATTTTCAGCTAATAATATTAAAAGGGATCACACTGTAATTTATTCTAATTAATTTAAAAATTTAAGTTTAAATTTATTATTGACAATGAATGAGAAGTGAGTTTTTTTCTGTTCAAAAATGATCTTATCAAATTTATCATATTTGCAAAATAAAACAAAATAGCAACAAAATGATTGTTTCAAAAAATTTTTTTATTTTTGCAAGTTTTATTCCGAATTTTTTTATTTTTTCCGAAATTTTATTCCCAATTATTTCAAATTTTTATTTTTACAACGAATAAAATATATTTCAGAATAGAAATATATTTTTAACTTTCCGAAAAAAACTAACGGAAGTATTTGAAATGATGTGTTTGAAGATCAAATGATACGATGAACAGAAATATTTGATCGACAAATGAAATTATCTCGAGATATTTTTTGGAATAAAATAAAAAAAAGACTATACTTTTTCTTGGCTTTCAGAGATACTTTTTATTGATCTTTATTTTCTGGCCTTTATTCTTGCCTTTTAATTTTATATTTTTGTTGGCAATAGTCAAAATATTTGAAACTGGATTTACCCTTTAATGATGATACATGTAAGATTGAATTAGAAAAGATTCAATTTTAAATTGAAAAAATATGCAGAAAAAAAGTTAACATTAAAAATTGAAAATTTATCAGAAGATGCTTGTACTGATTTTTCTTTTATTTCAAATAAAACCTGAAATATACATTTGAAAATTAAATCTTTCCTTTCATTGTTCTTTCTCGAAATTATTAATAAATATTTCGTGTTACTGTAAATTGTTAAAGTTTTTTTCCAAAAATATGAATTGCAGCATAGCGGAAAAAGAGCCTAACAAAAAGTGAAAGATAATGCATGTTTGATGCAAGTGATTGATAAAACCTTTTATGATATATGATTTGATTTCTAATGTTCGTAAATAAATGAAATCTGTACGAATCAATCGATCGATCTAATTTAGCATATTTTGATTAAATGATAAAGTTGTAATGAAATTTCCCACTTTAACTCAAATCTAAAATTTGCTTTTTTTTCTCGAGAATTATAAAATTCTCAAATTTATCTTTTTTTTGAGTTTTTAAAAAAAGGATTCCAAAGCTGATATCTTAATATTATTTTTTTTTAATCGAATAATTCCGGATTATCATATTTTTGATTCCTTTTTTTGCATGATAACTGACTGCTACAAACAAACAAAAAAAAAAAAACATAGAAATTTCAATGAAATAATTCCGAAACTTTGCCATTTCATAGTTTTGTAAGAATAATCACTCATTTCTTTTAAATTTCAAATGATAAAATGAGCTATAAGAATATGTAAATTTTAATGAGAAAAAAAATATTAAATCTCATTTTTTTATCATATAACTATTAACATCAAAGTATTTAATAATGGTAATGGTGATGATGATAGAACTGATAAAAATAAATTAAATATTTCAAAATACGATGAATGAATTTCACTTTTAAGTAAATTTTATAATCAGTAAAATAAAAATAAAAAAAAAGAGTTGCACTCAACATAATATGACAAAGTTTTATTAACAAAACATTATTTTCATTAAAATTTTTCACTTTCAACTGGAATTTTTTTTTTGGAGGAAAAAGTTAGAAAAGTATAAATATTGAAAAATATTTTATTGTGTGCGATAAGAAATGAAAAATTGAAAAGTTTTTCATTTTGAAAGTAAAACATTTTTTTCAGTAAATTTTTTTCTTCGCTTTTCAAAAAAAATAAAAAGTTTTCTTTTTTTTTCTTTTCGAACTTATTTTTATGAATTTAAAAAAGAATTTCTGATATGATAATATAATTGAAATTATTATAATTCAAGTTTTAAATTATTATTTCGTATAAAAGTAAACATTTCGTTTTTTTATGTGCACAATTATTATATAAAATTATCGTATTACTTTACACTTAAATTTTTATCAAAAGAATTATTGTTCTTATCAATGCGATCAATTTATTGAAATAAAATTGATTTTATTTGATTAAAAATTTTGTTTAAATTAATAATTTAATGAATGTTTAGTTTATATTGTCAATGACATATGCGAAATTTCATGTTTAATTGACAAATAAAGTTTTTTGAATTTTTTCCAAAACTTTTTTTTAAGAAGTATATAAAAGGTTTCTAAACTCTCGACAAATTTACTAACTCTCGCCAAAAATTGTTTATCAAAGAAAAAATTAAATTAGTCGTTTAGCATTGTTTAAAATTGGATTGCTGATTAATTGGTTTGCCTGAAAGAATGAATGATTACTTCGTTGATATTATATGACTTCCATTTCTAATGTTGACATTATTTAAATCTTTTGATATGACCTTTTGTTGTTCAGAAAATATTACGTAATGTTATACATAGATTATCTATTGATAATCAAAATTATCACGATTTTTCTTTATCATGATTTTTTTTATCTAACTTGAATCATCCTATAAGATATTGTATATAGTTATTTGAAATTTATAAAATTTATTATTATATCGTGCTTACATTCCAATTAATTGTAATCATTGAAGACTGAATACAATTTTATGAAATTGATGATTTTATGATAAAAATTATTTTTATGATAAACATCGGTTTAATTTTTGCTCATGAGAAAAGACAAAAATTTTAACTTTAATTTCTTTTAAATATTCGAACCATTAGCTTGCAATTTTAAATTAAAAAAATTAGCGGAGCTTCTGAAGAGATAAATTCTCATTTTGTAATTTAATTATTTAAAGTAACATTCATCAACATGCTAAAACTTATTATCTTTGTAATATATGTTTTGATCAGTTAATTTAATCAATTTTTATTTTCGCATTTTTTTTCGCTTTTTAACATTTAGAAAAAAAAAAAGCAAAACTTGTTCTTTCAAAAATGTTTTTCCTTTTCACTGATAAGAAAAAAAGTATACCCAAAAAAAGATAAATCGAAATTTTCGTTCTATTTAAAACGGAGTCAAATTTTGAAAATAGGAATATTTTAAAATTTCTCAAGCCGTTGAGTCGAAAAATTTTGTCATATTCTTTATATGATCATATTTTTTAAAGTAAAAAGCTTTTTTTAATGCTTTTTTTCCTAACTCTTTTTTTTTATTTTTTGAATTAATGTCATTCGTTTTTTTTTTGTTTTTGATAATGAAAAAATCAAATTAAAATTTGTACTTCGATTTTAAATCATCAATATTTCACATTTCCTTTCTTCTTTTTTTTTCATTTTTTGAAATATCTAAATGTAAAAATATTTGTTCATTTTTGATGTTTAAAAATTTTGTTTATTGACACACATTTTACCGCTACCTGATGTCGAGAATGAAAAAAAAAAGTTGAAATATGAAAGATACTTTGCTTCAGCAATCATCCATTGTTATTTTCTGCAAACGATTCTTGAAATGGGAAGTTCTGTTCAAGCGATGCGGAAAATTTCCGAAATTGCCAGAGGTCGAGATTGGAATAGTAAGATTTTTGCGAATATTTCCAACTATAATATTTAACTATTTCTTTCTTGCAATTTTAGAATTTTGTAAAATAATATGAAAATTTTTATTACTATAAAGTTAACATTATGCATTGATAAAATTTTTTACGTTAATATTATTTATCATTATTTATCAATTAATTTATCACTTATAATTTATTAAATGTTTTTAAAAATCCAAAGACTTAAAAAGAATTGTTTTAAAGAAATTATTAAATTATCCAAATGAATGAAGTATATGCAACATTTCTGTATAATTTAATGGACAAAAAAATGAAATTGCAAAATTCATGTTGATTTTACGAAATTTTAATTCTTTTAATTCCTTTATTTCTTTTCGCTTATCATAAGAAGTCATAATTAAATCGACAATTTAAATTTCTTCAATGTTTATTTAGTATTGAAATATTGTAAATTTTGACTCAACAATTTATCATAATCAAAATAATCTGATAATTATAATGACAGTCCAATAATAGTTGATTCATCGACTAACTTCCTTCTTTTCCTCCTACTCATTCATTCATTTCATTTTATAATTACAATTATTTTTTTGGTAAATTGAGAAATTTTTTAGAAAATTTTTAAAAACTGCAATTATTTATAATTCTCTTAATTATTAATCCAAATTTTAATCATTAATTCATTCCCTAACATATAGTGCTTTTTATCATTTTTATTATCAGATTATTGCTGTCACAAATTGCTGCATTCAAAATATAATTATTTTATAAATAAAATCTTCAACAAACAATTAAATTAAGTAAAATTTTAAAAAGAAAAACAAATTTATTCAAATTTCCGTAAATTCCTTATTGAATAACGTAAATCAAATTTCAATGAATTATATTTAGTTCCACGATTTCATCATTTTCAAGAAAATGAAAGAATTTCCTTTAAATTGATTTAAAAGAAATTAAAATCGAAGTGGAGTATAATAAAGTAAACTTTAATATATTAGAATAAATTGAGTGGGAAAAAATTAAATTACTACTTTTGAAATATTAATTTATATTTTCAACAATTTTATTGACTGTTGCAGAGAATTTACTTATTCTACTTTTTGACGAAGATTAGAAATGTGAGGGATAAAAGAGAAGGGGAGAGGAAAAGAGAAAAAAAGTAGAATGGAGAAATTGTTTTCAAAATTCTTTTCTAAAATTTCCCTTTTAATCATTTATTTGATAAAACGATAGAAATTATCATTATAAAAATTATCAGGAATTTTAGTATAATATTTTATTCCTTGACCTTCTGCTGTGAAATTTCTCGAGAAAAGAATGATAGTATCCCAATTTTTTCAAAAAAAAATGAAGTTTTCTTTTTTCTCGATTCATCAATAATTTTATTTTTCGGCAGTGTGAAAATTAGCGAGAATTTCAGTATAATATTTTATTCCCGGATCTTATTTTTTGAAAATTCTCGATAAAAGTGCGATTGTTTCCAAAATTTTCCGACATCGATTTATCAGTCTTTAAGTAGTAATGGTTTCAAAATATGATGATTGTTCCTTGAAGGCAAAAAGATGAAAGAAATGAAAAAGAAGCAATAGAGAAATGTAAATAATTCTAAATTTTGCTTTGTTCGAGAGAGAAGAAAAGGTAAAAAATAGTATCGAAACTTTGTTTGGCAGTATGAATCATCAAACGAACTAATACTTACACTTTAATTTTCATTTATATTTCAAAACGAGAAATACATCATTTTGAACCTAAGTAATCAATCATTGATCAATTAATTACTGTTTATCTCGAATTTTTCTGATCTGTTATCTGATTATTTGTTTATTTTTCTTTTCCATTTAAAAATATCCATTAATTAAATATGTACATTTTATATGACACTTTTGTTCCCAAACTTTTGCTAAAATTAATAATCAAAATTTCATGGAAAAAAAGACTCTCACAAACTTTTAATCATTAAACTTAATGATTTAAGCCATTTCTTGACGATGCAATACATTATTAGCTTATTCGCAAGATAGTTTATTTAATATTAATCAAATATGAAACTTGCATTAATAATCTTTATCAACTAAGTTTCATTGATTATCTTTTTTAATATTAATCAAATATGAAACTTGCATTCATAATCTTTATCAACTAAGTTTCATTGATTATTTTTTTTAATCAAAAAAATTTTAATTATGAAATATTTAACACTTATGATCATAAGCTCCACTGATCATATTTAATAGATCAGTTTTACATATTTACTTTCTAATTTTTTTTTGATCAAAATATTTTAAGTGAATGTAATTAAGAAATGTAAACGATTTAGGAATAATACATAATTTTTTTTTTTAATGACTATGAGTGTCACAGTTTCAAGAAGTTTGATGCTTGAAAAATAAAAAAAATTGAACAATTAATTATACTACGCAATAATTAATCAAATATGATTCTTATGGCCGATTTTCATGGCCGCATTTGATGAATGAATTTCATTAATAATTCATCTGATTCGCGTAGATTTTTTATTTTTCATTTTTTTTTTTTGATAGTTAAATGCTTAATCATTGAAATAATTAAATTAAATGCTGAAAAAGTTTATTTTTTTTTTTAGTTTAATTTGGTGACGAAATAATAATTTATTTTGATCAAATATTGGTAATGGGAAAAGACAAACTCAAAAAAACTCTGATAGATCATACTTGCCGATAAATATTTATTAGAAAAAATTAAAAACTAAATGAGAAAAAATTTTAATGCTAATTCAGTCATCGTGTAAATCATCACAAAAACTTTTTAATTTGTATTTTAGTTATTTCAGAACTTTTTTTTTCAAACCTAACCTTTACTTTGATAAATCATATTTATCCACAAATATTTTTTACTTCAATCGGAAATTAATTTTATTCTAATTTAGGATCATTAAGTGATAATTTTTGATATTCAAATTTAATTCATGTGATACATAAATAATTTCTACAGATTCTTTTATCATTTGATATTGAATTTTTCGCTAATTACAATTACTCATTTCTGTAGAATATACTTCCTCCAACTTTAATAGATAAGTTAGACTTAATCAATCTCTTGTTTCTTCCTAATATTGGTTACCAGTTCGTTATCGATATATATTGATACCTACAATAAGCTGTGATATTCCATAAGATCTCAGCACGATTGGTATCATGGACAGGGCAAATCATTAGGATTATCAATAATCCTATCATCAACGAAAAAACGCTGCATAAAATTTTCTTGAAATAACATAGTCGATTAAAAATTTTTTATTGATCAAGATATAATTTCAGAAGTGGCAGTAAAAATTTGAAATATTTATTTTATGTTTAGAAGAAATTTAAAAAAGAAAAAAAAAAGAAACAATAAAAAAACATCTCTGAACATCCATTCAATATCTTTCCTTTTGAATTTCGAATATATTTCTAATTAAATTTTTAATGAAATATTAATTCATATATTCGTTGCAACTTGCTGAAAAAACTTTTTTGCATATGCTTCATTCAATTTTCGATTTCGTTTTTTTGCATTTAATCAATTTCCATTTCATTTCTTGCATTTAATCAATTTCCAATTTCATTTCCCGTACTTAACCAATTCCCAGTTTTATTTCTTGCACTTAATCAATTTCCAACTTAATTTTTCGCATTTAATCAATTTCCAATTCCATTTCTTGCGCTTTATCAATTTTCAATTTCATTTCTCGTACTTAATCAATTTCCAGTTTCTTTCTTGCGCTTTATCAATTTTCAATTTAATCAATTTCCAGTTTCACTTCTTGCGCTTTATCAATTTTCAATTTCATTTCTCGCAGTTAATCAATTTCTAATTCCACTTTCAATTTAATTTCTCGCACTTAATCGTTTTCCAATTTCATTTCCACTTTTTTAATTCAATATATTCAAGCGGAATTTCCCCCTGAGGAAAAGAAAGTACCATTGCAAACATCATTACGCAGTATCATTAGCATTGATTTATTAACCATAATACGAATCATTCCAATTCAATATATTTCTGATAAATCATATTTATCAGAAATATTTTTACTTCAATCGGAAATTAATTTTATTCTAATTTCGGATCATTAAGTGATAATTTCTGATATTCAAATTTAGATAACTTTACAGAAATATATTATGTCTATGTCTGCGCGCATATGAATGTATATATATATATATATATACGTGAGTCCATTGCGTACATGCATATAATAATGTGTTCGTATATTTATGTGTGCATGCGTATGTATGCTCGCATGTATCTGTCTTTCCGCGTGTATGTGCGTGTATGTATGCGTACATGTGTATATGTTAATGTCTATGCGTGTGTGTGTGTGTGTGTGTATATAATAATAGAGACATATATATATGTACGATAATATTTAATATAGAAAGCGGAGAAAAAGAGAAAGAGAGTTTTTGCTATGCGGAAAGCACTGATCCATCCATCTTTTCTTTCGCAGTTTATGCAGCTAACGACGATTCCCTTCATTCAATTCATTCACGGTGAATGAATTAAATTTATCCGTCCATCTACGTGCATATGGTCCATCTACGTGTATTCATTCATCCATCTATCCTACGTAGTCATCCATCTACGTAGTCATCCATTGATTCAGGTCATTCATATATCCATTCATTCATTCATTCATCAATCCATCCCATCCATCTATCCCTCCATCTGTCCATTCATCCATCCTTTATTGAACTATCTAACCATCCATCGATTCATCCATTTATGTTCATTCATCATTAGTCCTACATTGATTCTTCCATTCATCCATCTATCCATTCATCCATCCATTCACGTTCAATCACTCACCTATTCACGTTTCCATTCATCATTAGTCTACATTGATTCTTCCATTCATCCATCTATCCATTCATCCATTCACGTTCAATCACTCACCTATTCACGTTTCCATTCATCATTAGTCTACATTGATTCTTCCATTCATCCATCTATCCATTCATCCATTCACGTTCAATCACTCACCTATTCACGTTTCCATTCATCATTAGTCTACATTGATTCTTCCATTCATCCATTTACGTTCAATCATTCACCTATTCACGTTTCCACTCATTATCAATCTACGTTGATCCTTCCATCCATCCATCCATCCATCCATCCTTCCATCCATCCACCCATCCATTCACGTTCAATCACTCACCTACTCACGTTTCCACTCATTATCAATCTATGTTGATTCAGTTCTTCCATCCATCACGTTTAATGTCTATATATCTCTGGCTATAATATTTTTTTAATTTTTTCTATATTTAATCTAAAAAAGTATTTAAAAATAAAAAGAAATTAATTTTTTCCAGACTAAATATTTTACGACTCCCGGATTGCATAACAATTATTATTATTACAAATATTTTTTTCAATAATTAATTACAAATGTTTTTTTCAATAATTAATTACAATATTTTTTTCAATAATTTACCATAGTGATAATAACTGCAGTGCTTAATGGATAAAAGAAGTAAGTATTAAACGAGAATCACTTCATAAGACATTACATTCGCAAATATATTAATATATTTTTCTGAAATCTCGATTAGAAATAAAAAAATTTTCGATATCCTGAAAAAACAAAGTAGTTAAAGAAACTAATGATGATATGACGATAGTGCTGTATAAAATCCTTAAATGCATCATTTCTTACATATAATTTTTTCATCGTCTTCAAATCAGTTTTGATATGCAGAAGGAAAAAAGAAAGGTTTTGAGAAAGTTATAATATCATAAAATTTCAAAAAATCTAACTCATTTTTGTTGATCGAATCATTTCATTCAATTGATCGATTAATAAGAGCATAAATAATACGAATATATTTCATTTCATTTCATTTCATTTCATTTCATTTCATTTCGAAACGATATGCAATTTTAAAATATCTTTGCTTCAATTATAGCTCCAGTGGTTAAGATTTTTGTTTTTAAATATTGTTTTAAATATTTAAATATTTAGGAAATTAATTTCGATTTCTATTTTCAGCTTATTTCATAAATTTTAATTGTTATCAAAAATTAATTTTATAATTTATCAAATTGTCGATTTTTATTGCTAAAATTTATAAAAACTTTGAAAAAAAAGACATTAGTTATTATTTTTCTGTTTTTTTTATTAGAATTTTAATCGTTTCTCATTTTTCATAGATTTTATTGCCATATTTTGAGTTAAAAAATTCTATCAAAATTCTGAAATTACCAAATTTAAGTGGAATTTTATTATTTTTTTATCAAAATGAAAAGAAATTTAGCGAATCATCAATTTCACCCTTTTAGCTTAATTTCAAAAAAAAAAAGATAATTTGATCAAAGTAAATAGCCATTTTTAATTGATTGGGCAAAAAAAAAAATCAGATTTCGCAAAAAAAGTTTTGAAAAATTATTTTTTGAATTTTTCGTCAAGTATTTCCTATCTATTATTAATTTTAATAAATTTCGAATTTCAGAATGGTGCGGTAGTGAGAATAAAAAAAAGTAGCAGCATTTTTGCTATTGTTTTGGTCGTGGATATTTTATCAAAATTGTCCAATAATCTATTCTTATTTTTTTTTTCATTTCATTTCGAGACGATTTGCAATTTTAAAATACTCTTTGCTTCAATTATAGCTCCAATGATTAAGATAATCTCCAATGATTATCACCTATATATTTATCAAAATTTTTAAAATAGAATTTTTAAAATCTCAGATAAACTTACTGCGATCGATTTTAGTGATACATCTATTTATGAATCACCATCTCGTCATCATGTTTATTGGTTCGAAATTTTATAGCATTAAATAATTTGATTAAAATCCTTGAATTTGAAATGGAAATTTCTTTTTTTGCTCTATTCTTTCTTCAGTTATTCTGTCTTAGTAAAATTCATAGATCGAATGAGCAGTTATTGATCGATCAGAATGTATTGATTAATCAGTCAGTGTTTTATTCTATCATTGATGCTTGAATATATTGCAAGAACAAATATTTGACAGTACAATTTAAAACGTTTTTTCCTTTCTCGTAATTTATCTTCCAAAACTTATTGATTAATTTGAAATTTGAAATAAAATTTTTAAAATCAATTCTAATCATTAGCTTATCATTTACTTAGTATTATGAAATTATTTGACAAATCTAAATTTTACAATACACTTCATCAGTTTTAAAATGATTCAAATCTTAATGTGTCAAATTTTTCCATTTTTGAATAATTTATTAAATTTAGGAAATGCCATTGAAAAGTATGATATGAAAAGATGGCAAATCGATCAAAGTAATTCTACAAATTATATTAGCAATTTCTTTTATTTTTTTATGGAGTGGGATAGCAATGAAGTGTCATTTTTATTGGAATTTGATGTTGAAGTTTTTAGCTTAATTTGATTCACTTAAAAGGATTACAGAATGACTTTATCCATCATTTGATGCGAAATGCAAAGTGTCATTTGTCATCAGTTTTCATCCTTGTTGCTATAGTTGTCACTGTTAAATATCTTCATCCATAATATCTATATCTTGATATACATAGATATAGATGAGACTGTTTTATGTTGCATAATCTATTCTTTAATTTATTCATTTTTTATTTCAACTTTTATTGCAACCTATCTGATTCAAACTTGTTTTAGGTATCCTTTACCAATTCAAGTTATCTGTCTTTTAGGCCTGAATTTCGCATATCTTTTTTGGCCAAAATTATAATTATTTTTACTTTTGCTAAAATAGCAAAATTGCAAGTCTGTTGCTTTTATTTTCGCAATATGTATTTATTTTATAAGAATCGATTAAGGCCTATTTTGAATTGCTTTCTCATTTTGAGAAATTCAATTTTATTATTCCTTCCATCGTTTTCTTCTGGCTTCTTTAGCTCAGTCAGTTTAAACTTTTATAATTATTGCAGGATGAAAATAATAATGCGATTGCACAACATCGAGAATCCATGGTTTTTTAATATATTTAGTTTATGATTATCTAAGAATTTCATTTGTTTTTTTTTTTTGTTATCAAAAAAGATTATCAGAAATAATCATTGGGGAAAAAATACCAATTTTTGTGTCATTATTGTATGATATTTAATGATAATCATAAGACTCAAAATGTTTAAACTTAGCTATGAAATTCGAGATACCACATTTAAATTTAACGGTGAGATTCAAAGTGTCACATTTATGCATAACTATAAGACGTAAGTATCATTACTTCAGGAGTATGAGATCGAAATATTTACATACATACTAGATAAATGCCTGATTTACAATCTCGATTTTAGGCATAACTATGAGATATCAGTGTTCCAAAAATATATTTATATCTTTTATTCTATTTATTTATTACTAAACAATTTTCCAATTATTATCTGTCCTAACATTTTTTTTTTTTTAATTTATGAAATCAATAACCCATAACCCATAACCGGTTTGTCTTTTATCTTTTCCCATTCGATGAACTTCAGATTTTTTCCCCTTTCCTATAGCCATATCATATCACTACTACCGTTTTGCTAGCATTTCATTTATACTATATGATTCATTTACTTTTCCAAATGATATGGTGCCGGTGAGTATGTATATATATATACATATTTCAAAATATAAAAAAGGAAATATATCTGTTGATAAATATACATATATTTTTTGAGTGTGATAATAATATATTTATCATTATATCAATGACAAGGAGCACGTGTTATCAGATCATCTTATGATCATTAATTCCAGTTTACTTTTTTTTTTCTCCCTCTCTTTCTCTCTTTTCTCCTAATTAGAAAATATATATATACACATATTTTTGAAAAGTACGATTGGATGGATGGAATAGGAATGAAAAAAATAAATAAATCAGTGGTGGAATGAAATGGGAAAGAATTTTTGCTCTCTTTTTTAAATGAGTTGAAATATTGCATTTTTTTACATTTCCTTATTTTTGTTTTCATTTCTTTTATTGTGGTTTTTTCTTAAATGAAATGAAAATATATTCTCGATATTCTCGAGATTTTCTATATTGCTAATATTTCCTGAAAATATTTAATCGATAAAAAGACATTTGTTGATTATTTCAAACAAATGATAATATATTATTATGAACTGAAAAGGAAGAATTTTATTGCAAATTTTATTGAAAAGCAAGAATTTTATTGCAATTAAGTCAAGTTTTTTCTTTCATTTCTCATTAAATTAGTATAAATCATTTAACTAATAACTGATGAAACTAATTTCTTCAGGATTTTTAAGCTCAAATTTTAGATACTGCAATCATTCGTTTTTAATTTTCTAATTTTTGCACTATTCAAAAATTTTATTTATATTCTTTCATGCAAAATCATTTATGATAATTTCATAAAGTTCTAATTTATGTTTTTTATGATAATCTCGATATGTATATAATGTATGTTTCGATTTCTGATAAGATTTATTATATATATCGTTTCCTGCTAATCATTTTATCGAATATGAAAAATGTGGAAAAAAATGGAAGAATTTGGGAAGATACTTTTGAAAATGACAAATAGATGAAATGCTTAGTTATTTAATAACTATTCATCTTATATTATTGTGACATTATTACTAATATCATACATTGTGGCTAAGTAAGAAATTTAATTAAAAATTTTGATATGATTAAAATAATATGAATTGATAGATAAAAATTAAGGAAAGAAAAAAATCTTTTCCTTTTATTTTATTTTATTTTTACTTTCTTATTTTTTAATACAAAAACAAACAATGAATTGTTCGTTTAAAAAAATGATTAATTGAGTTTTAACTGTTTCCTTTCCCATTTTTTGTTGTTTGTTAAAATCTGTTTCGTTAATTTTTGACGAAAGAATAAGATAAAATTCATATTTACATCGTCTTTATTAATTTAATGTTTATATATAGATTATTTAACAAACATATCATTAATATTTCGTCAAAAGAATTTATATATTAAAAGAATTATTTTAAAATTGTCTTATATTTGCTTTTTATTTATCAGTTATCTTATATTTGCTTTTTACTTATTTATTAATTTTGTTATGAAATGAACAAAATTAAACATTTCCGATTTTTGTCAAAAAATATTTTTTTTCCCGAAATTTAAGTTTTCCTTTTAAATTTGATAAATGATCTTCCTTATGTTCCATTTATCAAAAAATTGAAAAACAAAGAAAAAAGAAAGGATAGCTTTATTTTGGCTTAACTTTAAATCTTCAAGTATTTATGATTTTAGAAATGAAAAAATATTTTTCTCATTTTGCTATAATTTTTCCTTTAAAATTTTTATCATTTTGCAATGCAAATAATACTTTCTTATTCGTCAATTTTGACTCTCTAGCAAATGATATTTTCGAAAATAATATTTATAGCAAATTTTCAAAAGAAAAGAACTTCAAAGTTTTGAATTTTATAGAGAATAAATGAATATTTGACCTTTTTTTCTTAAATTTATTTTTAAAAACTTAATTTACTAATTTTAATTTTGCTTAAAATGTTTTTTTGCTTGTGAATGGTACTATGAATACATTTTAAATTTTTAAAACTAAGTATGTCTCATGAATAAAAGTTGTCTATTATTTGTTTGTCATGTCTGAATTGCTAACGAGTTCAAAGTTTATTTATTTGCTTATATGATAAGAATGTTATTCATTCGATTCCACTGTACCTGATATGAAAGTTCCATTTCTTTTTCTCTTTTTCTCATTTTTTGGCCTTTTCAATTTTTGCAAGTTTAATTAATTGAGTCAGAGAAATTTATAAATTAATTATTTTATGGCGTGTAGAATTTAAATAAATATTAATAAATTACATCACCAATTAATAAAGCAAATTAAAAAATGATAAAAAGTGGAGTGAACAATTAAACGAATCAGTATGAGATAGAAATAATTATAATAGCCAAAAGATATTTTGTTTATTAATAATTATTAAAATAGACAAATGCGAAGCGAATAATGGCCAAATAGCATCGAGTAAAATAACAATTAAGCCAAGATGCTGTGATAAAATTAAACTATTACGATAAGATCTAAGCAAAAATAGTCAATAACTTTTGTTAAACAAAGATATTAACATTTGATAAAGAAAAGATGGCCAATTTTAAGAAACTTTGAAATTCCTATCTGAAATACGTCATCCGACAGGTGTAAAAATTTCAACAATTTTTCATTGAAAATTTTTCTTCCATCTTACTCTTTTTCTCTTCTCCACTCAATTTTTTTTAACCGTTTGCTTCTTCGTAAAAAGCTAAAATTTTGCAAAAAACTAAAATGAAATTTTTTTTAAAAAGGAAGTTTTTTTTCTATTTATTCATATCATTAAAAGAGTTTTAAAATTTCAAAAATTTTTTGGAAAATTTTTGAAATTCATTTTTAAAATAGCAATGTTTCTTTCTACTTCTTTATCTCTCAAAGAAGTTTTTTAAATTTCAAAACTTATTTTAATGATTCATTATTCAAATTTATTATCAAAGTGATATATTTTTTAATTTGACTAATCAATTAGACAGAATATTATAAACAGTTAATTAATTGATAAGACAAGAAAAAAGAGAAGAAGAGAGAGAGAGAAAAAAAAGAAACGGCAGAAAAGAAACTAATATAAAATTAAGCATTAGTTGTTGATTAAATTGAATTTCTCAGATTATTTCTCATTCCTTCCTCCTTCGTTCTCTTCCTTCTCTTTCTTCTCTTCGTTCTTCTTCACTAACTGATTGAATTATAAGGTCTCTTCTTTCATTCATTCTAATTTTATGCTTCTTTCAATTTTGTTTCATTCTAACAATCAAACTTGTCTTTTTCATTCTTTTCTTCTTTTCCTTCCTTCCTTTTCCTTCCTTCCTTCTTCCTTCCTTCTTCCTTCCTTCCTTCCTTCCTTCCTTCCTTCCTTCTTCCTTCCTTCCTTCCTTCCTTCTTCTTCCTTCCTTCCTTCCTTCCTTCCTTCCTTCCTTCTTCCTTCCTTCCTTCCTTCCTTCCTTCCTTCTTCCTTCCTTCCTTCTTCCTTCCTTTTCCTCCTTCTTCCTTCCTTCCTTCCTTCCTTCTTCCTTCCTTCCTTCTTCCTTCCTTCCTTCCTTCCTTCCTTCCTTCCTTCCTTCCTTCCTTCCTTCCTTCCTTCCTTCCTTCCTTCCTTCCTTCTTCCTTCCTTCCTTCCTTCCTTCCTTCCTTCCTTCCTTCCTTCTTCCTTCCTTCCTTCCTTCCTTCCTTCCTTCCTTCCTTCTTCCTTCCTTCCTTCCTTCCTTCCTTCTTCCTTCCTTCCTTCCTTCCTTCCTTCCTTTCCTTCCTTCCTTCCTTCCTTCCTTCCTTCCTTCCTTCCTTCCTTCTTCCTTCCTTCCTTCCTTCCTTCCTTCCTTCCTTTTCCTTTTCCTTCCTTCCTTCCTTCCTTCCTTCTCCTTCCTTCCTTCCTTCCTTCCTTCCTTCCTTCTTCCTTCCTTCCTTCCTTCCTTCCTTCCTTCCTCTTCCTTCCTTCCTTCCTTCCTTCCTTCCTTCCTTCCTTCCTTCCTTCCTTCCTTCCTTCCTTCCTTCCTTCCTTCCTTCCTCCCTTCCTTCCTTCCTTCCTTCCTTCCTTCCTTCCTTCCTTCCTTCCTTCCTTCCTTCCTTCCTTCCTTCCTTCCTTCCTTCCTTCCTTCCTTCCTTCCTTCCTTCCTTCCTTCCTTCCTTCCTTCCTTCCTTCCTTCCTTTCCTCCTTCCTTCCTTCCTTCCTTCTTCTTCCTTCCTTCCTTCCTTCCTTCCTTCCTTCCCTTCCTTCCTTCCTTCCTTCCTTCCTTCCTTCCTTCCTTCTTCCTTCCTTCCTTCCTTCTTCCTTCTTCTTCCTTCCTTCCTTCCTTCCTTCCTTCCTTCCTTCCTTCCTTCCTTCCTTCCTTCCTTCCTTCTCCTTCCTTCCTTCCTTCTTCCTTCCTTCCTTCCTTCCTTCCTTCTTCCTTCCTTCCTTCCTTCTTCCTTCCTCTTCTTCTTCCTTCCTTCCTTCTTCCTTCCTTCTTCTTCCTTCCTTCTTCCTTCCTCTTCCTTCCTCTTCCTTCCTTCCTTCCTTCCTTCCTTCTTCCTTCCTTCCTTCCTTCCTTCCTTCCTTCCTTCCTTCCTTCCTTCCTTCCTTCCTTCCTTCCTTCCTTCCTTCCTTCCTTCCTTCCTTCCTTCCTTCCTTCCTTCCTTCTTCTTCCTTCCTTCCTTCCTTCCTTCCTTCCTTCTTCCTTCCTTCCTTCCTTCCTTCCTTCCTTCCTTCCTTCCTTCCTTCCTTTTTGCCATAAAAATTTTATTTTCCGCAAAATTCATTTTTTTGGTCATATAAACTCTGTAAAAATGCACATCCATTCTATCGCTCTAATTTTAATTTGTTTCGATGATTCATATGTAATGTAAATTGACCAAATTTTTGTATTTACATATTGATTTCAATGAAATCAATATATGGTATTGCAAAAAAATATCTTTATTTATTACTGAATGATAATCAAATTTGAGCTTTTTTTGCTTTGATATCAAATTGATTTATATTGCTTAATATGACTATGAAAAGTACTGGATCAATCGACTGAATTTTTAAGCATTTTCTAAAATACTCATATATGTGAATTACGCAGTCCCTCAGATATAATTCGAGAATAAAGGAATCCGAAAAAAGATTTAAATCAGTAATCTTATTTCGTATAAACTTTTATACGTTATAAGTTATTATTACTTTATATTATAATTTGTTAAATCGATCTTTCTTATTAATCGGATATATTTGATTAGTACTTTTAATTGTTTAATTTCATTTTTCGAGAAAGCTTTTTATTGCTAAGAATTTGATCTTTCAATCTTAGGAGTATGATAAATAGAATAAATGAAAAAAGTGATGAAAGAATATTTCTTATTAGTTAGAAGATTTAAGTGATAATAAAAAAAGGAAAAAATGATTAAGATAAGAAATTAACAAAAAAAAAAATTTGAAATCACATCTGAAATGTAAATATAACAAACATATAGATGAGACATCTTCTTGTTGACAATCTTTTCTGTTCATATTGTTTTCTTTTACTTTTTTTCTTCCATTTGTTCTTTTATCTATTTTGTATATTCTCGACAATTATTCTTTCGCTCTATTGTCTACTCTCGAATTATGCGTTGACATAGGTGAGCGTATTAAGGAAGAATTTATGGTAATTTAAAATTCACTTTTCTCATCTTCCATTAAATAATTATAGCCATATTAGTTAGGCACAGCATATTTGCTCATTTTATTTTTCTATTTATTCATTCATCCATTAATCTATCTTCTTACCTGTGTACATTTAAGCCATACTACCTTTTTTCCTCCCTTCCTTCCTTTCTATCTATCAATCAACAGCTAATTATCTACCTTTTTTATGTTTACGTTTTTGCCGAAATATTTACCTACTTACCACTGCATTACAATGAATATTTAATTATATTGTCATATATTTATTATTCAAATATATTATTATTTGATCACTTCCTTACTCACCTTCTTACCTGTTCCATCAGATAATCTTGATCGACGTATTGCTTTAAATAAAATTGATTGATCATCAACTATTTGGCTATTTATCTACCATATTTTTTTTTTTATTTTATTAATTGAAAATTTTTTTCTGACATTTTACACGATTGAGTTCTAAAAAATTTTTGTTTCAAAAAAAATTTCAATTTTTGTCCATAAGTTCTAAAAAAAACTAAAAATGAGCTTTAACGAGACGGTTGGATACCCATTGCGGGTGTTATTTTAACAATTTTTTTCCCTTGAATTGAGTTATCATTATTAAACTTTCTTATTGATATTATTGAATTTGTTTATTGGTGATATAATCATTGAGTTTCATTATTATTAATTTATCGTAATAAAGATTTAATTACCGAAATGTGACATTTGTTTTCCTGGTGGTTGAAACAAGAAAATTGAAAAAATCTGAACTGAGAAACAAAAATCAGCACCTTCAATTTTGGCACGATCAAAAAGAAAACGTCGACAGTGTTTATGCAACGGCAATGTAATTTTATTGTATGTATGGTGATAGGCTGATGATCAGTTGGTCATTTTAAGCAATACGTCTATCATGATTTGATTTATATCTTATAAGTAATATAGTAATACGTAAGTCAAAATTTACGCCTCCAATGAATAACATAATGATACATTGATTAAAAAATTTATATTTTGAATAAGTAAAATAATAATATATTCGTCAAGATTTATGTGTTATGTCTTGAATGAGTATAATAATAATATATCTGTTGAGATTTATGTCTTTAATGAGTATAATAATGCGTTCATCAAAGTTTACGTCTTGAATGAGTATAATAATAATACGTCGGTTAAGATTTATGTCTTTAATAAGTAACATAATAATTACAAAAACTACATATCAAATATAGCGATGCGATAATGGCGTGCAAAAAAAAAGGAAGCAACATTTCTCTTATCAATTCTGGAATGAAGACCGCTTTTTTGAAAATATTTAAGTGATTCTAAACTAATCACTTATCATATCATTTAATGATTCTGAACATATTACTTTACGTTTTGGGATTATTAGTAACGTTTATTTTACGTGGCATGCTGATTTTTCTTTTTTTTTGAATTTATTTTTTTATTTGATTGGTTTTTCCATAAAAAATAACGATTTGTAAATTTTAGAAACATAATGCTTTAGATGTTTTAATTCGTTAATTCATTATTCATGTCAAAGTTACTTGAATCACCATCTACCAGCCAGCAGTTATCTTCTAACTGTAAAGTTGATTTGGCTGATAATAATGATAATGAATGTGTTGAAACACAGGAAGAGCTACCGCTTAGTACCAATTCAGCTACCATAAATAATCGTTAGTTACTATTTATTTAAATATTCAGTGAATTTACGTCAAGAATCAGCAACAATCCTAACATTACAGGAAGACTTTATCATTAAAAATTATTCACGTCATTGTATATCACATCTATTCGTAAAATTTATTTTTATTATTCTGTAAAAAAAGTATCTTTTACTGTGCTATTTTTCAAAAACATATAAATTCTAATTGTTTTATATACAAATAAATGATATATATAATGTATTTATCATTTAAATTTGAATTTAACTTTAATTTCCAGTATTCTGGAAAAATCGAAAGATTTAAAATTCAAATTCAACTCTTAAAATTATTAACATTTCAGAAACTGAAGTTCTTAAGAGTAGCATATTTCGAATTTCAAGAGTGTATAGTTATGCAATAAGTTTATCTTTTAGGGCTTAATTTGAATGAAATTCGAAGAAAATTTGAAAAATTCTCGAATTTTTTTAAGATAAAAAATAACATCCAATTAGTCAGTTAGTTAATTTCAAATAATTATAATTTTAGAGCGATGAATTAAACAAAATTTTCAAACAATAACTTTTTGGAAGAAATATAATTTTAATTTTCCAACATTTATTAAATTTTTATTTTCCTCTTCTTAAATTAATTTAGAATTTTCAGATGCAAAAACATCCGAGCTTATAGCGTTTTGTCAACAGCTAACTTTACGGAGGCTTTTCCGCTTAATTGGTTATAGTATTGGTTCTTATCCGCTTGCTTATGTTATTGCTGCTATCATTTTATCAATTATGTCATTTGGAATTTATTATCTTAAATTGGAAGATCGCGTACGTGATGGTTACACACCATCAACATCACCATCAAAGCATGAAGCAAATTTGCTACGACAGTTTACCAATTCATCTGGTTGGTTTTTTTCTTGTTAATTAAAAAGAGAAAAAAATGAAATTAAATTTCTTTAAATTTAATTTTTCATCGTTCTTATGTTTAGATTGTTTTTTTTTTGAGATATTTAAGCATTAAATTTGTTAATTAATTAAATATTAGGTGATATTTTTTAAATTATTTTTGATCATCACAGGTTATTATATGGATTAGTTTATGACAACTGATTAAGATCGTGTAATTTGAAAAAAAATTTTTTTGGAAATTGAAAAAAAAATTTCCTAGTCTTTCTTTTTTCTTTCCCGGAACTTAAACTTTATAGTTATCCGATTCGTATGTAATTAAATAACCACATCCAGAATCTTAATTTATCCTAATATTCCAAACTTACGAACGCAATAGAATCTCGGTTATTTGATTATTTTAACTTTTTATTTTGATAATATTGGAAGATTTATTTTTTAAATTAGGTGATCCAACATTAACAACAGTATTGTTACAAGCACGTGATGGTGGTTCCATGCATCGTTTGAAATATCTGGAAGAAGCAGTTCGATTACATCAGTATTTTGTGAATAATTTTACTGTCGAAGTGCCTTCTACTGGTGAACGATTAGTATATAAAGATTTGTGTGGATCGTCATGCGATGCAAATATTGTCATCGAATATTTTTACGTATGTGTATTTCATTTATTATAAAATAATAAATAACTTCATTGTTGCAAAGAAGTAGAATAGAATGATTTTACATTCTTAATTTTATTTCAAGAATTCTTTGTCAGAATATTTACATATAATATCATTTTTCTTTTTAATCCAAAATAATCGTTTTTTATTCATTTGACTTCTCTTTTGTACATTTATCATTTACATTATTGAAATTTTGGATGAAAAATATGATGTTAAAAATATCCTATTGGAGTAAAGAATTAAAAAAATAATCGATAAATATGATCATCCTATCTTTAGAATGCATTATTGGAGGAATATAGGAAAGAGAAGACGGGTAAAGTACGCAGTGAAATAACTAATTTAACATATCCAATCGCTAAAATTAATGGCTTTAATATTCATTTGGAAGGTAATTTTTACGGTGTTCATTTACGACCTTATATGAACAATCAGAATCGTAGCAGTATTCACAAAAGCAAAACAGTTGCTACTGAAAATACAATTATGCAAGCAATTACAAATATTGAATATATTCAGGTATGATAATTGTAAATATAAATATTTGTTATTTGATAAGATATTTGTTATATCTTGAAATGATTCATGTTATTAAAATCAATGGCAAATCTTACACAAAGTATTATTTATTTCTTTTGGCAAATTATACGCTATGACTTGATTGAAAGGTTAAAAATCTAAAAATGTACTCTTATTCTTACATCATTTTTGAATTTATCAAATGATTATTTACAAATTTTAGCTACTTTCAAAAGAGTTTTCGAATAATTTACAGTATTGATTATATATACTTATATGGTTTATTTATTTTTTCCTGACTGATATTTTTGTATTTAAAAATATGAAGAAATTATTTTCAGGTTATTTTAATGATCTTCCAAGGACAAGTAAATAGCCCTGATATAGAAAGAAAACTTAACGCATGGGAATCAGCTTTATTTAAATATGCTACAGAAACTTATATAGATCAACCAATTAAAATATTAGTATGTTCCGAAAGTTTTTCTTCCCTATATATATTATATGAGTTTTGATTTCATTATAAGGATATTTTAATATTTTAGTTAAAACAAAGAAAATTTTTTTCAGATTTAATTTGCTCTTAAAATCATTTTTTGAGCGCCTTATTGCTTCTGATACTTGGGCTATTTTTCCAAATCAGTTTAATTCTCGACTAATGGGATTTTCCTTTTTTGATTCAGATGATATGATTAACAATTATTTAATACAAAAAATAATCATAGATAATCAGTGTGAGGATATTAAACAGAAAGAAATAATAATTGAATTTTTATTTTTAATACAAAAATGAAGTTTTCATTTTTCAAATTTACCGTTTTTGCTTCATCTAAAAATCATGTCTTTTTTACAATTTTTTCAAAAAAGACAATTTGCTAATCTTTTAAGCGAAAATTAAATAAGTTTTTTTTTTAAAACATAAATTTTTAGAAATAAATACCAGGTAATGAAATGTGACAATATTATAGGTACTTGGATCAGAAATAGTCAATCAAGAATTAATCAAAGATTCAGAACGAATGGCACCTTATTTTATTGCTGGTTTATTTTATTTTATATTTTTCTCTTTATATTTTATAAAAAGACTATCATATTTAATAGTAAATAAAATAGGAAAAAAATGATATTTAGAAACGAATAAATTAATTAAATCTAGTTATTTATATAGTTTAAAGATCCTTTGATCTTTTATGTTTATAATATTCATTAATACCCTCATTGACTGAATAAAAAATAATTCACCAAATTTTCAATTTAAATTACAAATACACAAACTTTGCATTATTAATTGAATTTTTAAATTTAATTAACAGTGCATTTTTGTTTATTCCCAAAAAGATATATCTTAATTTAGAATTTTAGTTTTCTATTTTATTGCAAAATTGCATCGAAATAGCAAATTAAAATTAATTTTAATAATTTGAAATATTTGAAGTAATTGCAACAAAAATTTCGAATTCGCCATAAAGAGACCTCGAAATGAAATCATTAAATTTTGAAATCATTCACTTTTTAACCTGTCTTGTTAGGTAAATTATTATCTATCGTTTAAGGATATTTTCAAATTTTCTCGGGAAAAATTGCCAAAAAATGTTTTTGCCACTTTAAAAAAAGAAAGAAATTTTTGAATATATCTTCCAATTTTAGAAATTTTAGTTTTTTTATTTTTTTCTTTTTTTTCATCTTTTTGATTGCACTATGTTGTTAAAAACTGGTTTTGAAGAGGGAAAATTTGAAATAGGTGGAAAAAAATTTTCAGATAGTATCATTACATATGTATGGTTTAGGTATGAAAGTCAAGCAATGATTAATCAAAGAATCGATTACATTTAATTTATGATGATTTTTGAGTAACTGATCATCCCATATAGTTCAATAGATCGCGTATAATAAATACAATTGATAATATAAATATTGGCACTTGTTATATGTATTTCTTTTTTATCATTAAATGAAATTAGCGGTCCATATTTATTATCATTAAAAAGAGAAAAATTAGATAAAACAAATATTGGCATCAAATATTCTTGGAATAATGAAAATATTGAAATTATTGATAAAAATCAATAATGAATTGGTAATAATTTTAATTTAAAAAAAGAAGAATTGATGGATTTCATTTATTGAATATATTTCCAAGAAATTTTTACTATCCGTTGATAAGTTAATCAGTGGGTAAATTAAAATTTCTGATTTTCTAAAAGAATTTTTAATGAATGGATTTATCAGGCGGATAAATGCTCGAAATAGAAATTTTTCGTTTATAAATAGCATCATCTACATTACCTATGGAAATAACTTTTCGAAATTATTTAAGAGGTAATTGCTTGAAGAGATTAGTGAAACTGAAATGAGTTATTCAAAGTGAGAAATTTCTAATTTTGAAATTGCATAATTTAGAAATTATTAAATGTCATTTCAGGTTTCTTAGCTATGTTTTTCGTTGTTGTTATTTCGGTAATTGGCAGTGCCTTATTAGTTGGTGTTATGCATCCGGCAAAGTTGATTGTTGCATTTGGTGTTATTGCATGTCCAATTCTGGCAATTACCGTTACTTTTGGTTTATTTTCATTAGCTTGTCTTCGAACGAATACAGTTATGCTTATTATGCCTTTTTTGGTAATGGGAATTGGTAAGTAAATAATGTTTGCTTATTAGAGTTACCTTTTAAAAGTTAAATGAATTAAATATCAGACGAATCTATTTTAATCGTATCAGAAAATCATTGAATTGAAATGATTTTCGAAAAAAAGAAAGAGGATCATGCTTTTTTTAACTTAAAAAAAAGGGAGAAGATCATTTTTCTAAATTTTTACATTACATTTCAATAATGCTTAAGTAAATTAATCGAATGCAGCAAATGTGATAATATCAGTTTATCCATATAATAAATTAAATTAAATTATAATTCATAAAAAATTTTTCGAATTTTGAATATGGGAAATGCTTTATGAAAAAACTTTATAACTCAAATTTATTATTACTTTTGAAATTTGATAATCCTACAATAATTTTAACTTATGTTTTTGGCTTAATTATCTACAATTGTTCAGTCTTTTGTTTCCAATCTTTTTGAAACATGAATCATTTCATATACGAATGCAAATTTTTTTCTTCTTTTTTATCAGGTTATCAAAATATTTGTATGTGCAAAATTTTAGTTAAAAATATGCTACGACTACTATTATTATAAAAAATATCAGTATTTGTCTCATGGAAAATTAAATCATGCATATCGTTGCTATCATTATAATTCGATAGATCAGACATATTATTGTTTTTCACGCATGTAATGCTGAAAATAAAATAGAGCATTTTGTAAATATAGATGAAGCAACAATAACGGTATTGATAATAATGACAACATTTGTAAAAAGATAGATGATAATTTTAGATATTTTAAATCCTCATTTTTATTCCAATGTTAACGACTGAATTTTTGATCAAAATTTTATAGGTGTTAATGGTGCATTTATGGTAATTCATTCATGGTTACGATCTGCAAGTGAATGTTCGGTAGTTCAGCGACTCGGTTTTGTATTAGAAGATTCTGGGCCTTCGGTGACAATTTCCACATTTACAAATGTAATCACATTTGGTATCGGTGCATTGACTCCAACACCAGGTATATTTATTTCTTTTTCACGAATAAGAACTCCTAACTGTTGCCATTATGATAATGCTTCTTAGTATTTAAGTAAAGTTATTATTTGATATAATTTAGATGGAAGAGAATTATTATTTTTATTGTTTTGCAATAAATTTTTTAGAAATAATTTGTAAATTTTCGTTTTGAAATTGAATTATCGTCTCGCATTTTTTTTATTTTAAAGATTAAATCATGCAATAATGACTAAAATCTGAAATATTTTTATATTTGATATCTAATTTTAATAAAATTTTACATTTGCTTTGCGATGATATATTTGCCATTGTTCATTTTCTATTTTAGAAATAGCATTATTCTGTTTTGAAACAGCAATAGCACTTGCATTTGCATATATTTTTACATTAGTTTTACTCTGTCCATTACTTTATTTGGCAACAATTATGGAACGAGTGAAGAAAAAGAATTCTGGCTTTCCAATGGTTCCATTTTTATTTTATTTGTAAATTTCAAAAACAATATTTTTGAAAAATTTATCTTCATATTTTATTGAAGTTACATCGAAAATATTGTGATATGTCTCGGAAAAATTCTTCAACAAATTGAAATTATCTAATTAATTAGTTGAATCTACAAGCATTATTATTGTCTGATATCTATCAATAATTAATTATACGTCAGGAAACTTTTCTTATAATGAATTCTGTCGTGTTATGTGGAATATTACATAATATTTTAAAATTAATTGTAATTTTTAGATTTAAAAAATAAAATATGGATTATAAAATTTATCAAGTTTACTTGAATTTTGAAGGATAAACAAGCAATGAATAATAGATTAATAATTAATATTATTTAATTTTTACTGAAGTGGTAATTCAAGCACGGATTAATTTAGAGATTCTGATAGGCAGTATTTTTCAGAAATGTTATAAATTTATTTTGAATATTTGTATGATATCGTCATATATGTAGAAACATGAAAAGAATAATATCATTTTCATATAATTTTTACTTGATATAACATCTTTCAGATTATCAATGGATTGAATTCATTATTAAAATGCTATTGTCATCTGATAACATCAAAATTATTTGCTGTATTAGCTTTCATTGGTATTTTAATCTATTGGTTTTTTGCTATCATTGGTGCAATGAATATTGATACACGTTTAGATGTTGAAAAATTGTTACCAAAAAATTCATCGTTGCAAGAAGTAAATTGTATAATATCAAGTAAAGGTAATTTTATCTTTCTGTCTTCCTTCTTTTTTTTTATCATTAACCACTATTTTAATTGATTTATTATTTTGGACATTTAAATTTTTTTTCAACTTTTATTAAATAAATAAACAGAATTCAAAAAACTCATTTAATTAATACATTTTGATATGTTAGGAATTATTTCAAAATTAGCAAATAGTTTTTCATTTGATATACATTTATAATATTATTTAAGATAGATATTGTATTATTAATTACTCGAGATATCGTAAATATTATAATGATACACGATAGATCTTAGATGTCTGTTCATTAGTATTTGGTTGGATAGGTTTAGATTCACTCAAATATGGATTGATTAGATTGCAGTTTGGACGGAATATTATCCAGTATTGGTTTTAATTAACAGTCCTTTGGATATACGAAATGAACATATTGTTAAACGATTCGATGCAATGGTTAATGATTTTGAAGCACTCGAAAAATGTCGAGGTAAGAATTGATAGATAAACATTATGAAAATTGATAGTTTTAATAATATGTTAAATCTTCTTTTTCTTTCATCGAAAATGAATGTTAATTTTAAACTTGCAAATAATTTGAGCATAATGAAGAAATCAGTCATTTAATTTAAAAATTCATGTAATATTGAGAAAATACATCACATGGCATATTAAAATGTAAAATGAGAATGCATTAATCGGATGGTAGTGGATAGTGATAATAATGCATTTTTTTAATATTTATAAATATAAAATGGTTTAGGTAATTGAGCTGTCACAAATTAATCTCCCATTACTGAAAAGTAATATTTTAGGAAAAGAATTTACTCTACTTTGGTTACGAGATTATAGAACATATTGGCAAGAAGCAGTATTGTATGATTTTGATTATTTTGCGGATGATGATACGATGGAATCAACAACAACAGCTTTAACAATAGTAAAAGAAACAGACAAAATTTAATGAAGAAATGATTGATTATAGCAAACTGAATGATTTCCTATTTTCGCCAATGTATAAGCATTGGAAAAATTTTTTAAAATTAAGGTAATATTTTAAAATTTATTTAAAATCGAAATAATATATCCATATTTCATAGACGATTTATTTTATTCTATAAAATATTCTTGACAGTCACTAAATCAAATTTCCTAGCATTATTTTTACTATGAGAAGTATGTTGGTTCTATCATATTAACTAATTGTCAACTGATAAGTAGAACCAATGATGTTGTTGGTAACTTTTAAAAATATTTATAGAATGAAATTTCTTTTTTTAGAACGATAACTTCTTTATCCTTTTTTCACTTATTTTTTCTTATTTTAATTTTACATGATATTTGTTTTTTAATACTTTTACCTTCAGCTTGGTTTTTAATTTGATTTCTCGCTCTATAATTTTCGTTTTTCTCATGTATTATAGATTCGTTCCTATTATTCGTATTATTTTTATGCTATGATTATTTTAAATTATTATTTTATTTTTTCAAAAGGAATGATTCTGATATACCGGTAGAAAGTTTTGCATTTCTGGTGACGTATAAGAATTCAAGTAGTTGGAAGGAAAGAATTGAATTAATGCAAAAATGGCGTAGCATTGCTAATTCCTACAGTGATTTAAATGCATCCGTTTGGGAGACCAATTCATTATTTGTTGATCAAATGCTTTCGCTAAAAGCATTAGCTTTACAGGTAATTCTTAAAATGATTATCATTCATTTTATCAGTTTTTGTTCTGTATAAATACTGACTGATATTATAAATAATCATTTGAATTAATTAAAATAGTTTTTTTTTTTGAATATAATCATTGAAATTTCTTTCTCAAGACTTGTCTCTGGACATTAGTATGCATGACAGCAGTATGCTGTTTATTCATTCAAAATCCATTCAGTGTAATTATCGCATCTCTTACCATTGGATCGATAAGTTTTGGTAGGTTTAATTATTATGGTTTATTTGAAAATGGATTATCATTTCAAGATGTCCCATTGATAAGATATTATGAAAGTGCCTCTTAGTAAGACTGAAAAGATAGAGCGTTAAGATAAGAGGATTAATTAATTTCTGTTAGCAAAATTTAAAAAAGACTTGAAATATAAAGAGATTTATCTTAATATTTAAAAAGAAAAAAAAATTTCGATTAAATATTTCATAAAATACAGCTCGCAAGATTGAATTTTAGAGAAAAAGGATTAAAATTATAAAAAATTTAACCCTTAGGATGCACCATAGATAAAATCATATAATAAATAACAGCAATTTTGAAGTCATTTAATTATCGACATTTTTAAGTTTGCTAAATTTTCTCCAGTAGAATTTTGGTAAAATATCCAAAATATAATCTACAACTTCAAAGAAAATAGGTATAATATATCAAGAATCAAAATATTCATATTTATTTAAATGGAATAATTAATTATCTTTGGACCTTGAATAAAACCTGTCGAAACTGATAAATATGATGAGAAAATATCACTCTGGCTTAAAATGCGATCTTATTTGTTAACTCTTAATTTTTTAATTTCAATATGATTTCGAATCAGTTTAGACGAAATTAATTGCTCGAACTTTTTGATATCTCAGTGATAAAAATGATTGATGAGAGTGAAAAAAAAAAAAATATTTCTGCTACTATTGCTAGCAAAGATGAAGGGCGCCCTTAGCAGGAAGTGAAACAACAAGTGCTGGGAAATTATTGAAGGCGTGATTGGATTTTTGTCTTGGTGGAATTTGGATCTTGATCCAGCAACGCTTTGCGCTATATTGATGTGTATTGGGATGTCGGTCGATTTCACCGCCCATGTATCTTATCATTATCAGGTAAGCGATGTAATTCTTTAAAAGTATTTTTTCCCATTTAGTCTTTGTATCATTCCATTTTTAAATTTCTTATATTGCTTTTAAATGGGACTAACAAGTTTTCGATCTAACAGCACCTTAATTATTTGATGAAAATTTCAAGAAATATAAAAATTTCGTTTGCTTTCTGATTTTTATTGTGTATGTTATAGCTTGGAGAGAAAAAAACAATTAAAGGAACAAGAATAACGAAATCACGTTTGGAAAACAATAAGGCACGCTTGGAATATACACTGAAAACTGTAGGATGGCCAACACTGCAAGGTGGAATCAGTACTGTTGCTTGCATAGTACCATTGGCATTTTTACAGGTTTGATACTACATGAAATTAACGAACCAAAAAAATTATAAATCTAGATATATTCAATTTAAATATATTGTAATTTATTTTATGCTTACGAAACATGAAGTATAAACTATATATCCAGTTTGATCTCTGTTGTATTATTTAGGATAGATCCGATTTAGATCTGTCCGAGGTATTATGCGAGAAGTAAAAATTTGATTTAGATGGAAATCAACTGTAGAAATTAGATAATAAAGCGAAGGAAAAAGTTTATTATAGATTATGCAAAATGTTTTAGGAAGATTATTTTAGGACATATCTATGAAGAATATTAGGAAAATTCATCCGAATAAATAAATAATAATTTGATAATTTGAATGATTTATTAGATGATTGAGGTAATTTCACAAAATAATTAAACCTCATATTTAGCTTAACTTTCTTAGAAAAACAAAACTATTTTGTTTTCATGTAAAAATTTTTTAGAATTATATTCCATTGGTATTTGTGAAAACGATATCCTTGGTGGTAATTTGGGGTTTATTCCATGGTCCTTGTACTATTGCCAACATTCTTATCATTAATACCTCACGTTCTGTTGGAATTTAATTGTTATCGAGCAATTTTCGGAAAGCATCTGTTTGGTACCACAGATCCAATCAATAATGCTTATGGTAGTAATGGTACTATTGGTTTGGTGCTGATATTGATGGTAACAATGATATTAGAAAGCAAAAAGATAAGATTATCCATAATAATAAGGATGATAGACATACGAATACCACGGAACTGCGGATACTACAATTATGTGAACTATGATAAAAACATGATGAAAGCAGTCATTTTTTTTTTTATCATTTAGAATAATGAATTCTAATGTGACGTAAATGTGGTAAAGTTTTAACTTCATGGAAAACTTAGCAACCGCCATTTTTTTTTTGTAGAAGAAGAAATGTACAGAAATGGGTCTTCTCATTTTTAGTTAATTAATATTTAGATTTTATCATTCATTACCAAACTCCCCTTGCCTTTTTTTTTCAGTTAAATTGATATTGTAATTAGTGTTTGTTAAGTATGTATGTGTGTATGCGTGTGTGTGCGTGTGTCTATTTATGACCTTATTGCTATGAAATAAGTTGAAAGTTTAAAAAAATATTACAGAAGCTAAGTTTTCATTTTGACTAAAATTTGACACATAATAATAATTTGATCTTTGGAATATTTCTAGGATAAATTTTTGGTTCAAAAGAAAAGCTATCCTTTATTTTTTGATTCAGTTTTCTTTTTTATTCATTAAATCTTTGTTAGAAAAAAAGATGTTCCCCATAAGCACATCATTGATTTTCTTTTTAATAATTCTGCTCCATTATTCAAACATAAACAGAAAGTCCAAGGAACATTTCTCTATTTGTTATTCAATCTTTGGCATCAATAATGATAATTGTGTATTTCCTTTTCAAAAAAAAAAAAAATCCATAAATTCATGATTCTCCCGGAGATTGTGAAAATATTTTGTTATTTGATAAATAAAACTAATAAATTATATTTGCATAGTATATTTTTTTCGATGACTATGAGATGAGTAAATTGAATCGTTAGAATGTTACGATGAATGTCCTCTGGCGACTCTAATCATTTCATTCCTTAAATTTCTTGGCAAAAGATACATAACAATTTTTTAAATTGAAGAATATAGTCAGCCTTATTTACTGACTTCTTAGGCTTTTCTACAGTGCTGGCTATGCTGGCTAGGAAAAATAAAAAAATCGATCGGCGTGTGTTTCACTCTCTACGGATAGTTAATATTTTTTGGGAATTCATTTATTAATATTTTGAGATACAATTTCTAAATACTATACGTTGAAATATAGTTTATATCCGAGAAAACTCCTACCGCAGTATCTGCAATATGTAATCCAAAATTTCAAAAAGTTCAATATAATGAAAATTAATTCCGAAAGGAGATGAATCGATCTGGTAGGACTGCTGCAGAAATAAAATATATCATTCTGCTAAATCGAGATGAACAGATTATTCTTTGAATTTTCGAGAGTTCAGGATAAATAATTCCGAGAAATTCCAACTAATACGAAAATGTATAAAACATAGAAATAATCATTACCATAAAAGTCACGTTGCAGATAACGGAAAATACTGAAACCCTGAAGAACTGGTTTCAAATATCGTTAGCATCATTATAGCATCCTATCTTGGACTGAATTTGGGATTTCGACATTTAGCGAAAACTGGAATGATTCATTGTTGGAAATATGCACCACCAATAAAAATCTGAACTTTCCATCTTATCATCGAGCAAATTTTATAGAATTGTACCAAGGCAAAAGTTCACAACAAGGTTTTTTAATTTTTTGAATTTAAAACTTTTCTTCATGGTTGTAAAAAGAGGAGATGAAGGGAATTCTGTATTGCAAAAACTACAAAAAACAGCAAAAAAAGTATTTGGCAACTTCCTTTGAAAAAAGTCTATAATATTACTTTTTTTAGATTTAGACCTTTTATGAAGCAAAAACAAATCTGGATAGAAATAATTAGGCAACAACTGTCACTGTTATATATCTATTATCAGCTATCAATCTTGAATTGATATTCTCAGTGAGCTTGCAAAGAAACAAAATTTCAAGAGAAAAAATTATAAAACAACTCAAAAAATTCAACCTGAAAGCACATCTTTCTCTGATCAAAATGACGATACAAGTAATGAAACGAATTTGCAAAGAAATCCACTTCAACAATCAAAATTATTTGAATATCGAAAGAAATGATAAAAATATTCCAATTAAAAAATGAACGAACGCAACAAAAACAATCCCATAACCAACTGATACTTAAAAATTATATAAATCGAAGTTATATAAATCATCATAAATTACTAGAACTTCCCAAAAAAGGGTTGCAGACAAATTAAGGCTTATTAAGCCTGCTGAAATCGACGATAACTGATCAACTAACAACTGCATCATAACTACCGTCTATTCATTTGGCGATACATTCCATAAAATCATTAAATAGTTCATAGGTATCAATGGCATTATGTCCGTTGCAAAATCTCAAATAATTCACTCATGAATCAAAAACAGCCAAATTTCCGTGAAATGTTTCCACACAGTAATCTCAAATCTTTTCTGAGTCTGTAAACATCTTTTACCTTTGACTTCAGCAGACATCGTGATGACCATTGCGTAGTCTAAATTCTGCCCGGAAAACACAAAATTTTTCGAGATCTACTTTAAAAGAAATTGTTGCACATATATTTCAATTCGAAGAGAAACATCATCATGGATCACACCTTACATACTTATATTTACAAATATCACGATACCTATAGCAATAATAATTGACCAAGAAGAGTTTACAGCGGCAATGAACAATAATCCAAGCTTCCCTTTTCTAAGGGTCAAAATAGAAAATTTTGAAAATTCCTGCTTAAAAGATTCGAAGAATTGCTTTCCAAACCAAAAATCCGATTCATCTGTCCTGCTTAGACTTTCTTGACGTTTCATATCGAACAATTTGACAGAAACAGATTTCATCAATACGCAATATTTATTTTTCATACGAAAGGAGAAAGCTGATCTAGCTAGCTACTAGTCAAAACTACAAATTTCGTCACGTCTAGAAAATTCTCACGGAAAACAAATCTAGCTGAATCGTTGCTCTGAAATCGGGCACGAATGTAGAAAAATCAACGCAAAATATAAGCCAGTGGAAGAACTGTCAGATGGTAACATCATGATTGTAACAATTGAAAAAGTACCTATTAAAATACCCATAATATCAATAATTTTGCAAGATTTGTTACGATAACAAAAATCGAATCTTTAATCATCTTAATAATGACTTAACATATTTATGAATATGCTAACCATACCATCAAGAGAATAAATATGCGAGAGGAATGATAGATGGGACAAAGGCATTAAAAAAACACTGAAATCAGTAAATTATTTCAGCTAAATCAAGCTTTGAAGTTACCTAAAACTATGTAATAAAAATACCCATAATGATTCCCAAGTGCAAATAATACATGCGTCTATCAAATCACCGTTACCATACCATATTATAACATACCATATCATATGCATATATATCACTTCATATCACCAAATGGAGAAATGTTTACCTCCTTTGACAAAGACGTCATTTCTTCGATTGACTTTTTGCATATTCTAATAGGAAATTCCTTTGCATCGCTTGTTGTGCTTGCTGCAATTGCCGTACCATCTGTGGACTACTGCTAAACATTGCAGCTGCAGCAGCCGGATTCATTGAAGCTGCCAGTGCTGCCAAAGGATTAGCTGCAGCAGCAGCATTCGATGCAACATTTCCAGATGCACTGCTTTGCTGGGCATTTTGAACTGCTTGAGCAAGTGCTGCCATTGCCAAATTAGGTAAACGTTGCTGCATTAACGGATTCCATTGTAGCTGAAAGTAAACTAATTGATAAGCAGTAATACAATGAATAACTAAAATGAAACACAACATGTTGTTATTAATGAAATGCCAAAAATTCCTCCTTAAATTACTCAAATTGCCAGAATATTCATGCAATATAATTCCTTCTATTTGACTGTATTCATTTGCGATCAATAATACTATTAGCATAAAAAACTTAAAAAACAGTTAAAAGCAGTACGAATGCGCTTTTTCAAGCGAACATTAATTAATATTGTTTTGATCTTGAATTCTATTGTGATTTACATGTTCTGAGCACAAATGAAGATGTTCCATGTATTTTACAGGATTTTTCTTATTACTATTACGTCGATTCTAAACAGAATAACAGCTAAGCATCGATATGTTGAATTTCGATGCCAACCATCATCCTAGTTCACATAAATAAACTGTTGACAAGATCACTAGCTACACATCCGATAATTCCTTTAGACTTATTTGAAATTACCAGAAAAATATCTTGATATGACCCCTAGCATTCTTGATTTGATTACAAGATGAATTTACTGCTTCGAGTATATCAGAATTTAAAATTCACTGTTTTCTTTCTATTTAATTACTTCATAATTCCAAATGTTTTTATTTTTAATTGGAAAATAGGGAAAGAAGTTATCAAGATTTTCGTACTTGCAACATGTTTGGTGCATTGAGCAAAGGATTCGCCATCATAGCTGCAAGCATGGGATTTGTCTGCCGAAGAGCTACCGCTGCTGCCATCTGCTGTTGTAAGAAATTACTCGTACCAGTTGCGCCTGCAGCAGCGGCAAGTGCAGCTGCAGCAGCCGCAGCTGCAGCATTCTGTGAAGCAGCTTGTGTTACAGTGTTACTGCTTGTTGTTGCAGGCCTTTTGTATGAACCTGATTTAGTATGATGTTGCTGATGGCTAGCCTATAAAACGAAATTTCTTAAAGATACACATCTATAAGATTTCTATAACAAATGAAATTTCAGTAAAGTAACTAGTTTTACTTAAAAAATTCAAATACTTACAGAAGAAGTAGAAGCTTTTGGTGCATTAACAGAGGCACCGGATGAAGAAGGCGTTGTTTTTACAGCAGTTGCATTAAGAGGTGGTGTAGCTGGCGTTGATGAGCGAGGCGTTGATGATGAAGGCACAGCCGTTTCAAATTTGCCTTCCGCTATCTGCTTTTCCAATTCCTAAAAGAAGATGAATGGCTAACTATCATTTCCGTAATCTTGTGCAAAGTTTTCTACGACTTTCACGTAATTTATATGTTCTACGAATGAACTATTATTATCACTGATACCAAAAGTTAGTTTTCTATTAAGCCGAAAAATAATATGAAACTAAGAAAAATTACGGAACTATCGTTCTTACTTGTTCCTTTTCCATAACTTTATTGAAAGCTTTCCTTAGCAATGCGGTATGCTCCTGACGCAATTTCTTCTTTTGTGCCGCTTTTACGCATGCATCACAGTAGAGATTTAGTGAATTTTCATCTGCTCCAATGGCGCGCCAAACCGGTGTGAAATCAGTACCACATTCTTCGCATAGATAAGGCCCCTCTGTGACACGTCTGAAATCAAATTTTCATTGGAAATTTCTCCTTAAAAATAATTGGATCGATAAAATTTCGAGTGATGTCAAGTTTAGTCAATGATTTTGCTAGAGACCGCACGTACATCCAAATATGCGCACATACACCAATTTATCGCATCGGAGAATAATTAAGTTTACAGCGATTTAAATCATACATATCAGCATCATATTTGAAAGCTTCAAATATCACGCAACACAATTTTCGATAGCAGTTCTACTAAAATTTTTTCTTTCATCAAAAGAAAGCTTACCTGGTAGCTACTTTATCTTTCAACAACCTTTGCACAGCAATATCCAGACCCAAATACATTAGAAAATCAGGCTGATTACCATTGGGGATAAAATGCATATCCGGAAGTGGAGGCCGAGGTGGTGGGATCTGAATTTAAGCAGATATAAACAATGTTTGTAGGAATATATGACTCATCTCATAGAAAGAGAAAGAAGTGAATAAAAGAAACTTCATCAAAATCACTGAGAAGGAAGCATTTGAGAATTATGAAATTAAAAAACTAACTGGATTTACATTTATAGTTTATATTAAGAAATTACAATAAAATAGAGTTTGTAGCAAATAACTGAAATAAATAAAATGTACGAGTCTCTTTCCAAGTCTACTTTTACTTTTTATCAGTCATAATAAAATAAATCTAAAATCGAACACTATTTGTAAGATTACGTATAGACATAATACCTGTAGTAACTGTTGCTCCAACTGCCTTCGTAATGCAAGTTTAGCTGCAGCAGCCCTTTGTGCAGCAGTTTCCTTAGCTGCTAATGCAGCTGCAGCGCTGTTTCGCGAATGATGATGTTGCTGATGCTGCTGCTGTTGTTGCTGATGTTGTGAAAGAAGTGCAGCGGTTGCTAGAGCTGCTGCATGTTGAGTTAAGCGACCTAAAACAAACAGTTTCATATAATACGTTACTTACGTCTACGAAAAAATATCTAAACTGCATACAGTTTCACTGAATAGCCATCGCAAGACACCTTCTAAATTATCTATAATCAAGGCCTTTCAATCAATTGCTATCCCCTTGAATTCCTCTTAGTACAGTATGATTTTTATCCATAATATAATACGTATGTAAAATGCACTTACTACATTATGTATCCTTTCATCAACAACTATCGTTTAATTTAACGCCTAATAATGCAAAGCAATAATTTATAATTAAATAAACTTATGTAAATTTGTGAATTGGGCAAGACAAGTAAAATATGAGACAATAGATTTACATGAAAATTAATGGCTTACCGTTATTAGCTTGTGCTTGTTGCTGAGCTTGTTGCAATAAGGCTTGAGCTGCAGCTGTATTAAGCAAGCCACTTTTAGCTGCATTCTGTAATAGCTGCTGCTGCTGCGGGGTCAAATTCAAATTCATTAGTGCTGCTGCAGCTGATGCAGCAGATGAAACTGCACGCGAAGATGCATTAGAAGTTGACGCTACAAATTTTAGCGAAAATAAAATTATGCATAAGTAATAATACAGAAATTTATGAACATGCTCTATTTTATTTATGTTAATTTAAAAACTCATTGCTTTTCTTAGAAAAACTATTTATGTTAAAGTGCTGCATCACTGTTTGAGCTACAGCTATATCTAATAGGTAATTTGTAACTACATTCTGCAATAATTGAATTACGTATAAAATAAATTTCAATTCTAAATTTTTTATCTTATGCTTATTTCAGACAATCAATTTAATTTAACACATGCAACATGTGCTTCAGCCATTTTCTAATGAGACATAATATTTGATGTTTTATCAAGGCTTAAAAACTAGTATGATTAAAGCGATTAAAGCGATCAAGTATGCTCGACTTGTGAAATAATAAAAAAAAAAAATTAAATTAGAATCTGTAAATTCTAATCTGATTAGAAGATAGAAAATATATGTAACCTTTTGAATGACTATTAGATGTGGATCGATTTTGGACAGCAGCAACTGGTGGTTTATAAGCATGGCCACTACCATTCTGTGCAACGTTAGCCGTCAGTTTTCGAATATTTGTTTCTTGTATCTAAAAAAAATTGAATAATATATATGTTATCAATGATTCATCAACATTTTTTCCCAATATTTTGTATAAATATAAAAAACTTGGTTATTTAAAATTACCCCATTTTTGGCTAATCTCCTATACTCAGAATTTATTTTCTTGTATATATTCCCCATGTTATTTTATTGCATGTCATCAAGTTCGACATATTGCTTGCGGTTTATCAGTGCTTTGAAAACGGTTTTTGAAATATTATTCTATGTACTGATAACATGACACCGTGTTATTAAGTGCAGAATAGTTTTTACAATTCCAAGTAGTACAATTCGTGCATTTATTTCACGGAGCACATCAAAAGATTACTCATAATCTACTAGTATATTATCAAATTATAGAAGAGTTATTGGAGCTTTTAAACAAAAGCATCTATTAATAAATGGCATGTGAAAAAATCATTTAATCGTTCTGAAAATTATATGTTTTACGGTTAATCTGACAGGTATGCCTGGTCGGCAGCTTAATTTATCATAAATTAATATCATCATAAGCATTACTACTACACTGCTTTTATTACAAGTACTATGATCATAATTAATGTGATCGCCTTATTATGATAAGTTTATAAAAAACCTGTTTCACGGAATGTTGTTGACTTATTCGTAGCTTTCTGAGCATAGAAAGTTTCGCTTCCTCTCTCCTTAGCTCAGCTTCCAAAGTTTTAATCATCATTTCGCGCTCCTTCTTTTGTTCATCTGTTTGTTCCCGATGCAAAGTCTGCAATCATAATCATTAAACTCCACCCATCTACCTATCCATTTATCCACTAAGGCCTACATACATTGATCTTGCCACTGAATGAGAAACCGGAAAAAAAAGATTGTTTTCATCGCTTAGTGGAAATAAAACAATTTTTAATCCATACCAATTAAACATGATATCAAAATAGGGCAACAAAAAAAGTTCCACTTCAACTTTAAATTTGTGACATTCTTCTATCAAATTAGAAAACACCATAAATTGAAATTTTATATTCATTGAATTCATGAATAACTTTCATTTGAAAACTAAATTTTTCCATAGCACGTAAGAAGTTAGTTACTTACTCGATCAAAAACTTTTTTCACTTGTTCGAATTCTGTATCGTTTAAGCTTGATAATTCTGATTCGTCACTCATCAATAATACTTCATCGTTCTCAACTTTAATTCCAAATTTACAGTCAGTTTGATCCAAAGTCCGACCTTCTGCATAACGTTTCTTCTTCACAAGTGGCTCTTCATCATCATTTTCGGTTCCAGAAATATAACCCTCACCCTAAAATCATAGCAAACTTAAAATTGTTAATCTAACTTATTTGGAAATTAAATATTTAAATAAAAAATTAGCTATCAGTGAATACAGAACTAGCACGAGCTCTAAAAATGTTTATAAAAGTAAGATGATATTTCACTGCTAGTTGAATTAGCGCAGACTAAAATCAGAATTATTCGAATAGTATGAAGTCAAATATGAAGTCAACTCTCCACGCAATTTTCAACATAAGATATGCTTTACTGATCTAATTCCAATACAAAATTGAATATAATATATTTTTTTTTGTTTTTTTCTTTGTCGATATATTATGTTTTTTTTGAGTCTGTTTTTTTATTTTTTGTGTTTTGGAGTTATTTCTAGGCTAGCTGGATTGGTTATTTTTTTTTTTTTGTATTAAAAAAAGCAAAACAAGGTAACTATCTTAAAATAAAAATGAAGAACCTCAATTATGTAATCGAAAACTTAAATACATTATCAATGGAACATATAGTTAAGTTAATTAAGTGAATTGAAAAAAAATTTTCAGATTTTCGAATGAAATAGTCTTACAAATCGCAAATAAATTTACAACAGTCACGGAATGAAAACAGTTAAATTATGAAAAAGAAAAAAAATTCAACTAGATAGCATTAAATTTTCGAAGATATCATTGTCGGTATGCATACAGCGCAGAAGTAATTTAAGTAATACTAAGAATCTAAACACTATCCTTCAATCACTAAGTCGCATAATGAACACCATATTATATGTCTTCATGTTTTCATCCAGAATCTTTTTTTCCTATCGTTTTTTGTTTTTTGTTTCATTTATGCCAAAGCATTCTGAAGATACTTACACTATGAGAAGCTACACCATCCAACACCGGTGTTAATACTTCTTTCAGCTTTATGCGCTCTGCAGCTTTTAATGCACATGCACGTGTACTCCGACGTAATGATGACGGTGACACATCGCCATCGATAGCTGATGGCATCTTCGTCGTATCGCCATTCCCACCTTGATCAATGATTGATGAAGTTGACTCATGGCATATTCCATTCTAGAAAGTAATTAAACATAGTTTAGAAAATTTTTAGAAATTTCAATATAATTCCACTGGACTTGAGAAATGAAATGAAATTTGATATAACTATAGCAAAGTCAATACAGAATTATGAATGATGATTAAGTAATAACTAATAATGTAAGAGACAGCGAAACCGTCAGAAATTCTCTAAAAATTTGGACCTGTTAACATATCATTTATAATGGATTTTTTGGAAATTCCGAAAACAAAAAATGAATTTATTAAAATAATTTCTCCGCTAAAAAAGCTTAGATCAAGAACTTATTTTGTTAAGAAAAGTAACCAACATTTGGAAACTTCGAAATTTTTCGGAAATTCATTTCAGATAAAAATTTTATGAAACCTACTTGCCTATGAATTTTGATTTATTTATTAATTTGAATATTTTTATTAATTATTAGCTACTTATAAACAAATGCACATCAATATCACTTTTGACCTTTGACTCTTTGAATTCCTGATTCTTTACATAATTCACAAATTTTCCTTACCTCCTCCTTTGCCTTCAAATAAACCTTCGTTAAAATTGAAATTCTGAATCAACTCATCATGATATTTCACATAATTAATTACAAACCTCTTCAAAACCGTTGAATGTTTCTGTTTCTAAAGTATGCACATCAACTGCACCATTAACCCCTTTTGAGGTACTTTCTGATGTTGATCGATGTTCCGATTTCGTTGCCATTATTACTCCGGATGTATTAATGAATCGTTTTGTGCATTACCGACTATAATAATTTAATTTAAAAAATTGATTTACGAAAAATTTTCATCACGACAATTATTTTATACCAGCTGCATTAAAACTTTTTTGATTTTCGAAAAAAAAAACTTCATTGAATGCTATGCAATGATATTTAAATATAATAAAAATTGTGGGAACATTAAGAATTCTAACAGAAATCAAATCAAAAATAAGGAAAAGTTCAACAAAAAGTATACACAATTTTTGACACAATACAATAAATTTTGAAAAAAAAGAAAAAAGTATTCACAGTTTCTGACACAATAATTTTGACAACCATTTACCATCGATTCCAAAATTTATCACTAACTTAACAGCGAAATAAAAAAGCAAACATCTTTTGCTTTAACAAAACATCGGTTTAAATGATCAGTTAGGCATAGAGAAAAAATGAAGAAAGAATTATGAAACCAATTTGTTGCAATTAGCTATCATCAGAGTGATTTAAACCATATATTCTACCGAAAAAAAAGAAGTTAAAAACTATCACTAATATTCATAATTGCTCTTTGATATATTATTTTAATCATGAATTTTTTCATTCACTAATTCAACCAATAACAATAAAGCAACTATAATTAGTATTACTATTATGATAAATGTTAGCGAGGAATTTTCATCTAAAAAAAAGAATATGTTACATGATTCCAACAACATACAATTGATTGACCGGATCAATAAACGGATCAGACGGATGATCTACAACTATTAATGCTATAATTTTAGCAAGGAATTTTCACTATCAAGAAATTGAAAAGAAAAATATTATATGAATTCGATAATTGACAATCGACCGACCGGAACGATAAACGGAACGGACGGATGATGTCAATAAAAATGAAGCAATCTTATAATACACTGGGACAAAATGCACAAACACCGATGGAAAAGTCCTGAAAAATAAAACAAATTTAATGAGTGCATACATATACACACACATACATACACATACACACATACATAGACATACACACATACATACATACATACATACATACATACATACGGACAGACGAATAGACAGATGCATACATATAGCAACAGACAACATACACGGTCAGACATACACGCACACGCAGAGTTCGAGTTTCGTCGATAATTTATGAACGCACCGCAAGCACACACATCGCCGATGATATGGAACAAAAATCGATATGCGAAACGCTGCCGGCAAAAATGTTTGACGCGTCATCACGTGTTTGTCTGTGTATGTGCATGTATGTGTGTATGTCTGTGTATGTTCATAAAAGCATGTGTACGAATATGATTATGTATATGCATGCATGTGTCTGTCATATAATAACATGTACGCAAGCTGCAAGCTTAAACTTTCCACGATAATTTCATACCCCAGGCAAAAAAATAATAGAATGGAAAAAGAGTTAGTTGTCTAAATTCATCTATTCATTATTCATATGAATTCTTGAAAACTTACGGTGCAAGTTATGTATGTGTGTATGTGTCACCGGTTTTGTCGCATACCTGTTGATAGTATTGGGTAATGTTATATGCCCATTATCCAAAAACATCCTCATACCGTTAATTAACCCTTCATGAACATCTACCAAATACTTCTTAATGATATGACATGCAATAATTCACGCATAATTAAGAAATAACAAAGTTAAAGACTTTTAAAGCTCTCATTTACAGAGTAATAAGTTTTGAATGATGGAAGAAGGAGAGAAAGGACGTACTTCAGATGGAAACGAAAAGCTCAAAAGAATTAAACGTGATTTTTTTAATTCTGTTTACACGTAGGATACAAGACTTTCAGAAGGATGTATTCGAGAAAAATTCTGAAAATTATTCGTGTTTTTTTCCATTCCATTCACGCTTAAGACAATAATATTCTCGAAAGAAAAAGGATAAGATAGATAGATGTTTTCTAAACTGGTAATGATAGATATCATACATTCTATTTTTTGAGTGATATTTCAAGATGAAGATGAACTAATAATACTGTAACAGCCAAATAGAATATCCAACAAATAAGTGACATAAATAATTTTAAAAATACCAAAGGTCATTTTCAGGTTATCACGTATATAGTACATTCAATATTCACTTCGATGCTTGGATTAAGTAAAGCAATCAGTCCATTATCGACGAGAAAATAATTCATACAAAAAAAAAGAAAAAGAAAAGGAATGAAATCAAATAAGTCAGAACGAAACGGAAATAATTTTTTTTGAAAGATAAGTCTGTTTTTTTTTTGATTAAAAAGATAAAATTTGTTAAAATTTAAATTTGAAATGAAAAATAAGAGCATATTTTGTTAGGTATTAAGAAGGCATACAATATAATATATACATTGAACTATTTTATTAAGTAAGCCTTTCAATTGCTCCATTGAAAATTCAATGAAGGAAAGAAAAACAAAAAAAAAAAGGAAGAAGAAGAAAATAGCATTTTTATATAGTTTTCAGAGCAAAATTGATAAATGTCCCATCGTCTATATCAAATCAACTATTCAAAGATGTCTTCTCAAAAGTTTCATAAATCAATAATTTCAAAGGTTATAACTGAATCTTTTAAAATGAAGAAAAATCTCGATTTATTTTCTCTAAAAAATATTGCTTCAAATTACTATGATAATTGCTCTCTGTTTTTTCTTCATCTAGTTTATTGATTTTTTACTTATCTCAAATTATACCGTCTCACCGCGGTACATCAACAATAAACAGTTAGTGTAATGTGCAGAAATATACGCACTAATATACATATACTTTCCAGTAATTCAAGGAAATATACTGCATAGCGCGAGATATGGATAAATCAAATAATCAAATTGTGATAACAGAACTAAACACTAGATGATTCTCAAAGAAGATGAAAATGAATGTGTGATAAAATGAATATATACACACATATTTATATGCATATATATGTTTGTGGATATCGATGCTTCTATCTTCATTTAATAATGATAACAATAAATTTATCGCATTGATAATGCTCATTTTTATCACATTTGAAATCTATTTATAGAAGCAAAACAAACAGTATTATTTTCGTTTCATTCTAACTTATTTGATTTCATTTATTGCAGAAAGTTTGCGAATTCGCTAATTCCAAATGTTCGTCTTTTTTCATTTGTAAATTATACATCTATCATTTAAGAATGATTCAAATAATCTAATAAAACTATCACCGAAAAAATTAGAAGTTATGAAAATTTATCGAAAGGAAACACTTATCCAAATTTCAGTTTTTCCAAACAAATAAATTTACATATATGTCAAATGCAATATCAGAATATTCTCGAAATAATAGTAGGATGACAGCGGCAGGATTAAGTGATCGATTTTTGTGGTACAAAAGAGTGTCAAAATTTAAGAATGTGATCTGATGAAGTGAGGTGAAATATGAAGAGATGAAATATGAAAAGAAGGGGGAAGAGAGGTTGCTTGATAAATGGATCGATGATGATGATGATGACGATGATGATAATGATGATAGTATTGCTATTACCACTTTTAAATAATAACATACATATATACAAATGGATGTTGACTATTTAAAGCATCTTTTCTTTTTTTTTTTTTTTCTTTTAAAATCCCTCCAAACGAAATAAATCTTCCCTCCAACCATTACCATCACCATCATCACCATCATCATCATCACCATTATCACCACCATCATCATCATCATTATCATCATTATTCATTCATTCATTCATTCATTCATTCATTCATTCATTCATTCCATTCAATCAATCATTCATTTTTAAATCCTAAATTGCAACCTTAGCTCTGCAATCTTTTTATACTTTAATTTACCATTAATCTATACTATTCTTAGAAAATATAAAGTGAAGAGGTCATCGATGGGGTTATGTTTGGATGGATAAATGAATAAATGCTATATATTCATCTGATTCTTCTCATCTTTCAACTTCTTCCTACTTAATATTCTTTTATCCTTCATTTCTTCCGCTATCATAACATCAATAATTATTATATTATAACTTAATCTCTGACTATGCTTGACCTTTTGCAATCTGATGAATTTCTCTCTGAATCGATCAGTTTTTCAGAGAGAAATTAACAATATAACTATTTAGTATAATATTATCATTACTCTGTTATGTATGTATTGGCTTAAAAGTGAAATTAATTCTTCGAAATATGTTATTCTATACCGATTCCCTATAATGATCATAGACGAAAAAAAAAGAAGAAAAAGTTATAAGATTGATAAGATAGCACTTTAGGATTCTTTTGTCTCAGCAATGTTTAAAATTCATTTATAATTATAAAAAATATAAGTTTGAAAATGAAAAATTGAATTATTGCTAATTTTTATTTTCCCGTAATAAAAAACATCACGTACGTGAATATAATTATTTTCTCTTTAACAACGTTAACAATTTTATCACTACTAGCAATGATTAAAAAGTGATATCTAATCATAGCATAATTTAACCGTTTATTGAAATATTTATTTACTTCTCCACTGATAATTGAGAAAAAAAAGAAAATTTAAAATATAATTTGAACTAATACTTGATGTTTGAACTCTGAACGTTTAAACTACACTGAAAAAAGTATAGTTAAATTTTTAAGTTGTGTTGAAAATTCGAAATATTTAATAAAAAGAAAGTAATGAAATAAAACTTGAATATGAAAATATCACAAATTACTTAATAATAACTTTAAAATTTAACACCTAGATAGCTAGATTAAGTCAAAAGATCAAATCTGAATAGTGATTACATTCAAATAGGAACAAAATATTGATTAATTTAGTAATCCAATTTTTGTGATTTCAATTTCAAAAAATGATCATTTCTATAAGTATAATTGAAATGAGAAAAATATTTAGTCCCAATATTAAGTCTCTTTACTCATTATATATATGTTAACAATATTTCATATAATCAAACGTGACGTACGTCATGATAAGACGTTACCAACCAAACTTCTAAAAAAGAAAAAAAGATCAATTAGTGTACAATAAACATGCACGTAAATATGAAATAGGGAATAAAAAGTAAATGATAGTAATGATAATAAATGATAATATTTAGGGATGATATTATAGAAAGAAATCAGGAGAAGGGAAAATGACGCAAAGGAAGCAACAAAATATTATCACAATTTCTGTCTATTCATAAGAATATCCCAACTATCGGTCAATCAGTGAATGACCTCGATATTATTATACATATATATTATACGTTATAGAATGCTATAACTATTGTTGTGTCTTAATCATACTGATACTAATTTATTATCAAAATACAATAAATAATAATGCTATATATATTTCTTATCATAATCATCAAAAAAAAATAATGATAACTAATTGTACTGTTATTACTTATCAATAGAACAAATGATCATGCCAGTACTACTTATCATACTTATCAAAATACAATAAAGAATCATTCTGCTATTCTTTATTATATTTATTAAGCTATGACAAATAATCACACTTATCACACTTATCAAAATATACCAAATAATCATTTTATTAGAGCTTATTATAATTATCAAAATACTTATCATGCTTATCAAATCTGATAAGTTGAAAATGATTCAGCGTGATAGGGAAATGTAATATAATTCAAAGTATCAATAACTAATGCTCCACGTACTATAGAAATTAATCCATATTCAGCAATCATAAAAATAAGCATCAAATTAATTAAATATGTTGAGGTTGAGGAAGTAATATTGTTATGAATACATATACGTGAGGTCATTTTACAAGGTCAATTCCCAATTCTTATCACAAAATTTCCCCAATCACTCATTCCTCCATTCATTTCACATATTCTTTAATGTTTTTTACTGCATCAGCATTACAGTCGACGTTGACATATGTACGCGTACGTCAATTCACTTATTCACACTTATTACATGTATCCATTACGTCAATGTGTGTACGTAAATGTCAATTCATTTATTCACTTATTAATCATCCTACGTGTCTCATTTACAACGTCACGTGATAGCGTGCAATTAATTCATCATGTTCATGTTTGATCGAGATATAATCTCGTGTCTCATTCATTGATCATATACAAATCTATTCGACGATCATTTACAAAAATTTGGTAAATTTCAAAAATATAGATATGAAGATAGACAGCTGTGTATGTTTATGTTGAAATTGGTATGGATAAGATAGGAAGACAGATAGATGGAAAAGTACGAATAAAATAGTCAGTAGTAATAATAGTAGTAGAATTAGTAGCTTGAGGTGAGACAACTAACCCGATCGGATGGATGTTCAGCAATATATGTATGTGTATGTGTATATATATAAAAAATTGTATGTGTATGTTGTATGTGTATGTCATCGTGTATGTAGATGCAGGCTTAACTAACTAGCGCAATTTCAACCAAACACTCAATAATAAAATAAATAAATAAATTGAGCAAGTTAAAAGGGGGAGGGGAGGTGGGGAGGGGGAACCAACAACAACAGACGGATGGACGGACATAAGTGACGCTTTTAAATGATTATCGCGACCCTTCTTTCTTCCTTTTTATCAATTAATTTAGCAGTATACCAGTTATCATTTATTCATCCTCCTCTTCCTCCTCCTCATCTTCCTCCTCCTCCTCCTCCTCTTCATCTCCCTCCTTGTCATCCTCCTCTTCCTCCTCCTCCTCATCTTCCTCCTCCTCCTCATCTTCCTCCTTCTCCTCCTCATCTTCCTCTTCCTCCTCCTCGTCATCTTCCTCTTTCTCCTCCTCATCTTCCTCCTTCTCCTCCTCTTCTTCCTCCTTCCTCTCCTCATCTTCCTCCTCCTCATCCTCCTCATCTTCTTCCTCTTTTTCCTCCTCTTCCTACTCCTCATCTTCCTCTCAATTTATTTCATTAAAATTTAAATATATCATAATTAATCCTTAGGTAAATTTTCAGCTAAATAATTAATCATTTATTAAATTCATAGACAAACTGTTACATTAAATTTCTAAATATTGAGACAAACAGATGAAAAATGAAGATAATATATATCCTAACTAATGTTCAGGTAAATAATCGTTCGTTAAACTTAAGTATTCAGATAAATAAACTGAATGATAAAGAATACCGCTTGTTAATATATAACTTAACTGATTAATTATTGCACTTGTAAATAGTATAATTGTGTTACTGAAGAAGATGCTAATTTAGTATAATTCTGAAAATATTAAATTTCTACGGATCAGTAGTAAAGGTAATAGATTGATTAGATAGAAATCTTATAATGATAATATTTTGGTTATCAAATATCAAGAATAATTATAGCATTTAGTTCCTTCTTCCTATAATTTTCCTTTCTTCTTCATCAATTTCATTGATAGAACGATTTTGGAATCAGAAAGTTACCGAAAATTTGAATTGATGAAAATATAAAACGGAATAATTTTGTTTCTTATTGATATGAATCGTTCGTCTTATCTCGTTTAATTTATTCATGAATTTCAAAAGAAGATTTAGTTTACGACTCTAGTGATGTTATATATATCACTATAAGTAATTGTGTTCCGATAATACAATATTTCAAATAAATGATAAGTTGAAGAAGTTTGACTAGAGAACAGTTATCTCAGCAGGATAGAACAAATATAAAATAGCATTAAATTTTCGATAAATTTTAAAATGAAATTATATCTCATAGATTTTACTTCCTATTGATTTTTAGCCTATTTTATATTAAAGAAAAGTTTTGGATGAAAAGAAAATTATCCGATAATTCTTTTAAAAAAAAATGCTAACAATTTTTCGTATAAAATCAATGACTTCATTAAAAATTTCAAATTTCATCCTAAAAAAAGAAAGAAAACTTTTCATGATAATAAAAATCATTGATTAGATTAACTGAAGGATTTTATATTTCAATTTATGATTCATAATAAAATATGCTCAAAATTTTTTTCTTTTTTCAAAAAGTATCAATTATTTTTCTCCAATATAATATGCTGATTGATTAATGAAGCATAAAAATATAAAAATTAAGTTCACGTATGATAATAAATGAATCAACAGTGTTATTTTACTTATAGAGAAAAAAAGATTGAAAATAGAAAATGATGGTATAAACAAAATAGAAAATATATGTTCGAATTATAAATTTGTGAACTTTAATATATATGTACTACTAATTTATCTATTGAAGTGACAATGAATTAAATTTTGATAATTTATATGTTTGATAATTAATTTCTAAGCTATTGTAAATAAAACTTAAAAATGCTCAAAGATTTCACAACAACAAAGCATTGATCTTAAAGAGAAACATCCTTTTCGATCAACAAATTGATCTTAAAAAGAAACATCTCACTCCATCAACAATGATCAAAATACATTTTGCTAATCTAATTCAAAACTTCAGTCATTTTTGTTTTCATAAGATACGGTAAGAAAAATTCCAATGAATATATCATATATTTGTAAAATTAGATTATCAAAATTTCACAAATTCATCAATAAACAAATTGATAATTTTATTATTGATTAATCTACTCTCTGTTCTGATTTAGAATTTTGGCCATTTTTATTTCTAAAATGTTATTTGTAAAACAAATCGGAGTAAAGCAGTAAATTTTTCTTTCATATCTCAAAAGATAATATTAAAAAGCTTTATGTTAAGAAGTCATATCCTTATCAGGCTAGCTCTTCTCATCTACGATGATCAATCTTAATTCATAAAAAGACACTTAAATTGTTAATCATTGGTATAAATATATTATCTGAATTGCTAAAATGATTATTTATCAATTAAATGATAGGTGTTTTGATAAAAATAATTAAAGAAAAATGGAATTTAACTTGAAATATCTATCAATGTGGTATCATCGTTGTTACAAAGAACAGAAAGATGTATTTATTTTCTCATTATCATCAAATGTAACTTTCTCGCAATTAAACTATTTTCATGAAAATATTTATTCGGCTATTCCACCAGCAAAATTATATTAATTCTTTGAATGAATGATAATAATGATAATGATAAAAGCTGATAAAGCAGTGTGAGGATTATAAAAATTTGATCATAAAAAAAATAACTTGTAAAATAGCATATATTTTGATGAATTATAATAATGAGTTAGTAAATAATAACAACAATTATAAATGATAATGAAGTCATAATTATGATAATGAGATAAGATAACTTATTCATAATACTTGTTTAAAATATTTGACAGGAAGATGTAAATAGATGGATTAGAATAAATTGGTAATAGTAATCAGTCACAGGCGCGCTCTCTGTCCTCATTTAAATTTTAATCGATTTTGCCTCTCTTCACTCAAATTTAACATATCGATAAAAACTTATCATCCTATTTTTCATATGACAAAACGTTAACATTCAACAGCTAATGATAACAACTCGTATAAACCTGATCCTTTACTTTATCTTTTTTCTCTCTCTCTTTCCTCCCTTTTTCAACAAGAATTTGGATTTCATTTCAAAAATATTTGTTTTGTCTTTTCTGATGTTTTGACTGATTGATTGAAAATATCCAAGTGAACTGAACTGATAATATTATCATTATACAACTCTTAGTTATTCATTAAGATTAAGTAATAAAATTCAGAAAATATTTTATGTAAGTTTTTTGAATCTTATCGAATAATCAATTTCTTTTTTTTTATCTGTCAAAAAAAAGATCGAAAATAGTAAAGACTTTAGTTTTATTAAAATTTGATTATTTATTCAATATCATAGCTTATCTTCTAGGCTTATTTAATCATTTTGCAAAATTTATCATGCTATATTGATCACGATTGATAATGGTTCGTTCGGATGTAATTTAATCAATTAACGGTATCTTCTTGCTTCAGTTAAAGTTGCAAAATATAAATGCTTAATATATTGAAAGATTAGTACCTAGATAAACTTTCGCTATCTCATATATCATAATAAACTATGTATCGAAGTTAGTCGATAGCTTGATAAAATCTGAAAAAAAAAATCTTTTCATATTTTCATACTGAATTATATGAATAAACAAATTATTTTGAAAAGTAGCAGGAAGGCAAATAGTCTATCGTATTACATAATATTCATTCATTTCTATATTAATATTTATATTTCGATATTGACCGAAATTTTCAACTATCAACAAAGTTAATTCTTCAATTAATCAAATTCTATGAGAAGCCTAAATTTAACGAATATAACAAATTACTGAAATTTCGTTAAAATTAATTATTAGCTATCAATACGAATCAATACGTGAAATATAAATTTACAAATCTCTGTTAAAAAAATTTATTAATTTCTGTCCTTTGATGAAACGATTCTCCAACGACATTTCAACAATCTCGAAATATGTGATTTCCTGAAATAAATTCAAAAAAAAAAATTAATATTTATTCTGAAAAAACTCATTTATTCGTTACCGCATATTCAAAAAAAAAAATCGTAGAATTCATAAGAATGCAAAAGGAGAAGAAACTGATCGAAGCGAAGAACATGCGATAGATTAACGTGAAATATTTACGTATCGAATGAAATATGAAATGTGTCGAATGAAAGATGAAACATTTACGTGTCGAATGAAAGGTGAGGCATTTACGTGTCGAATGAAAGATGAGGCATTTACGTATCGGATGAAAGGTGAGGCATTTACGTGTCGGATGGAAAATGAAACACGTATCGAAAGAAAGATGAAGTATTTACGTGTCGAATGGAAAATGAAACACTTACGTATCGAATGAAAGATGAAACATTTACGTGTCGAATGAAAGGTGTAACACTTACATACGTAATCGAATAAATGGGAGATACAAGGAACGTGTAACTGGATAAACACGAGATATGGAAGATTAGATGTGATAGCTTAGATAAGCAAACGTAAGACATCAATATTCCATAAGTACATTTGTGATAGGAAAATTTGTCGGTTAAATCGATCCATTAGTTTTTTTTTTATTTCAAATGAAGAATATTTATTCGTCTGCTGTTTAATGATTAATTACTAAAGTTTCTCTCCGTAATTATTCAGCGTCTTTGACACGTAAAATTAGAATCTTAAACTTCCTCGTAGAAAATATTCCAAATCTATAAGACGTATATGATCACGTTTTTATGAAAATAATTTCCAGTGATGTGACGAATTCTTAACTTTAGAAAGAAATAGTGAGAAAAAAGAAGTGATTATAATTGCATTAAGAAAAAGGTACCGCGAACACGAAATTCCACAATATAAACGGGATCGGGAGATACCGTAAAATCTGATCATATCAACATAAATGTTAAAAATTTATCTCTGTTGCTCATTTTATCAATCAAAATTACTTAATTTCGAAATACATCGGTAATCTAATTGATATAATCGATTAAATGTTATTTGTTAACATAAAATCGAAAATGCAATAAACAAAGTTTAATAATAAATATTTCCAAGATATATCAAATTATCATTTCTCATAAAATTTCAAATTATTTAATTATCGAATGAAGAAAAATTGTAAGAGAAAAAAATATTTTCAAAAATGAAAAAAAGCACTAAATGATCAAAATCTCGAGAAGAAGTAATGGGTTTGATGAAAAAAAAAAAAAAAAAAAAAAAAAAAAGAAGCCAATATCAAAAATATATTGTGTTTGATTATTTTAGAAATTGAGAGAGAGAGAGAGAGAGTTTGATAGAAAGAGATGAAAAGAAGAAAACATTTGAATTTTCCATAAGTCGAAAATATCCATTCGATGTCATGCAATTTTGTCATCAAAAAAAAGTGCTAAAATGAAAAGAAATTATGCAAACTTCTTTTAAGGCTTATTTTGAATAGATTTAATTGAGGTATGTAAATAAAAAAAAAGAACAAAAAAATGGATCGATAATTTGAATATGATCGGATAAATTTATATTTATCCAATATTGAATTATTACTTATCATTACTTATTTCGTTGCATAAATCGGCAGCAGTACACACATACACATACACGCATACACATATACACACACACACACACACACACACACACACATATACACACACATACACACATTTATGTATAGTAGCATTTTTTTAAATTTCTTATTTGTGAATAATTATGAAAAGTAGTGTTGGCCTTCGTTTGCCGATCGATAATGAAGAAAAGAAGGAATAAAATGAAATGTGTCTTTTTAACCAATTTTTAAATTTTATCTTAACAACCGTATTAGTGAAAAGAATGAGTTAGTTTTAAGATTGGGGAAAAATGAAGAAAGTCAAGGGATGAGTAAAATTTTGTGATATTATAACAAGAAGCAAAAGTTCGATTGATAAAGGGAAAAGATAAAAAGATGAGAAAGGTGGAGGGAAAAAGAAGAGATAAATGGAGGACCGATCATCAATACAAATTAAGCAAACACTGAGACTGAATAATTTATCGATTAAGGATTTTTGAAATGTTATGTTAATAAAAGGTTTCCGCTACTTCTCCGTTATCGATCGGCTGAAATGGGCAATATTTTTCAAAATTATTTCACAGGAAAATTTCAAAAAAGTGCTATCAATATTTTTTGCATTTCACTTACAGAATAAGCAATTTAAGCTACTGTATATATGTGTTCAAATAAAAATAATACTTCGGGAAAATTTAGCTTAAAATTTTTCGGAACTTTGAATAAAAATTATTTCTTTCAATTCAAACAATATTGACTGTTAAATTTGATAAAATATACTTATCATGATAAATCCTCGATATTATCATGATAAATCCACGATAAGTTTAAATAATTCAAAAACTAAAAAGAATGTAAAAAAACAATGATTGAAATTTTTGCTTTTATTCAATAACAAAACAGACTTACCCCAATCTTCGGGTAAATTTTCCAATGAAAATATTAGTCGAATATAATTTGTAAATTTTATCAGCAATTTGATAATTGTTCAATGCTTCCAAAAAATTTCTTCGTCCTTAATCTGTTACCACAGATTACAGTAATATTTAATCTATCATAACCTGTAAAATTAAAATTTGCTTTCTTACAAATTTTTAAAAATCAAAATTTTAATTTCAATAATTTACGACGATTGAATTGTATATATATCTGATTTTTTGAAAGACAACAACTATTCAATCTGAAAATACAGTACAACTTTAATTTGGGAAACAGAAGTATAAAAAAAATTTTGAAAACAATACAGTATATTTTGAAGTAAAGTAAACACGACTAAATAATTATGCGATCATTTATCATTTCAAACAAATAAAAGAAAAAAAGTTGATAAAATATTGTATTTTGTTTAGCAGCATCAAATAATGTTTGATTTTATAAATCGTTAAATATCAATTTTAAGTTGCATACTCGAGACTATTGGATTTTATCATCCGTTTTATCACTTGCTATAAAAATTTCAATATTCAGAGATTTTGACTATTGAATATTTCGTCAGATGATATCACAAATAGTCTATTACAAATGAATACAAAAAAAAGGAAAAAAAGTAATAGATCGAACTTGTTAACATTATCGATGATATCTGTTACTAATATCAAGATGTTTATCAAGAAAAGAGCAGAAAAAAAGTAAAATGAAGAATGAGAAGAAAAAATTCTTACTTAACTATGAATTGATATGATTGAAAATAAAGATATGATATGGTTGAAAATAATGATTAAAATCAATTATGAAATAATTCTTTGCTTCATAAATTATCACTATTTCTCGTTTTGTTCGATTAATTTTTTTATATTACTAAATACTTATTGATAAGAATGATATAATTTTGCCAAATATTTTCAATCATTTATTCATGAATAGAAATTATGAATAAACCTGAAAATTTTTGAACATTATAGTATATTATGAATTATAAAATACATTTTAATTAATAGATTTAATCGTTATTTCATTTCTAGATGATTAAATATTTTAAAATTGAATATTTTTAAGAAAGAATTTCAATAATCAATATAGAAATGTATATGTTAGGTTTGAAATTTAATAACAGCTATCATAATATAATTATCATATTTAGATCATTTTTTTTAATTCAGAAATTATAATAATATATTAATTTAAATATAATGCATGAATGTAGTAAGATACATTTTAGTAGTATACGTGAATAATACGTTCTACACGTGAATTCTACACGTGAATCGCTGCTATTAGGTATATTTTACGAATGCTTGTTAGATTAGCTCATTATGTCCTATACATATGTAAATATGTGAAATGTAATTTTGTCAAATCAACGCTTGAGTGGTAGATTTATATGTCAACTTAATGATTCGCTTATTATCACATTTAAATCCTGGTTCACATATCACAACTGATTACATTTAATTATCATTTTACATCATATATATGGTTATCATTTTGATTTACTTAAATTTAACAGAAATATATTCTCAGTTATACTTTAATTTGTATTTTTTTCATAATTCTTGAAAAATGTTATATTCGAAGATTGCGATAATCCATTAAATTAGATAATAGAAAGAAGCATGCAATAAATAAAATTCAATTTTCTTTTTTTTTTTCAAAAATTTGAAACTATTATTAAGCAGCAAAATTAAGTTAAAAGTTTTTTTTTCGTCTTATTTTATCGATCATCCATAGAACATATTTAGCTTACTGTATCTGTCACCAATTCGCATATGAAAAACCAAATTTGTACCCTAAAAATGAAAGATGAAATAATATAATTAAAAAAACAGATCGAAGAAAAAGCTTAACAAATTCTTTTCATTCTTTTTAATATCTGATTAATTATTCGATAATTCATAATTCTAAGTAAATCATGCAGAAGAAATTTTATCAAACTTTCATTGAGGCAAACTTATCAAAAAAAAAAAAAAAAAAAAAGCATAAAGGATGAAAGAAATGGATTAGATGAGAAATATGATATGAGGTGATAAAAGAGGATCGGAGCAAATTAATAAAATGATAGTATTTGGAGATTAAAAATGACAGATAATAGTGATAATAACGAAATAATATCAAAGCTGTAAAGAGGAAAAGGACGAAATTTTATCTTAAAACGTACTTTCATCATTTATCATTAATTCCCTCTTCCGTCAATCTTTCGCTAATCATTTGGCAAAAGTAGAGAACACTTCGTGAATTGTAAAATTTGATTTAGCATAATAAATCGATATCATTGGATGTGTATTCTGATATATTATGAATCATTTAAATATTAATGATACATAAAATGATCGAAGTTTTATTTTTATCTTTCCTCTTCTTTTCCTTTGTTTATTTGGAATTAAAGCATAACTTCTGCAATATGCTTAGTGATCTCTAACATAATTAAATAAACTTTATGATTACTATTATTCTATATCCTTTATCGATAAAATAGTTACGACATCCGACGAATTATATTTCCCTTCCATGTCAACTATCAAATTACTTTCGTTGCATCTATATCTATCGATTGAAATTACTGGATGTAATTTTATTCATTTAGTTGATAAGAAAATGAGATTTAATTTTGATATTTATAATAGATTGATTTTCTAGATAAAAACATTAATAATTTGACTTTATATTTCTTTCAAGTGATAACAAGAGAGTATCAAAATAATCATTTCTTCATGATAACAAGTTTAATTCATTTAGTTGACAAGAAAATATGATCTAATTTTGACATAGTTATAATAAATCGATCTTCTTGATAAAAAACAATAATAATTTTGATTTTAAATTTCCGCCAGATAAAAGTAAAGAAATACCAAAATAATTATTCTTTGGATGATAGTAAAAAGAATGGATTCGCTGTTATAATTAGATAGACACTCATATTTTAAAATCTGTGATGTTGAAAATGAGAAAAATTTCATCATTGATATGTCGAGAATCGATGAAATATTGAGTTTTTATCATTTTCAATATTATCAAGATTATAGGTAAGAATGTTTAAAATTATTGATAAATGAAGAAAATTTATGTTTAAAGATATTATTTGTCGATAACATAGATAGTAATTATATACACAAGACAGCGCGATTGATTCATAATTTTTGAAAAAAATAAAAAAAAAAATTGCGTAAAAGAATTCGACGAAAGTGTAATATAGTATCAGCGATACTTCCTGTTCGTTTTTTTCATTTTATTAATTAAATTTAATGATGAACGTCTGGAGAAAATATTTTCAATAAACAATTTTTTCCTAAAAATTCTACCATCCTGTCTTTTAACTCTTCTTCTTCCTTTTTGCATTCTCGAATTATAGAAATTTCAAGATTGCTGATAAACTAATCAGTTGATTGAATGTAACAGGAAAGACTGGGTTAGTTATAATGGTGAATTTGTTGGAAGAATGAAAAAATGAATTGTTTTTCATTTTATTTTCCTTCTTGAAGATATTTCAAGGATTCACTTCTGGATTTAAGATTTAATTTTCTATGAGTCGACTCAGAGATATAATAAACTGATCGAATATTCCAGACTAAATAATCAAACTTGATAAAGTTTTTCATTCCAATAGTAATTGTATTATTGAAACAAATCAATTATGGCTATCTGGCTTCAGTTCACGATTCTGGTTTATACGCCTTCAATGTTTCAACTTATTATCTTTATCACACTTATCTATAAATATCATCTTACAAACTATCTGAGATAATACTTCTAGATAATGTTGACAATGAATTCATCGATGAAGCAAATAATCAAAGAAAGTGTCCTTTCTTCCTTTATCATTATCCATTTCTCGTTCTTTTTAAACTTCTTTTCAAATCTTAACTGAGATTTGTTCAACAGAAAAATGATAAGCTGAATTTACCAATTTGTTTTCATTTCATCCAAACTTGTTATCTTCGATGCATTTTATATCAATATTATCAATTCAAATGAAAAAAAAATTAATATTCATAAAAGATACTCGTTAAAAGATAAGAGAAAAAAAAATACCGAGAATTTCATCACTTTTATAATTTCACGAACTTTGAGAATTTTGTTGAATTTCGTGACAGTAAGCTTTCTCGTCAAAATAATTTTAGTGTTTTGTGGAATAAGAATTGGAAACAAGTTCTCAAGATCGAGATTGGATGATAAATGTAACTATAAACAAGGGAATAAATCGGTTAACATTCTATGGTGATTAAAGAAAAAAATGATAAATTGAGCAATCTTTCCGAATGAAACATGTAATTCTTCAATTTACTTTTTTTTTGAAAACTTTTACCTAAAATTTTTTCATCAATGTATGAAATGAAATGGGATCATATCATATTGGAAATAATTATATGAAATTAATTCAATTCTCATTTTATTAATCTTAATAAAATGATAGTAAAAGATATAAATAAAATATAATCGATAAGTTTTTTCTGTTTAATTTTTTTTCATATATAAACTTTTTTCACCAAAAAATTGATTGGCTTAATGCCAAAAGCATGATGATGATAAATTTAATATATACATAAATCGATGACATCTGTACGTACAGGAAAGGATAGGAAATGAATTGATAGGTAGACGATGGGTGGCAAATTTAAGTGCAGAAGTAGTCGATCGGTCATGCCTTCTGATATTTAAATATATACAGTACATATATATGTATATATTATATGTATATACACATACATAATAAGACTGACAGATACGGGAGAAAAACTGATTTAAGGGAAGACGAATTGATGATAATTCTCGATCGATATTATAATTTGTCATAATGCGACATTAGTATCGACTGCTGCTGCTGCTGCTGCTGCTGCTGCTGCTGCTTTTTACATTACGAACTATCAACAGTATTAAGTATAGTAAGTAGTCCTAATTGGTTACTTAGTTAATTTTAGTTAGTTTTAAAAGGAAGAGATGATATAAAGTGATGATATCAATCATTATGATAAAGTCATTATCATTATTAATATTAGGTTATAGACTATCATCTATCATTATCATTTACTAATATTAGCATCATAGAATAGTAAACGATGTTAAAGATGTCAAAATGATAAATACTGATTGGGTGGATAAATAATATGAGTAAATGAATTATGGATGAATAATGATGGAAGGAAGGAAGAGTAATGATATATTAATTGTTTTTTTGAAAAACCAAATCTAAACTGAAAATTAGAAATCGATAAGAGATATTCAACAGATTGGCAGTGATTATAAGGCTAATCAGTTAATGAATGAATGAATCAATCAATGAGAGTAGAAGGAATAAATGGAAGGAATTGATGAACGAAAGAAAGAGATATTTTGAATTGATATTTATTTGAAAAACCAAATTTAAATTAAAAATTAAAAGCGGATAAGAGATATTGAAATATTTCAATAGATTGGCAGTGATTATATGATATGATAAATTTAACAAAAAACACAAAATATTATATTTCTCTTGACGAGAAAGACAATGCAAAAATGAAAAGAGAATTTAATAAACGATTAATGAGTTATAGTGTAAGGCATTGTAAGCTTAATCGAAAAATTTTACTTGTCATAAAAGAAAAAGGAATAGAAGAAGAAGAGAAAGAGAGGGATAGAGAGAGGAGAAAAAGAAAGAGAGAAATGAATTAAATTAAAGGATTGTAAGAAGTGGAAAACAAGTTGTTTTAATAAATCAATTCAGTCACTGATTATTCTCTCCATCCGGCCGCCATTTCAAGTGGATCGACTAGGAAGGTTAGCTTACTGAATTATTGTTATCAGATCGGACTATTGGATGCATGTCTGCTATTAATCAAAGCAGCAAACAGATGCTGATTAATCAAACATCAAACTTATGATTTTAAACTTGCGGATCCATTTCAGAAGCTGCATAATAAATGTCGAAGTAAAAGATAATATGCTTAATCACTTAAGCATTTCTCAATTTCTTATCAAATTTGGATATGAAAAATGGGAAACCGAGAAAATGATAAATGATTTCGACTGTTGCTCAATAAAATGTCGATGATTTGAAGATCGGAAATTCATCCGGAACATTAATTAAACCGAATAATTTTGATCGTTCACATTACACGATAACTAAACTACTCTTCTCGATGGTTGATTGAAAAAAAATGACAAAAGAAAAAACTGCTCTTCTTTTTTTTCTTTTAAAATATTCGAAAACTTTCAAAAAACAAACTCAGATGGCATCGTTCAATTTAACTATTCCTATCATTTGACAGAGATATCAAAATTAAAGATTTTTAACAAAAATATTTACTAACAAATTGAAAGAATTCTTTTTTCGCGATTACCATTTTTATTTGTTCTAACATAAATTTTATTTTAATCAAAGAATTCTTAATATTAAGACATAGTTATGAACTATGAAATTAAAAAAAAAAACGGCATATTGATGATGATGATGATGATGATGATGATGATGGTGATAATGATGATGATGATGATTATCATGTCTATATCAATATTATTTATATCTTGACATTTAAATCAATTTTTGTCTGAAATGATAATTATGATACATGCTATTTATAGTTGAATATTTTGCACAATTATATCAAGAAACTTTGTTATTGAAATATCAAATGACTTTTTGTCAAAATTATTTATTAAAAATGATAAGATATTGAAGATAACACTTTTTGTTATCTTCCAGCAAATAATTTTTACAATTATTTTTGAAAGAAAATTTAAATTAAAAAGAAAAAGAAAAAAAGTACCACAAATTCTACTCAACAATATTACGTCTTCAAAAATTTACCCCCACACATACACATATTCTTAAATTTAAATGAAAGTCAATTTTAAGTTTAAATTTAAATTTAAATGTTATTTGCAATTGAAGGCCGTTGAAAATGATTGTTAATTATTTTCGGCTAAAAATTTTTTATTTCTCAATTTATTATTTATATTTTTAAGTCATATATATTAATTTGTTAATTTGTTTAGTTTTTTAATTTAAATGATATATAATAATGATAGATTCATTTGTTATCATATTATCATAACTATATATTTCAATTTCCTACTCATATATTGAAGTGATTGTTAATAAAAATTAAATTATTAATTATGTGAATAATGATGCTGATAATAGTCCTGATTATATCTTTCATATTCTTGTCTCAAAAATAATCTTTCAATTTTAACATCTAATTCAGATAAAAACTTATCTCATGCATTGAATGATTTGTAATGAGCTTTCTACTCAGTTGTCATAAAAGTTGCTATAAAAGATCTTTAAAACAAAAAAAAAAAATTTCAATCAGCTTGTCTCCTCTTTTCTACGATAGAGATACTAGTAATCTTTGATCATTCGACCTTTAGTCAACAAAATGTCAAAAGGTCAGCTATTGTACACGAAGATAATTGCTGAATGAATAAGACTCATTTTAAAAGTTGAAGAGAGAAAATAGCGAATGTTTTATCTTACTTCCTTAGGCGCAAATTTCCGAAAGGTAAATAATGCAAAAGATAAAGTAAGATATACTTATTGTATCAATGATAACAATTGTGATCATTTTCGAGCAATAATTAAATGGGTAGATCATAACTACTCAATTATTAATAATTAATTTTGAATTGAGCTATAAAAGTGATTAATTATGGCAGTCGACTGATGAGCTTATTCTATTAATATTTATTGATTTGATCAAATCTGAATTTAATCAAATTTATCGTTACAGTCACAAGTCACAGTATTTATTTCTAATCAGTTATGAATAGCATTTATTTATTTCTAATCAGTTATGAATTTTAATAATAAAATTTGTGCTTAATTATTGTTTCATTTTCTAATTGCACATGCTGTGAATTTTAGATGAATTCCAATTCATATTCTTATCAGCAATAACACAACAATTATCAAAAAAAAAAAAAAAAAATATTGTGTCTGGCGTGAATGATAGTATTCAAAGCATAGCAATTCAATTGAGGTTAACTAGATCAAATTTTAAATTGAAATTAAAGCAAAATTAAAGATAGTAATCTTTTAATTTCATCTCATATTTATTTTTATCAATTTAACTAAATTCTTCAATACTTCCTCGAGAATATTTGGTGCTATTTTATTTGTTTTTTTTTTTTACATTGTTTCCGTTTACTAGGAATGGCGGCAATGAATATTTCAAAATTTTACAAAGATAGCAATATTTGCATTGATAAGAACGGATAATGGAATTGGTCAAAAATTGTTAACAAACAGAAAGGAATTTCTTTCACTCTTTTTCTCTGATACATATTCAATTAAACATATAATGATAGATGGAAAAAAGATGAAATAGATTCCGAACAAACCAGGTGTGACAACTGTTACTCGATCATTGTGTAACAATAGTAATAAGTCTTCGTAACTTTCAACTTATCCGTCCTAATCATTATTCAAATATCTTATCATCATCCTCCTTATCTGTACTAAATTTTTTCTTCTTATCATTTCATTTCATTTCTTTCTCACAACGCTGATTCAATTATATCCGAAAAAAAATGCTCGAAGTATTGTTTTATTTTTCGCTTCTTTTACGGATATTATTTCATCGAGAAAAGTGACAAAAAGTATTGATTTAAATACTCGAAATGGCTATAATTTGCATGGATGTTATAAACGAACTGGGAAAGTTTACATTCATAAGTAAGTCTGTCTTTTTCATCTAATCTATTAATCTTCATTCAATCGTTTTTTTTTTTTTTGATATTTTGTTTGAATTGAACTTTGAATTGGACAGTATCAAATTTTGTTAACTGATAATTGAAGTGATATTAAATCATATCTTATTTATAATCAAATTTGTTATATTGCAATTTGATATGTTACGATCCATTAGTTATCGTTTTATTCTTTAATCTATACCGATTGATATTGTAATTAGTACGCAATAACCTAATTTTAACAGACATTTATTTGAATTAAAGAATTTTTATTTTAGTCAAAATTAATTTTCAATTTTATTTGAAGAAATTTAATTTTAGAACTTACCCACGACAATACGAAACAGAGAATTATACCTTTGATAATTTACCTGTAGCATGGGATTGGCGTAACGTAAACGGTGTGAATTACGCTAGTGTTGATCGAAATCAACATATTCCTCAGTGTAAATTTTCTCATTTTTTTGAAAATTAAAAATTAGCAAAATATAGCTAAGATAAAATTAGATAATAATGATTGTTATCATAACATTATCAAATGTTATCATAACATTATCAAATTTATTGTTATGAAGATTTTCAAAATGTTTTCGTCTTCTCAAATTTATAGAATAGTTATTATTTTTATTTTATTTTTGCCCCTTAAATATAAAATATTTTCTCAATCAATATTGAGAATTTTCAAAATTCTATTCTCATCATAGCAATCTAATTTTTGGCATAAACTTTGAGTATTCGATCGAGAAACCGTTAATTAATGTATTGTTTAAAAGGTTTTGCGAAAGATAGAAGAATCTTGAAGTGAATAGCACAATTTTGATAATTACAAATTCACAATAATCATCGACATTAAAGCTGTCAAAACTAATCTTTCTATAACAATCTGAGAAATTACTAATAAGCTTAACGTCGGCGATTTTACGAAATTTCAAGCACATCAGGAAAACTAAAAAATGTAGCAAATTGATGTCGAGAATGAACAAAATTCTCGAGAATGAATAAAATCCTCGCCTTGAAGTAATTATTCTGTTGTAGTTTATCCAGCAACACTTTCGATCAAATTTCAACATATAAAAAAAGCAATTTTATCACACAATCAGTTGAATGGATAAGAACCATTATCATTTTTTCGCCAAATCATTATTCAATTCGAAAATATTATTGGACTTTTGAGAATCTTCTACTTTCTAAATCCTATTGAAACCATTATATCAGGAAGTATGCCCGTAATTTAATAAGATTTTCAATATACTCTAATATCATTAGCCGATGATAATGCCAACAAAAAAAAAAAGACCACTTAATCTATATTGCAATGTCTCGCCACATATTAGACAACTAGTCCTGGCCATATAATAGAGAGTTAATCTTGGCTACACAATTAGACGATCAATGCTCTTAAGCTGAAAAAATTGAACTATGAAATTTTGCCAAATTCACTTAATCAATTCTTCAAGCATCTCGAACTGTATCAGCAAGATGCAAACAATACTTTTTGAGAATTTATCAAATCTCGAAATACAAGATTTTATGGCAATCAGAGAAAAAATAAAAATTATTTCTCGAATTTGCAAAAATATTTGAAATGATTTATTACATTGTTTTTTTTTTTTTTTGATTTACAACAAAAGTCGCTTTTATATTATCGGTTATAGTGTTTTTTTCGTCAATATTATTTTGATTTCGAGACTAAAGACAATATTTTTAGAATTATTTCAATTTATATCTCAGATTTTACATAGCAGATAGAATATTTCAAAAAATTTCAGATTGTGGATCATGTTGGGCATGTGGTATGTATTTCATTCTTGATATCATGCAATATTATCGTTATTTTTTTTCATAAAATTTACCGGTTAATTTGACAATAAATTATCAATTTTATCATATCAACAAAAGATTTTAAAAATAGAAAGAATATTTCCTATCAAATTTTAGGTACAACAAGTGCGTTAGCCGATCGTTTTAATATCAAATTGAAAGGAGCATGGCCATCTGCTTATCTTTCTGTTCAAGAGGTTTTTTTATTTTTTTAAGAAAATCGAAAAATCTTTTCATTTTTCAGAAATAAAAAAAAAGGAAGAGAAAATTTACAACGTTTAACAGATAACTTGTTTTATCATTGATAAAAGAAATAAGAGATAAGCGGAAATCGATAAAAAAATCTTATATTGACTGTAATTGTAATTTCACATTTGAAAACTTTCAGGTTATCGATTGTGCAAATACAGGTAGTTGTGAGGGTGGTGAACCTGGAGGTGTTTACAAATATGCTTATGAATTTGGCATACCACATGAAACGTGTAATAATTACCAAGCAAGAGATGGAAGTATGAAAATTCAATAATTCAAATTTCAATTTTTAATTAAAAAATTGAAATTTAATTTCAGATTTAGATCAAAACATTGATTCGTTACGACGGAATTTTTAGATAATTCAACTTATTTAATTATTACAAATAAATAAATAAATCAACCCAATAATATGAAAATACGATTAATTAAGCTTACAGTTTGTTCACCATACAATAAATGTGGTTCTTGTTGGCCTGGATCATGTTTTTCGATCAATAATTATACCGTATATAAAGTAAAAAATTACGGCACTGTTTCGGGCCTTGAAAAAATGAAAGCAGAAATTTTCATCATGGCCCAATTGCGTATGCTTTGCATGAAAAATTTTGCTGTTAAATAAATTTAAAAACTTGAATAATCAAAAACTATGCAATAATTAGTTAGATAGAATATAAATAATCAATAATTCAGCTTATATTTAATAACTTTTTTTCAAAAAATACAAAATAATTTTCGATTGTTTTATTTTGATGAAAACTTTATGGATTGAGGAAGACTTCGAAAGCAATTTTTACTGAATTTTAATATAATGTTGAAACTTTAAATTTAAAGTAAATCCTTTAAAGCAAATGTGAATAAAATTTATGAATTAAAATAATCAATGATATCAGGTGTGGTATTTCTGCTACAAAAGCATTTGAAACATATGCAGGTGGAATTTATATTGAAAAAACGAATGAATATTGACCATATCATATCTGTTCATGGTTGGGGTGTTGATCCCAATACTGGTGTACCATATTGGATTGGTAGAAATAGTTGGGGAACACCATGGGTATGTTATATTACAGATATTCTCACTTAGCTATAATTAAAAAACTGTCAATAACTTTATCACTTCTTAGAAATGTCACAATTCTAAATCTATATTTAATTATAATTTAATCATTACATCAAGATTTCTTGCTTATCATAAATATCATTTGTTTATTAGAAAAATTTATTACCGAAACTTTTACTACCGAAAACTTTTATTCTAATAATGAAAGTGAACCGAAAATAGGTCATAAATTTAGAGTAAGCCAAATGAGAAATAATCAACAATATGTCATATGTCTAAATGAAACATATAAACTTTAGTTGTTTCATTTCTTATTAAAAATAAATAAATGATAAAATTTTAGGGTGAAAATGGGTGTTTCGAATCGTAACATCCGAATTCAAAAACGCTAGTTCGAAGTATAATTTAAAAATTGAGGAAGATTGCGTTTGGGCTGATCCTATTGCATAAATAATGTCTTCATTTTGTCACAGTTTCTTACTAACCATATTCAAACATAGAGTTAATGTAAAATTAGACGTTCCAGCGCTTTATCAACTTGAAAAACAGAAAAAAAAACAATACCTTGATATTTACATAATTTGCATTGATTGTAATAAGTTCTACCTTTTAATGATTTTTTTTAAAGCACACTTCGCATCCGACAACCCATAAAAGTCAAAAAAATTTTCGAACTTTACAAAAATTGAATCATCGAAAATTTGCATTGTTCTATGGTATCCCGATGTGTCAAAAAACTGAGAAATGTTTAAAGACATATCGTTCAATGAGAGCAGTGGAATTATAGTTATTTCACACAGCTTTACTATCTATCATTAAAATGTCAAATGTTAAGCAGAAGATAACGTCATCCAATCAATTTTTGAATTGCTTTTTTATCAAACTTTAAATTCACTGATTCGTATTACAGATATAAAAGCAGTAATTTTCACGCTTAATCACAAATTTCATTTGAACTTCACATTTCTACGATCAAAGCTAATTACTGCAATTTGACAATCTTTACTTATGTTGGTGGCCAGCCAAGCTGACGTCCACCGAGCACATGAAGATGAAGATGATAAACGCTCTGACATCCATGCTTTCCATTGTTGATAACCACTCGATAGCCATCTTTTAAACCCAATTTTCCTGCTGCTTTAGCTGCTCCTACTAACAGTTTTCCGAGTATAACCTCATCCTGTAATTTAAATATAATATTTAAATCAACTTTACACTGAATATGTGGTAGTGCAAAAGAGCGAATGAAACATTTGAACCGAACCAATTTTCCAAGCTCTGTATATCCCCTAAAAATCAGTAGAATCAATTTAGATCATTTTCATAATGTATTTGATAGCAAAATATAATAAAATCTAGAAAGAACCAGAAAAGGCACAATTATTTTCTGATCGTGATCTATTTACATAATCTCAAGATATATCAGTTAAACTTTGATCATTCCAATTTATTTCTTCAGGAATGCTAGTTTCTTTTTCTCAAAAATCGCTCATTAATCTTGCAATGAGATGACTGTTGTTCAATAATGATTATCCTTCTCTTTAATGCGTAATTTTTTTCAAGAATTAATATGTGGTAAAACTAACTGGTTATAAGCTGTTAAGCGTTTAGATTGTGCTTTCATATTATCAAAAATAATATAATAACGCAGGTAATCTCCAGATAATCTTAATGTGGTAATGACTAACTGTGAGAAAGCACCAAAACCTGATCGTCGACGTCTTGCAGCATTGCTATTGGTTTCTTTGGTATTACCAAAAAATGTACTGGTGCTTGTGGACTAATATCATGGAAAGCCAGAACCTAAAATTTATTAAATTACAATTTATTTGAAATTAAAATTAGGCAAACAAACAAAGAAAAAATGATAAAAGATAAAAAGATCATTTATCATTTTTCTAAACTTTGGCTACCAGCAAATGATGAAAACATATTTGACAAACAATTATGAGAAACAAAAAAGTTTTGTTCCTAATATCGAGATTTCCTTCCGCGAGCAGTTATGTAATAAATACTTAATTGTTTTAGAATGAATCTAAATAAGATTTATTCACTTATTTTTCACACTAATTATGAACTACTACTGTATTTTTAAGAATTATGGATTGGAAGTACCGGAATGAAGTCAAGAACCATATCTGAAGAATAATGGATATTACTGTATCCTTAAATTTTTTTATCATAGTCATCCTTGTATCCGAAAATCAATAAATACTAATTTTTTTCAATTTCTTATAATTTTAGGCAAGAAATTACTTACATCATCATCTTCCATAATAATTTTTGCAGGTATTTCTTTACGGACAATTTTCCCGAAGATTGTATCACTTTCCCGACCGGCGCTCTGCGCCTTCTCCACTTCCGATCTCATTTTTCTTAACATATAAGTGTGCCGTTGTTGTTTTTGTTGATAAATTTCACAAAATTTAAAATTCCGTTGCAACAATGATGATAATATTTGTGCCGCCGATAAGAATTTCATAGCGAAAATTTGACTTCAAAGAAGGAAGCAATTCAAAATCTAACCATTTTACTATTATCTTAACGAACAATTTTAATTCTCATTCTCTTCTTTCTTTCTGCTATATGAATTAGCATAAGATCGAGAATTCGTACGTTTAAATGTGTGAATCATCGTTGTTTATTCAAAACATGATTACTCATACCTTTGATTTGTAGAGCAGTACTTTTTAAATATCATGAATTCACACTATGAATGAATGCTTAGTGTCACGGAGAGAGAGGGCGAAAAAAACCATAAAATTCCTAATTTGTTATTATCCTCTTTAAATCATTTAAAAAATGTACGGCTATTTTTATATTTCTTATTTTGCTTATTCTATAATGAAAGAAAAAGAAATCTACGGTCGATATTCTGGCAGAACCCGAGATAGAGCGGGTCAGGAGATCTGGTAAATTATTACATGCCAGCGTCCCAAAATATTCCAGATATTTCAACATATAGTATTATTGGAAGCTAGTTTGTTTCTTGTTGGCAACCGCTTAATATAATCGTTTTCTCAACGATTTAAAGAGGATAATAACAAATTCTTTGGTTTGTTAAACGTGATTTGATTTTATCTAGTATATCAATATCTAGAATTCTGGAAAAGTTTTTCGAATCTTGAATTTTGTCGGGAAGTGAAAATTCTTTTTCAGTTTTTAATTTCTGATTAAAAATTTAAGGTTTTGTTTGGTTGGAAAATCACTTGGAAAGTTTGTTGGAAATTTTGATAGTAGAAATGGCTGAAGCATGTGGAACATCATCGTCATCATTAGCAGATAGATGGAGTGAATTGGATATTTCATCGAAGATTAGCTCCTTAAATTATAAACCTCCAGAAGTTGATGATAAAATATTCAAGGATGAATGTATGTACTGCTTCAAGACACCTCTTCATCCAGGTAGACACCCATTTGAATTTTCATCTTGAATGACGAAGGATTCGGCTTTCTCTGATACAATTTAGGAAACTTGCAAAATCAGAAGTAGTTATTTATATTAATAGCTAAAGTTTGAAGATATGCTTTTTTAGATTAAAAAGAGTAATTCATTTAAAAAATATAGCATTTAGAAATGACTGGATAATGACTAAGTTGTGACTGACAATTATTTAAGTCATTTAAATTAGAAAAATTTTGGACAGTAAGCAAATGTTATAACTAACATGAATATCCGGTGCCAGTATTCATATTTCTTGTTATTATTTATTAATAAGTAAATCCTTACTTTTTATAATATGCAAGACAATTTTTCATTGATAAAATGCTTCTTGAACAATTCTTGATGGACTGAAATGATTTAGAGCAGTCTTAATTGAACTTTAGATATATCTTGAACGAGTCTTAGAGAAACTCTTAATTAATTTTAATGGGTCTTGATTTATCTGGTAATTCTATCTATAAAAAGAAAATATAAAAATATAGTTCTTTTCAGGTGGATTATATGTTTGTCTAGATCGATTTGCTGGTTTTTGTGCTGATCATGTAATGGGTTATTATAAGCGTACAGCACGGAGGGGTTTTCTGTGGTGTAAGCAAATCAAAAAAATGCTACCGGAATCTGAAGAACCGCAAGATAAAGTTACTAAGGTTTGCAGAATTTTATTATACCTTAGAGGGAATGTTTTGTATAATATGCATCATGTTATCTAGTTATGCATAATTATAAAATTTGATGTCTTTTCATTTAAAAGGATTTGAATAGTTTGTATTAAATTACTATTAAATGTAATCAAAATAGTTCGCAAGATCACTAAACTAAGATAAAATATATAAGGATCAGCGCAACGAAATTAAAATAGCTTAAAGCGAAGCTCTCAAATTATTATCAAATTAATGAAATAAGCGATCTATACTACCAAATTTTAAATTCTAATCAATTAATAATTATTCGTTAAAGAATGGTCTTAGTTTTCTACGCTTTATTAAGCAATTTTTTGTTACAGTATTAATTTTATTTTATATCAGATTGTGAGACAGTTTTTTACGAAGCTACCACAAGAAAATCAAATTTTCTCTTGTGGAATGAATTTTTAGATGAAAATTCGTTATCATTTCTTGTAGAAAAATTAGCTATAAATACATGTATCATTTGAATTATTAGTCTGAATGAGTTTTAAATTTCTAATTTGAGCTCTTTTCATTACAGCTTGCTATTGGTGTTGAAGGAGGTTTCTGCTCTGGTCCCAAATATGACGTGGTTAACGAATATGCAGTGGTAATTGCTCCAGATTTTGATGAGAAAATTCCTCTCAGCAAGTTTGTCTCTAACAATATTTCTGTAATTTTGTATTTATATAAATATGGAATTTAGAGGCATTCAAAGATAGAATTGGATGTTTAGGATTCTTTGTGCAAAAAATTTGCAATTATTTTTTCTAGACTTACACCAAAATTATCACATGTTTGCAATAGAATTATTGAAAACGAAGGGGCACAAAGGCAAGAGATATTGGAAGCAGGAATTCATGTTTGGGAAGGTGAAGCGCGACAAAATACAAGACACTTAAATTTGGAACAAGTATTGCATATTTCTATAAAAATCGTTTTTCATAACAGTTGAAGATTGATTTGCGAATAATAAGCTCAATTCTAAAAATTGTTGATGTTGAATGATAGACGATATGAACGATTTATTTAGTTCATATTGGTTGCATTTTGACAAGATTTAGCCAACTTTCAATAAGTTTCATTTATAAAGATCGATAACGGGAAAAGAATACCTCCATGGGGTTGGAAATGTGAAGAACAAGGATGCGATCTTAAAGAGAACTTATGGTTAAATCTAACCGATGGTGCAATTATGTGCGGTCGTTCGCAGTATATCCAGGACGGAGTAATGAGCAAAGGTCAAAATCATGCGCGGCTACATTTTGACTTGTATGAGTTATCTATAACAGTCGGTTTTTTTTTTCAAGGAAAAAAAATTCATAAACTTTGGTCCATCCTTGAATATAGTCACATTTATTCAATTATTTCAGGAAGGATAACTTGAACGTTGGTCAGATATAGAACAAAAATAATAGTCTCACGTAAACTTATATAATTAAAAATTTGACATAGGCAATTAGCAATATGCAAAACATTGTTTAAATCATTGCCTATTCATTAGCCTAGTAATCACCAATGCTTCAAAATATGAAAAGAGGATTTTATGTCCTTCTTATTTTCAGGACCGGTTATCCTTTGGTCGTCAAATTAGGTACAATTACGAAAGACGATGCAGATGTGTTTAGTTATGATGAAGACGAATCAGTTCGTGATCCGAACTTGAAACAGCATTTAATTCATTTTGGTATTGACATGGATAAAGCAGAAAAGACTGAAAAAAGTACACTTGAGATGGAACTTGACCTTAATCAAAAGTAAGTGTGGTTTTCTTCCGGAGTTTTGACTTGATAATTGTCAAAAGTTATCTGATTATCAGTGTGCATTTTCTGATCTTGGTAACTGTCCTGCCAGATGCGACAATTATCAAGCTTTAACTTTTGCTAATTTGTCATGGATATCATTTGATCTTCGTCGGCCAAAAGTGCAGCAATGTTACTTTGGCTTGTTTGGAAAGCTTCCGAAAGTGCGTCCTGTCTGTACCGACATTGCTCAGTTATTGCAGTTGTTACATTGTGACCATGTGTCCACAGATCAAATTCCATGAAATTGATTCGATAAAATATTACGAAAGAAATACAAAAACTGCCTTTCACAGTGCTTTGATTTTTAAAGATGGGAATGGGAAATGTGTCAGGAAGATGGCGCAAATTTGGAATTAGCCTATGGCCCAGGCCTTACTGGAATCATAAACATTGGTTCATCTTGTTATATCAGTGCAGTAAGTAACCATTTCTTTGTAATTCCATTTCCTAAATCAAAATTGTTCTAATGAATATTGTGTCTACTTTTTATCGTTTGGTTTTTTTCATTTGTCTGTAATTTGGTTATATTAAATTCTAATCTTGAAATTTCAACTTAATTTGCATTGGGAGATTGTTGGAAATTTTTAGGTTGTATAAATCCGTCTTTCCTTGTTTGATTTAGCAGCAGATAATTTATTTTCAGACATTACAAATGCTGCTGCAAATCCCTGATTTCGTGCAAGCTTATGGAATAGAATGTGATAAACATTTTCTCAACGTTTCAATATTCAATTCTCATTATGATTTTAATTGTCAAACGGCGAAAGTGTTTTCAAGTTTGTTAAGCGGTGAATTTTCCAAAGTAAGTAAATATATATGCATAAACACACACATACATTCATATATTCATACAAGCATTATTTTGGTTCATTATTCCACGTTAACCTATAAATGCATGAATAATTTCAGAAAGATGGTGAATGTAATGGTATCAAACCAGTACAGTTTCGAAAAATAGTGTCAAGAGGAAGTGCGGAATTTTCAACTACACGACAGCAAGATGCTGATGAATACATACGGCATGTATAAAATTGAATTTTAAAAAAATGAAATTTGGTGAAAAAAGAAATGAAAAAACATTTGTTTTTTATTCTTTGAAAGGATTTAAATTATAGAAATGTTCTGGATCGTATTTTAAAAGGTGGAAATGTAAAAAGCAAAAAATTGACTCTCCCTTGTTTGATCTTTGAAAAGAAAATAGTTTTAATATCTAAAAATCTATAGTACGAATAGAAAACAGTAGGGATGAACGCGTCCTAAACCAATTATGCTACACGCCCGCTGTTGAAATTTACTGGAATTGTAATAAATAGAGATTTTACACTAAGACGTTTTCAAATATTATGAAGATACTTATCTTTTTTTTTAGGATATGATGAGCGACATCTGACATTCAAGTAGTATTCTGATCTTAACATTTTAGTTCAGATATTTGCTTCATTCTTTCCTTTTTTCAGATTACTTTTTGATCGAATAGACCAATTTTTAAAGAAATCGAAACCAGTTAATGCAGTGCGATTTAAATTAGAGCAACGTTTAGAAGATCACGCAACGAATAGAATCCGCTATAGTTATTCGGAAGAAGTAGTGCTTTCGTTGAATGTACCGGAAAAAAGCGCTTGTAAGCAACCTGTAGTACGTTTTTTTCAAAAATCCTTTCCCTTTGCTATATGCATGATTTGAATTTTTGATTATTTCTGGAAAGTCACTACCAAGAAATTATTCATTTATCTCTATAAAGTTAAAAGATAAATGGAATAATTCATTCGCATTTTAATAAATAGGGATCTCCAGAAATCTGTCCTGGCAAATTTCGGGAATGGAAATAGGATCTATTTTTACGATCATCAGTAATTCATCATGACGGGAATCAAAATGTGGAAATTATAATTATAAGGAAATTTTGATCAAAAAAGTCAAAAGAAAAATCTGCATACCGGGATTAAATTGCTTTAACACAGTACCTTACTGAGATATTTTCAATTTATTAATATTTGGCATACACAACATCACTACTGAGAAATGCGTTTATGACAATGAAATACTACGGCAAAGTGAACTTTTGCTTATATTATCTACATTTAGCAAGCAGAAGAAACGGATGCACCAGTACGACCTACAATAACATTTGCTGATTGCTTGTCAGCAACATTTGGCAGACAAGAGATTGCCGATTTCCGTTCACCGATAACAGACGAAATGCAAGGAGCCGTTGAGCAATATAGAATCGCAACTTTTCCAGATTATCTAATCATACAGCTCAAAGTTAGCATCAGTCTTGATTCTTTTTTACAGAAATGAAAGAGTGCTTAATCTTTTCGTTCTTGTGTATTTCTCAAGAATACTGATTCTTTTTTTTTCATATAGAAATTCAGTGTGACAGAGGACTATAGTGTGAAAAAGTTGGATGTCAATGTGGAAATGCCAGACGAAATTGATTTGGGAGCGTTTCGTGCCCGTGGAAAACAGCCTGAAGAAACGTTGCTACCACATGAATTTGCTAAATCGGAATTAACGTTCGGTCGACCACTGCCTAATATCGATCCCGAAGTTTTTGACAGGGTTAGCGTAATTTCATACAATTCCAATTTAATAAGAGCTAGTGGACTGTTCAATCATATTTATAAGCAATCCTTTCTCAAAAATACATACGACGAAATATTGAAACAATTGTAGATGGACTTCTTAAAATGGGGACTGGGTAATTTTTGATAAACATCATAGTGAAGAAATTATGTAGTTTTCTTGAGGTTTAGCTCTGTAGATCAGGTTTTACACCTGCAGCTGCACGTCGTGCTATTCATGTAACTAAGAATACTGGTTTCGATGCAGCATTAAATTGGATCATGCGTAGTATTGGTGATAGGGATTTCAACGAGGAACATCCTGATTTGTGGACGAAGGTCATTCTATTGCGAGTTTTTTAGTCTAGATTTCAAGTTTTTATTTTAAAGTAACATGGATTGTTTTCCTGATCAATAATCACTAGTACTGACGAGATTATAAATTATATATTGATCTAGGTTTTCATAACTGGTTCATAATACTAACTGGAATTGACTATTGAATTTTCAAACCCGCCTTTCCATCCTCAAAACTTTTAATACTATCTTAGACTATTTTTGAAGATTTCAAGATTATATCTGACAAACTCCGATATTTACTTCAATCATTTTGCCACTTGTACTTTAGAGTTTATTGATTATTGATGATTTTAATGCTTAAAACTGATTTTATAAAATTTTTGACTATAGAAATATACAGCTTCCTCTAAATTATTATGCTACAATTTTTAAATAATTATCCATCATTGTAGGCAAGTGATGTTGACGGAATAGCGATTGAACAACTTACAAACCTTGGATTTTCTGTTTATCAGGCACGTTATGCTCTTCAAAAGAGTGAATACTGGTATTAACGATGCAGCTGAGTGGCTTTTTTCGAATGTGGACAGTATACCACCTGAAGAGAAAGATGAGCAGATTAAGGGTACGCAAATTAATAATTTCCTTTCGATTAAATAACTGCATTTCCTTTTCATCAATACTTAAAAATATATTACTGCCTAATGCTTCATTTCTTCATTCCTATTACTACAATCATTGAATAAGTAATTAACTGATGACACGCTAAAAGTGACTTACTGACTTTTTCTTTATTTGAAGATTACTTTTTTTCGGTAGACGTACCAAAAGAATGTCGTGACGGAAAAGAACATTACCGCCTAATTGGTTTCATATCACATATGGGAAGTTCACCATTTTCGGGGCATTATGTTGCTCATATGAAAAAGGTAAGAAATTTTTTTTATTATAGCTAAAATAATATATATATATATATCCTAAAAACGGTAAGAATAATTTAATACATATCATGTAAAAACGATATAATTTAATTTCAGGATTCAAAATGGTATCTATTCAATGATGAAAAAGTAGCTGTATCTCAAAATCCACCAAAATTTTTGGGCTATGTCTACCTATATGAACGATGCTGTGATCCCGAAGAGGCGACTAAAAGTGAAATTTCAATTGATGATTGATCGAAAAAATTTGCATGTTCTCGTTGTTTTCTTGTTATTTAACTTTGCTTCTGTTTTTATTGAATGTTGAAAAATTAAGTGCTTGTTACGATGGAGAAATCCAAAAAGTTCAGGACATGAAATGGCATTCTTAAAATGTTTTTTTATGATTGATTTATTGCTTTTTTTACTTATAAAGTTTTCCGAAAAATAGCTTCGATCGAACACAAAGAAAATCTAATGCAGCTGGGCAATACTGTCATCCTGAAATCCAACGCTCAAGTAAAAAGCTGTAGAAAAAGCTGGAGAACACTATAACATTTCACATGTGAAAGCTGAAACCGGATTCTGGCCTTCAATTTTTTTAACTGATCAGTTAGATTTATGCAGGCTAGTATAATGCGAGACTGATCAAAAAAAGTTTGACTGTTATAATGGTGTTCCCGATTTTCTATATAACTTTTCGAGTACAAGAATAAGATACAGAATTGGGTTTTTTGTGAAGCTGTTATAGCACGTTCTTTTCATGTGAATCGCCTTTAGCGGGAGTAAGTTCAATTCAAAACATCAATTTTGCTAATACTGACAAAGATTTGTTATTTTCAAGCAATCTGAAATAATTTAATGATGATTGCAGAGCACTTCAACGGAAATGGATTTATTAGAAAAGCTGATAATAAAACTAAGAGCGAACTTTATTCAACAATTTTCAGCAAATGCTTTAAATAATTTGTGATCCGAAATGAGCCGAAGAAATTGCTTTGTTTTAGCTCATTAATAAATTGTAATAATTCATATTGTTATTGAATTATTTGGAAAACATTTACGAGTTCTCATTCGTTCGCTTAACATTTATGTTTATTTTCGAAATGCTAGCCATAGTTACCTTTTCTAGCATTTCATTATGCTTCTTAAATTCATCGACAATTACCTTGTCCTCTAAAACTTTACTTTGTTCTTTCAGTTGTTTCTTAATTTCATATAGAACTGTCTTCGCTTTCTGATCCGTGACAATGTGTATATTTTGTTTCTCTTTCGATTCTTCTCTTCCTGATCTTACCGTCTCAGTCTTTTGTTTTTCTTTCAAAAAAGCATTCTGAAACAGGAAAAATCTCGAAAATTCCACAATTTTTCGTCAATTTTTGAAAATTATGAGAATTCAGAAAAATTACAATTTATTGACAACTGTTTGTTTCAATAAAAGTGGGCAACATATTGCATTGAAATTATATATATATGATATTCTAACAATTTGAGCACTGCCATATATAATAGCTATAATTCAAAATAAACCATCTCTTTAATTTCTTCTTATGGTAATAACTTTATGATATTAACCTTCTCGTTTTCATTAGTAAATGACAGCACTCAGAAAATATATCAATAGACATGCCTGCAATTCCGTGTTATTGTCATTAGTCTTGATCTTTTCCAAATGTTTTAAGGCAATTTCCATTTTTTCATTATCTAAAAAAAGACTAATTCTTTTTACCATTTTTAATATCTCCCCTTCTTTTTTCAAGAAATAAAACTATTTTCTTATTTTGAAAATGCATTAAATTATAAAATCCAATTTCATTTTCAAAAACTAATAAGATACATTCTAGCTATTACAAAATGTTCGCCTTCTAAAGAAAAAAATGTTTACGAATTTCTCGCTCCTTATTACGATAGGTACCAAATTTAATAAATGGGTTATAATTCAAAAAAGAAATGTTTCAATGTTTTCAGGATTACAGTATTCAAAACTTTAAGAAAACACGATATTTTCTTAAGAAAGCTATTTAAATTAGGCTGGAATTCATTTACAAACGAACCTATTCGTTTAGGTAAAATGACATCAACAACATTCGTTTCCTGTTCAGTATGTAAAACTGCCCATGTACTTCCGACCAGCATAAATGAACCGATTATTATCACTATCTAAAAAATTTAAAAAAAAAAAGCAAAATACTAGGAAAACATCGAAACGCAAATTTCGATTAAATAGATTTTCATTTTCATTTTCGTTACTTGAATGTTCACCATACTTTTGCATAAAACATCAAAGGACGATATTGTTCTATGCCGCGAGATATTGATAGAAATAATAACGATGGAATGATAATCGTTACAAGAGAACCAATTGTTGCGCCCGTTATTGCGAGGATAAATTCAACTGAAAATTATAAACTCAATCATTCTATTTCAACATTTACACCACATATCAATTAATATTTTGGCTACCTTAAATTGCTTTGAACTGATAATATTATTTGAATTATTATGCCATTCAATTATTTCAATTTCTTAGTCTCACTCATTCTCATATAATCTGAATTCCTGGTAAGAAAAGTAACATTGAAGCATAAATAAATAAAAACATAAATGAAAACATTCGTTGGACACAAAGCATTATGCATTCTTTGCAATGATTTAAGCCGTTCATAATGAGACAAAATGAAGTCATTCAATTAGTTGAATTCGTTCGAGAGAATAGTATATAAATAATATCGCGAAGGAAATTGATCAGAACAAGATTATTTAGAATTACAAGAGTCAGAGATGGCAATATTCAATATTATTATTATTATAACAATTATTGTATGTTAATATTGAAAATATTATGGAGAAAAGTTGAAAGATTGATACATTTTATTTCACCATAAAAACGGTTGAATTTTTTTGGCAAAACATTTAACAGAAAAACAATAAACATTAGATTTTGTTTTTTTTCTTAAAGTGACTTTGATTTGGAAAGTATAAACATACCATTTGGTACAATTATTGCAACTAATAAACAAGAAGATAAGAGAAATATCGTCAATAAAACAAATATTAACGGAGGAACACGAAGCATCGCAAATTCACCAGCATCCTGTAAAGTGGATAAAAAAGAATTATTTATGATTTTCTGGATATTTCATGTTTCTATATTTAAGCTTTATTTTTTATAGTTTTTAAATTCTTATTTGTGGACTTTTCGAGAAATTCTGAATCACCTCTTCATTTTTTCTAATGTCTCATTTTTCAAATCTATCAGAAATTTCCGGATTTCTTTCCTCAAATGTTCCCAAAACACTCATTCTTCTAATACTTAGGTATCTTAGCTAGATATGATGGAAAGAAATCAGTTCTATATTCCGTTTAAATAATCACCGTTATCATCTTAGTGATTCATGATGTTATCTAAACAATGTAGCACCAAAAAATACCGGTTTCATGAGAAAATTGTAGAACGCGATTCGACCTGGAAACAACATAAGTGGAATACTGACGGCTATTGACAACATGAAAGCTAATTTCAACAGTTCAGTCAATAAGGAATTTTGCAGATATAGGAGAATATCACCATATAATTCGACATCATGAAAGGCAATATATCCGAATAAACCCACAGTAGCATACATACTACTACAGATATTCACCGCTCCCGAAACTATTGTATCCACCTAAATTTTAAACCTCAAACTATTCGTTGAATTTAAAAAGCAAAATTCAGTTTTCTTCCCTCAAATGTTTCCAAAAACACTCATTTTTTTGCAGATATAGGAGAATATCACCATATAATTTGAAATAAAAATTATAATATTTCAAATTACTTTTAAATTTCAAGTAACAGAGATTGAATCACGCTGTATCCTTATCCTTAAGTACCAGGAATATCTAACATGAATTTTTCTTTATTTGATTTTTTTTTTGTTTTTCGATGTTCTGTGAAGTATCTTATTTGTAAAAAATAAAAAATTTTTTCAGTATTCCGCAAAACATACATGAAACCGTCTTCATGACATCAAAAGCAAGATGTTACTTGATAGCTAATTTGTCTGCTGTATTTTTCTTTCTTCAAATTTCATTGAATTTTTAGATGTTTAAGTCTCAAACTGAATAATTGTTGAATTTTCTATCTTTCAAATAAAATTTGATTTTACTAAATTATACAAATATAAAAACCCTTAAAGTTCGGCGAAATCAAGATATTACCAGATACAATTCCTTTTGAATCTATTAATGCCTTTTTACTTTTTCAAAATCCCAGATTTTTTCTCAAATTTACATTTATATAAAGAATATTAAGTTATTTATGATCTACCCATGGTAGATGACATAACATCATTGAGCATATTGTAATATTTTGCACATTATATTGCAACTTTTCTCTAGCCATTCTATTAGGTAATTTTTTCTAATAAAAAAGATAACTGCAGAAAAATATGTTGGAAATGTCAAAGACTTAGAAATATACCTTAGCAGTCGATGGTTCCTTTATACAATCAGTGACACAGAACAGTTGTGTCTGACAGGATAATGCCATTGAAATGATAGGCAAACTGCAAAAAGTTAAAAATTCGATAATCTTTCATTTTATTCTAAGTAAATAATTATAAACGAAAACAAAAAGAAAGCATCAAAAGTCGATAAAAAGCAAGAACTGGAACAATTAGGATATCATAAAACTAAATGAAAAGCCGAATTCAGTCTTCCAAAGAATGGATTCAAAAAAGGTTTAACAGCGGTTAGCACTATTAGTTTCACTCGGTTATGTTTACTCTCACTTCTAAGATGAAACGCAAAATACTATATATTTTAAAATCCTGGTGATGAATAAATAAATAAATAAATAACCTATTGAGTAAACCCTCTTGACGCCACCAACGTACATCAGTACTCCAATTAAAGTCGAAGATACGCGGAATACATTCAACTAGCATACGTAAAACAAATACACCGTAAAAGAATATAGTTATTGAATTAATTCTCGATAGACTGGTCACACTACGAAACAACGATAATGGCAATATAACAAAGAGAAAAACTACTACCTGGAATTTCTACCCGGAATTTCAATAAGAAAGTGTGGTAAATTTTGATTGAAATTTTATTATGGCTCTTTATCAAACGGTAAACAAATTTTGTAGGATTAAAATTTTTCGTTTATTTAACTTTATGTTATAAAAACTTTTCAATTCACCACTGAGATTTGAGAAAAAAAACTTCGTGAATTTCAAAATAAAAAAAAAAAACGGCTTACCATAACAAGAATTCGTAATCTCTGAGTAGGTGCCTGCAATTCCAAATAATCGGCCAGCACATGAGGACCAATATCACCAATAACAACCATAAATGATACGATACAGGACATTAAGAATAAAATCATAAGTAACTGCAAAATAAAATGGTTTCATCTTGAATATGACAAATTTAAATTCGAAATTAAAGTTAAGGTGAAATCATTTCCAAATAAATAAAAAGATAAAACCATAAAACGAACCTGAAATTAAAATTGAAACCAAATTATATTGGGATTAGTTAAAGATTAGTTAAAGTTTTTAAATATTAGCGAATTAGATAATAAGTACGAGAATGAAATTTAAATCTGAATTGCTAACTCAAATCGTATATGCTAAACTGAAATTATAATACAATTGGCTGTTTGTAATTTAAAAATCATGCCATTTGATCGAAGCTTTATAAGATCTTTCCATAAAATTTCAGCTTCCAATTATGCTGGCTAACGACTTGATATTTCTGGATAAACAACAGGCAATCAATTAATGAAATCAGAAATGTATGAAGTAATAACAATTTTACGTATTCATTTAGAATTTATTATAGATAAACCGAGACTAGCCTCAACTAAACGTTTTCCATTACTACCAAAAGCATGCATTGCCATAGATTCATAACTTCGGCGCCTGCAAATTTTACTCCTTTAAAACTTTTTACCGTTTTAATTGAAAAAAAATTATCAAAAGCAATTAAAGAATATAATTCCAAAAACTTAGTTCTGGCTTTCAATTAATATCGTTCTAAAATCCGTTCCATCACACTCCTAAATTCTGTTCCACAATTACTAAACTTCAAAAAAAGATAAAAAAAAAGTGAATTGATTAAATCCATGAACTAATGAATTTTGGAGAAATATGAGCTAAATTCTTGGAAACGAAAAGATGAGGAAAAACTAATTAAAGGCATGAAATGTGAAATGATTAAGCTATATGGAATAATGAAGCTAACAAAATATGCACATAAAGTAAAAATGAAGCAACGGAATGCAACTCAACATGAAATAAGAAGTATGCAAGAATAAAAGAAAGTAAGTAAATAATTAATGATTCATACCGTGTCAAGATCGCTCCTTGATATAACAAATGACAAGTAATTTTAGTCAATACTGAACAGATTCCAATTAGAATAGTACCAAGCAAAATGCCGCACTAAAATGTTAATTTAATAGAATTGAGTAATCATAAAAAATTAATGAGATAACTATAAATATATCATCTGTTCAGTTGTAGTATTTGTAATTTTACGCAATAAATAATACTACTAGTCTTAAATATATTATATTGCTGAAAATTACTACTAACCTTAAATATATTATACTGTTGAAAATTAAGATAGGAAAAAATCTCCGACATGTTTTTAGTAACTATTATAGTACATATCACAGTAATTACATAATCTACATGTTTTTATATTAATTATACAGTAAATAAATATTAGTAATTTAGTAACGTAACGTAGCGAAATAAAAATTATGATAATAAAAATTTCAAGTAATGCATAATATAGTTCCTTGTGATTTCTCGTTATGTTACAGTAATATTCATATTCATAGTTATGACGTATTGACTGTCAATATGATAAAATGAACTGCAAAAACTATTATCTTTCTCCGATATAATAATTAAGTTATAATATTATCATCAAGCATTCCATTAATTACGTGACATAATTACATGCTATAATATCTGCAATTTTATGGCATAATAGCTTATTTATAATTTTATGAAAGTAATGTTTCATTTTATTTCATTTCATGAATTCAAGCTATTTCCATAATTTATTCAGCATAGGATCTAAAAACCGACTTAATATTCAAACATGTAAATTGAAATTTTCTTGAACCATTCACTACCTGTTGTAAACAATATGGCATGGCAAGCACACTAACACCAATGATACAATTAGCAAGATTGAAAACATGAGGCCACTGATTGAATTTCGATAAAAATGATGATGATCGATCGATGCTTCCTTGGTCATTTTGATCGCTCTCCTTTCTCAGTGTCGTATACATTATTTCATACTTTGTACCACTTTCTTGAATTAAAAAGTCATACATTTAATTTTCACTAAAATTTCTCCATTAGCATTTCTATATTACAACTCTATGTGATAAAATTCTTAAATTTTATTTGATAATTTGTTAATGTCAATCTTTTCTGACATATCACATATGTATGAAAGCATGAATTGCAATGAAATTATTTATATTATTTTTTTCTTGAAAATATTATCATTCATCGTTACACGAATTTATAGCAACTGATAACAATTTACCTGTGAAATTTCATATGCATCAGTTGTGCCGAAATCCTTATACTGCGTCTTTTAAATCAACAAATCTTGCTGAACAAAATATATATGATCAAATATCGACTGATTTAATATCCATTCTTCCAGCTTCATAATTATCAAAAATGAATTGCATACTTAAATTGATATAATTTAAACAAATAAAAGATAATAATTGTAAACCTGTTCACGTAATAGTTATGTAAACGTTAGCAAATCTCAGCCGCGAAATTTATGGCTTAAACGTATCACGTAATAATTACGTACAAACATTTTTGTTTTGTCCAAATAGAGTTTATTTTTTGAATGTTACGTAATGCCACACTTTGTGAAAAACATTGTCCAATTTATAATACTAGTAAAGGGACATGATATCAGAGATATTTATCATTGGAAAGATTTGGTTTGCAGTTCATAATTTTAGAAATATTGATAACAAAAGCTGTTTTTTATATATTTCAACTGCTCAAACGTGTCGCATAATACGTAAGGCATACCACAAATCGCCACGTATATCACGCATTTGTCAAACTTTCATATTACCATTATTCTTCACATAAATATATATGAAGAGTAAACAATAAGATATTCTACTTTTTTTCTATTATGCCTTTTTCAGATGATTCCATTGTTTAAAATTTTAAAGTCACGTAACACGTACTTCATACTAATGATCATATACTGATAATTATCACGTTTTAAGTGTTCAAGTTATGACGCAAGAAAAAAATGAGCGATATCAATGAAATTCAAACATAATCAAAAATAATATTAGTTTATTTTATTTTAATTTCTGAATTGCCATTATCCGTTTTATTTAAATTTTTTCGAATGAATTCAGCTAACGTGATGTATGAACATCTGGCTAACGTGATGTATGACACTTTTTTGACGGATTTTTTTTTACGACAGGAGAAGTAGGAGAGAAAAAATATGCTTGCATTCACTCGACTATATCAAATCTAGAAAAAATTTGATAAAATTATTTGGAAAATTTTCTGAGTAATTTATTCGCATTAATCTGATCAATTATACTTAAAAGTTTTTTTTTTAATTATTGATCCTATAATCCGGATCATATATCAGTCTTGATCAAGTTCATAAGCCTTGATTTAAAAAATCTCCGATCAACTAATACATTATTGTACATGTAGGGATTATAAAAAAATCGATGAATGGGAGAAAATGAGAGGAAATATAAATAAAATAAAAGTTAAGGATGAAATAACAAGAACTTTTACTTACTGCGTAATAAAAAATCGCATAATGTGAAATAATTTTAATCAATATCACTAATCAATTGATCAGTCGGTTTAGTTTATATCTTAGTCGCAACTTCGAAATTTTTAATAGTTTTAATTTGAGCTATTAATAGTTCAAATTCGAGAAGGCTTTTTTCTCTCTTCACCAATCAACAGTGTTAACAAATATTTCTCGACCTTTTGTTGTTCTGAGAAATATCTGATGTTTGCATTTATATGTGATATTTCTCTGTATCACTTAGTTCCTCCGTTAAACTTATCATCTAATGTTTCATTTATCATCCCAACTCTTTCTTCTCTGAAAACTTATCATTCTTTTGAATTCTACTACTTCTTATGTTTCAGTGGTACATTCTTGCTTATTCTCCTGTCTGTTCTCGAACTCTTGAAATTTCCACCTGCAAAGTCTAAATGAGTATTTTCCAAGAGGTATACTAATACACTAATTTTTTTTCATAAATAATATTCTATACATATTAGGAATAACTTTTTCCGGATACCAAACGATCACGTTGAAGATCTACCGTTTAAAATATCAACTGATCAGACAACAGAAATTCTTATTGGTATTCCCGTTCTGATAAGCGGAAAAGTAGCAGTGAAATGAAAATGATGTAGTCGATTAGTATATTGATTTTAATACGCATTGGAAGTAACTTTTTTCGGATACGAAGTGATTATACGCTCAGTATCTATCATTTAAATGTTACATTTGCACCATATCAACAACTGATTAGGCGATATTGATATTGTTTATCAATATTCCCGCTCCCAATAGGCGGAAATATGATAATGAGATAAAAATGATGCAATCGATTATATGTTGTAAAAAGGTAAGAATTTTTTTTAGGTTCGTAAATTAGTAGATGATGCTAATTGGCGATATCGAGTACATGATGGATTTGATGTCAGACCTATCGATACATACAAACAAATCGTTTCTAAAATGTAAGTATACTTGAAAGATATAAATATGAAATTTAAATTCCATTCATTCATTTGAAACAAAGAACAGATAACCGTTGTCATTTTTTGAATACGTAATCATCACGTTTTATGCTTCTTTTTTCACGTTCTTTTTATTAATGCTGAAACACGTTTCACGTCTCTTTTTGTCGATAGAAAGGATGAAATATTTTTGACGTTAGATTCATCGTTTTATCACTGCTAACTTTTCTTTGAAAGTAATCAAATTTCACTGCTCCTAAAAAATTAAAGAAAAATTCAGTACGGAAATGAATATAGCTAAGGTAATTTCAAATCAAAATTTAATGATAAGATATTCTAATCTTTTTTGTTTCACAACGAGATCAGATAAAATTTAATGATAAGATATTCTAATCTATCAGAAGCATAATTTTTCAATTTCAAAACATAATTTAGCTAATAGCATCTCCTTATTTTTTTGTCAAATAATTTATTCAAAATTCTCATCAGAAGATAGACATTCGAACAAACATATAACACTACTGCTGGCTTTTTCGCTGTTTTTATTTTGTCAAAAATTTTTTATTAATTTTTTTTCCTTTCTTTCTCTTTTTATGTCAAAGAAAATTTTATTTAATAAAAAAAAAATTATTTTTTAAAGGCTTTTTTGATCTCTCTTCCTCACTTTCTCTCTCTTCCTCTGTGCCATGAAAAATGCGGTATTTTTCGATTTTATTGGAAATCGGTCTATCACTAAAAATTTTTTCTTCATTGTTGAAAGTAAATGATAAGATATTCCAGTGAATGATAAGATATTCCAATCAATGTGAAATAATGACAAAATTAATCAATGCTTTAAAGATTTTTTCCCGTTGAAAATGTTTGGAGGACAGCTAGTTACTGCAAACTCAGCGAAATATATCAGCCAAATTTGGGCGAATATCGCCGATCGAAAAGTTTTTCTTCTTTAGCACCAAGTAATGGAATGCCTCATGAGTATGCCTTCATTTATCAGTTGTTTATCAGTTATTGGCATAATATGAATTTCCTTATCAAAATTTGTCAAATAACAAGTTCTATTCCTTTTATTTTAAGCCAAGTAATTTTAAGAGATTTTAAGGAAAACTGATTTTTTTTTAATCTCACTTATTATCCATTTGTTTTATTGTAAGTAGTTTTTCTACGAAAAATTTTACTCGAAGTTTCCGATTAGATTCTTATCATAATGAAAACAGATTCAGGAAATGTTATACTAATGTGGAATTAAAATATGTTAAAAGTTATCATCCTTTTATTCTTCAATAATAATAATAATATATTGCAACTTTTTAAAGAGATCGCAATGTTCAGCGATATTTTGGACCATTTCGAAGTTACGTACCGAAACAATCAGAATGGAAATTTGCATTGGAGAAATATTCAAAGTCAAGAATTTCTCGAAAACATTCGTTAAAATTGAAGATGGATACGGACAAGGTTATTCTCCTAGTTCATAATAAATAGTGAATGAGGAGGAATATAATATGGGTTATTTTTTATAGAATACTGAAATAATTGGTATTGAAGGAATTGATTAGTAAGCAGATCCGATCAAATTAAGTTATTTTCGTGAAATTTAATTTGCGAACTTTTTCCTAATTTTTTTTTCATAAATTATCAACGCTCACATTTTTCTATTTTATTTTTTCGTATTTAATTTATCAAATTCATTTATGATGAACAAAGTGTATCATTGATACGTTGTATATCACAGGTATTTCATGCTAATATTTTAAAATTATCTTTCTTCTTAATTTCAAATAATTAAAAATTAGTGAAGCATTTTTTAATTGCAACAAAAAATTGAGGATTCTTTCTATCATCTTCAAGGTGGCATTTCAAAATTGGATAATTTAACTTTTATTATGATAAATTTGATAAGACATCAATGAACATAACAATTACAATAACTATAACATGATTCTTTCCAATAAAAAAAAATAAAAAACATAATAGTATTATCTGGGAAAGGTGAAATATAAAATAAGAGAAAAGATGATATTATTATTATTAAATATAATTCTTTAATAATAAAAGAAATTCTCAATAATATTTTCCAAATAATGTCTATCATTCATATTTATCTGAATATGTTTCAAATAAAAATTGGAATCTTATGGTTCAAATTTTTATCTAAAATTAAGAAGATCAATTGAACTTTGATAATATTATTATAAGAAAATGATTTTAATAAATATTGTTTAATATAAAAATTATTTTAACATTTTGAATTCTATATAAGGCTACACCTGAACTCAAATTGGAACTAATTCATCGGAAGTTGAATGAATTCCCGACATCAACATCCAGATTAGATAATTATAATTTATATTGTCGAGGTCAGTTCAATTCTTTTTTTAATTATTATATTTTAAAAAATCATATAGCTGATAATTTAAAAGATTTGAGAGGATATGAAGAACTTTTAATTAAATTTGATGTGAATTTATTGAAATATATTTGCTTTCGCTTTTTTTTAAGGTCGTTTACATGGTGTTTTTGGAGCAGGTGCATTATTTTATCCTTCAAATTTTATCGGTGAAGAAGATCGACGATACGAACGAATTTATTGGGGTCAAGACTGGATGGATTACATAACACCAACTGCACGACATGCTACAAGTTTAATACTTTCAGCATATTAAAATCATTTAATTTCAAACTTATGAATTTTTTAAATTCTCAAAAAATGATGAAATTAAAATATTCGTGTTAGAATAGGTATTAAATTGATAATTTTAATGAATGTTTAATTCAACTGATAGTAGAAATATAATTAATTTTCATTTGAGAGATAATTTTCATTCACTTTACTATTTTACAGTATAATTGTATACTGTAAATACTGCCAAACAAATATAACACACATCTCTACATTAGGTATTTCAACTTTTTCAAATTTGTTGAAATATCTTTGAAATAATCATTCGTGAAGTTAGTATAAGTTCAATTTGTTTAATTTACTCTTCTGAATAAGTCATTAATTAATCATTTTCTTTTAAACGTACATAACAGAACATTTCATTTTAATTTTAATAAGAAAAATATTATTTAACTCGTCTAAATTCCATACAAAGAGTACCGCTGAAATTTTATTGCATTTTGGTATATAAAATAGGCAAAAATTTGATTCATTTAAAATATTTAAAAAAATATGCAAATTGAAAAGATGTGTCGATATTGCTTATAAAATTCTCGATATTGCTTATAAAATTCTCGATATTGCTTATAAAATTCTCGATACTGCTTATAAAATTCTCGATATTGCTTATAAAATTCTCGATACTGCTTATAAAATTCTCGATACTGCTTATAAAATTCTCGATATTGCTTATAAAATTATAGTTAATAGAATTGATCACAATATCTTTTCATTTTACATCGCCTACTTATGTATATTGAGAGATTGATAAGAAAATTTTGGAGAAAAAGAATGATAGCGCAAAAATATCACAGAATTCTTTTGTTTCGATTTTCATAGTTTCTAGAACATTAAAATATTTATCAGTAGATTTTGCTATCATTTATTAATCACATTCATTTATCATTTTAATGTTATGTCAATTCGAAATGAATTTATGGAATAATTTAGAGAATTTAGAATATCATATTTTAAGGAGTCGGAATATTCCTATTACTGAGTTTTTTTATTTTTATCATTTGGAAATGATTCAGTTAATTTGTTCACTAAGCACATGGATACTTTCCCACAATTCTAATATTGATAAGAAAGTTTTTCAATGTTATGATAATTTGCAATAAGTACGATAGCTTTTGAAAATTTCGGTACATTCACGACGAAAATGCTTTTGAATATTATATTTGTTTGCTTATTTATCAATTTATCTCGTATGCTTATTTTTATCATTTTTAAAAGTTTTTCGATAACACTGAATATTTTCTGATAAAAATAATCTGAAATCATCGTTTCCTTGAAATTTTCCAGTATCATGAATTCTGTAAAGGATTCATATTTTTGGAACGAATTACTAAAAGGTACAAATCCTGCTTCAGATTGAATTTCATAAGTGATATGATTCTATAGTAATTTAAAAAAGCTTTATTTATATTAATGAGCATATGTTCAAATTAGAAGTCAAATTCTTCTAATTTGAAAAACATTGATTTGCAAAATATTATTTCTTCATTAGTTTCTATTTCTTATATTACTGTAGAAACACATTATTAATTCTGAAAAATAATCGAAAATTTTGAAAACAATCTATAGCTAAAATTTAAATGACTAAGTAAAAATTTGCACTCTTATTAACAACGAAGATGATATGATTCTAGAGAATGGATCTAATTTCAAATATTCGCAATCATAAATCAAAATTTAAGTAAAAGGATATTGAATACTTAGATTTCCAGTAATTCTACGACAAAATTGCAATCATCATATTGTCGATAATTACCATCTATTGTTGACCATCTTTTTCAGTTCTTTCTAATCAACGAAAATTTGAAACTCTAAAATTTTGAACTTTAAAATGACATTGTTTTGAGAGAAAATTAACATTTATGAATAATTAACATTTATAGACAAGGGAAAATTAACATTTATGAATAATTAACATTTATAGACAAGGGAAAATTAAAATTAACATTTATTAGTAAGCTGCTGAAATCAAGAACTGATTGGTAGATGAAATGAGCTACAAGCAAAAATAAACGAGAAATTTCCATAGTTCGATGCATATACCGTATTGATTAGAACTACCGATACCAATCCATCAACTTGAATGATACTAAATGAAAGAATTTGCTTTTTGTTTGTCTGATATTCTATTTCAGGACAAATTTTCCGAATATTTCCAGTGATTTTGCTGAAATTTTAAATAAAATAAATATCCTATTCGTATCTTATTGCTATTATCAATTAAAATTACTATCAGTACAAATGTTCATTAAACACTATTTATTTGAAAAGGATTGAAGTCGAGATGTAGTTATTTTATCACCAAAGAATAATAAATGATAACATAATTACCACTACATTTAAGAACCGTGAATCACTAAAAATAAGTCTTCCCATATCTTAAGGAATAGAAGGGATAGCTACTGGATTGAAATAATATGGGAACTTTAGATGATCATGTAATTAATCAAAATTCATTTCAATAAAAATTCGGAGAATTTAAAGACTCAAGACTTACAAGAGGCAATCCATTTATTGACTAATAAAGAACTTTTACAGCATCTGTTCAATGAAACTAATAATAAATTGAACTAAGAAAATTGTACTGTGAAAAAATTTCTCGAATACATACATAAACGTATTTGCATTAAACAAATCATTGAAACATTTATTCAGCGAAGAAACGTGGCAAAACATTCATATGTCCAAATTTTTTTTTTGCAGGAAATGTTTTAAAAATTATTTTCAATGAGAATAACACTAATTAAAGCAAATTTAAGACAATTACAACTCAATATTTACAGAAAACAAATAAGACACAGAAATTAATTATTAAAATCCTTAATAATACCATCTTCTAACAGCAAGGACTTCCCGCCAACTTCTTAAAATTAAAATTAAAATTTATTATTATGTTGCTGATTAACAATAAATCATTTGTAATCAACATATCGAAGCATGTTGAGGATTGCTTTTATGTGAAAATTTTCGAATAATTAGTAAACAATTTCTCAGTTCGATTCTTTAAATAAAATCTTTCATTCATATCAATGCACTGCCAAATGTATTTAAATTTTCCAAAAATTATGGAATATTTTGGTTTGAGAATATGGATATTATTGGTGCAAGTACATGATTATATAGCTATTAACTTTTAATAATACATTAATCTTCAATGATAATACTTTTATCAATTGAAGAATTAGATGAAATTGATGATAACCATGACTGATTACAATACTTATCATGATCTCTTGCAGAAAATTCTTGCTTATTAGTGCATTTAGGTGAAACAGTAAATTTATACATCGATTGATCAGTAAATTGTTGTCTTACGCTTGCTGTTCCCTGCAAATAATAATTAATATAACAAGCATTATTAGCTCTTAACACACTATTCACTCATATCAATGAATGAATCATTATCAATGAATAAACAGACAAAACAAAGCTTATAAAATACTAAAACTTGAAAAATTTGTTGCAGATGATAAATAAATCGTAGGGACAAATCTCACATCAATTAGGACATCATTCGTAGAATGATCGGCATTTTGTTCGTGTAATCTTTCGTCCTCTAATTTCACATCTTCAAACATTTTTATCGAATTCTCCTGAAATTAAGCAACAATTTTCATAACTAATCAATTTGCTATTCAGAAATAGCCAAAAGAAACTCAAACAAGACGGGTCAATTTTAAGTTTCTCATTGAAAAAAATAATGATTATGAGAATTTAAAATAGTTTGAATAAAAACAATGAAATATACTTCAAATGCTGTAATATATTTTTTAAGTTTCATAGCTGTTTTTGCACAATCCATTTTAATCCATTCATCAAATTCTGCTGCCAAATAAAATAAAAGCTTAGTTCATATGATCCAATTTAAATTTCATTTTCAAAATTGCCATCGCTTGAAATATACAAATTTCTTACTCTTTACATTCGAATTCGTTTTTATGCATTGAGAATAATTTGAAATCGTTTGGAATATCGATGGAACTAAAAAATAGATGCATTTAGATAATAATCGAAAAATAAATTCTTTTATTTTTCAACGAATTTTATTCGTTCTTTTGAAAAAAAGGATGAGAACATAATTTTGGAGAATAATACGGAAAATATTTGAATTAGTTAAACTGCAACAAATGTGCTAAGTAGCATACCTTGAAAAGCATGTTTCCAACGATATCGTTGATTTTTCCTTTGTAACATTTCATAAACTTCTGTTACAGTAATATGCTGCTCTTTACCAGATGCAACGCAATTCACGGTATCCTTCAGATGCTTGCACATGAAAACAGAAAAGAAAAAAAAAAGAAATGAATGAGGATTACAATTTCATGTGCTGATATTTAACATAATGATTCAATACAGGCAAATCATTATGAATCATATTTTTTGAAGCATTGCAAACAAATAAAGATCCTCCACTCTTTTGACCTCTTAACCTTTTATGTCAATCAGTCCAAGCTATCAATTCCAGCATGACTTTCTTTTCCAAGATATGGTTATTCGCAATAAACAACTTAACACATAGTTATTCATCCATCAGTATAAAAATCATGCATACCAGAATCCATCAAAATGATGAGTGCATCAGAACAACAATCATACACTCCATTAGAATCCTTCAGAATAACATTTCTATTCTATCTGATTCATCAGCAACTTAAATCATGTATTCATTTGCTACGTACGTCGAATCCCACACGTCATTTCCATCTCTCTGTCATTCGCTCTCCAAAAAAAACCTCCTTAAAATTCATAAATTTTAATCAACTTACTTTCTTCTTTTTCCACGTACTGTCGTTTTTACTCTCAATCTTTTTAACAAAAATATTTTTCAATCTAATCAATCTCTCTTGTTCTCTTCAAAAACTACACTATTTCCCGAGTGATTTTTGGATTTTTAAACTCTGTGTGGTGTGGTATATATATTAATTTGTTGATTTATCAAATTTTACTAGAATTAAGAAATAGTCATATTTTCATATTATATTATTTAAATGCTGTAAATATAAATATAAATTAATAAATAAGAAATATATTTGTAAATATAAATATAAATCAATAAATAAACAAATGTATTTGTAAATATAAATATAAATCAATAAATAAACAAATATATGTATAAGGCAACATCTGATAGAACAACATCGTACATTTATTCACTTCTAGAATTTTTCATAAATTTAATTTCTCGAAAGTTCATGAAAAGTTCGAAAATTTTTCTCTCTCATGAAATAAAAAAAAGTGATTGGTTTACGGCATACTATATTTATTAAGTAATTGTTTAATAAAGATAATTATTATCAGTTATTATAGAGTAATTTATAATCATATAAGCATTAAGGTTTTAATTTAATTGTTGGATGTTTAAATTTTAATATTTAATAATTTGTTGATATAGTCAGTTGGGAGAAATGGGAGATTTAAAGATTTAATTTTTTTTTCAGTTTCAATTCCTGGAAGCCATCATTTAATCGAGTACTGGATAGGAGTAGATTATCATGTTTTGTCCGATACTGCTTTATTTAGGATTATTTTCATACCAACTTTAATTTATTTTTACTGTACGAAATTATTGATGTATAATTTTGTTGGAGAAAAAAAAAATTCTCAAATCACCTATCAAAAATCAATAATCAAAAAATCAATCATAAATCAATTATCAATAATTATGGGATTATTTTTAGGCAAAAAAAAGTCATTGAAATTTCCTGATAATTAATTATAATTTCAATGGGAAAGTTTCAGCGAGAATTAATTATAATTCCAATGGAAATATTAGTAAAGTCAACAATATCTTATCTTCTAAATTTATCAAAAATTACGATAGTCTTTTTTGCAGCAAAAAAAAATTCCTCATTAACAGAAGGAAATATAAAAGAAAATTTCAACGAGCGATTGAATTCTAAATAAGATTTATCGTTGAAAATATTTTAATTGATTTAGATTTTATCAAAAATCTTTTAAACAGTCGAGATTTCTTTAAAGAAATACCGTAATTTTTCTCGTTTTTTTTCCAAAAAATTATGCGAAATTAAAATATTTCAAAATATACCGCAGTTTTAATTAAATATTCTGAAATTTTGAATTGTTACGAATTTTTTTAAACATCTAAACTCTTCAGAATTAAAAGTTTGCCGAATTGCAATCTCATAATCTTTAGAAAATTGTACTTTAAAATTGGTAACTGAAAATATGCTCATATCAGATATTTCAGAGATATAATAATGCTCGGATATGCTGCTTCAAATTTTCCGCTATAATTTCCTTTGTAAAATTATATATTTTTTGCAGTGTTTGCGATCAGCTCTTCAATCATTCTGAGCTACGATACTTTATTAATGTCAAATTATTACTTAAATTTGATCGATACTGATAGCAATGTTATCTTTTAGAAAATAATTGAATTTGTCGAGTTACGATTACATAATTCGATAAACAAGTGATAAAATTGTGATATTTTGATCCATTTATAAATGAGTACTAATTAATAAATTTCAATTTCAAAGTTTATTAAGTAGTAAACGACCGAATTCTAAACAAGATTTCTCGTTGAAAATATTTCGATTGATTTAGGTTTTATCAAAAATATTTTGAATAAAAAAACTTTTTTTTTTCTTTTTTTTTTTAAATTTTTTTTTTCATAATTATATTTTTTAATGCAATCAACAGGTGGAACTAATCGATTCATCGCTGATCAGTTCATTTCATTCAATCATAAATTCATACGAGAAATTGTCAGTAATACAGTTAAGAAGTATCATGCCATTCTATAATCGAAGCAGCGATTAATGCAATTATCTCACTTATTAGCTAATGATAAGCTTCGGGACAGTCAAACATACGATTGATCAAATTATGATTATTTTGTTAAAAATTCAGTTTATTAAAATTGTGATTTGATTATATCATAAAGATAACTGGTTTATTAAATAATCGAATATTAAACTTGGAATTCAAATATTTCAAATTATCTCGAAATTAGGTCCTAATGAATCAGATAATATATATGATTGGTTATTTAGTAAGCTTCAGGATAACAAAATGATTGGCAAATAATCTGCAGACTAAATAAGGCATTTTAATGGAAAAAAAATATTTTATTAAAGACCACTTCTTTGTGAAATTATCAGTGAATTTTGATTCAGCAGATTAGAACATCGAGAATTTTAACACATTACTTAATAACTTTTTGTATCGGACGACATATGCAGTGGTAATATATTCTCTTATGATAAGATAGTCTCCAAGTTTAGATAACATAGATATCGGGATGCGCTTAGCATGCTATGTGATTGCGAGACGTGACCCCCAGAACTATCATATCACCTTTTTTACATGGCACTCCTCGCTGTCCCGCTAATGTAAGACATCCCAAAATTTCACTTCAAGCCACAGCAGCCGAAACTCTGGGCCGAAACATTCAATTACTTCAAACTTGGGTAATCAAACCGACGAGTGTAATTGCTCCATTCTCATATCAATGTCTTGCATTCAATAATAAGCTGCTCAATATTGCAAAAGTTTTTCGAGAATCAAATATTCTCGACAACATAAATCTACTTTCATTCATTGCTTAGTGATAATATCATTTCCATCAGTTCATAATCGTTTTCAGCAATCTCGTCGTTACCTGGTGTTACCTAATATCTCCTGATGCCATCTGATGTCAACCGATGTCAATCGATGTCAACCGACTGGAAGCAAGCGAATCGGAATTCAATCATTGAATGGAAATAAATATATATGTACATAGATGCGCACATACATATAAAAAAATTCACACATACAGACAGACATACACAAACATACATTCATACATACATACACACATAATAATAAATACATAAATATTGGCTTGGCATATGTGTGTATAACCAATTTTCATTCGATTTCGTTATTTGTTGTTCGGATGGTAACGTATTTTATTTGTGTGGAATTTTGTTGTCAACCTGTCCTTCATTCTCTCTACATCAATCTTCTCTTTCCCTCTCTCTTTCCTTCTCTCTTTCTCTCTCTCTCTTTTTGAGAATATCTGGATTGGAATAATTTCTAGGATAATTTATTAGCTAAGTAATTTTTATACTTTTTATTTTTTTGATATTTTTTTTTAGTACTGTCACATCTTTGAAAAATAACCTAAGAAATATAGTACAGGTAATTGCACTATGGGATTTTTACTTTAATTAAATATAGTACAGAATCTTTGCTTCTTTAATTAAATATAGTACAGAATCTTTGCTCCTTTAATTAAATATAGTATAGAATCTTTGCTTCTTTAATTAAATATAGTACAGAATCTTTGCTTCTTTAATTTTTTAAAATACAAACTTTGAGCTGAACTTTTGATTTCAAATGTTAATTTGGCCATATATGCATAATAATGCTAAATTAAGATATGCCAAATTTGCATAATTATAGAATAGAGATATATGTATAATTAGTATATGTATAAGTTTGCAGAATGATAATATAATTAAATCAAGGATATATTTTAAATAGAATATTCATTTATAAATTATATATTTCTGATTAATGATCGATTCAATTTTAGGCATTTCTCGATGATAAATATTTAAACTATAAGTCTAGGCTGTAAAATAATGGAATTGATTTGAAATGAATCATCAATCTAGACTTCATTTTTTCCCTCTCCATTTTTTTCTTTTTTAAGAGAGAGAGAGAGAGCAGAAGTGCGGAATATTTTTTATTTTTACGATATGTTTGCTCTAAATACTTTCATTTTGAAATAATAAATTTAAATTTATGAATCATAGCTGTAAAATGTAAAATGATGATATAATATAGTTAAGCATAGAGCAAGATATATATGCATAAGCTCGAAAATCTTTAATAAATAAGCAAAGAAAAGAGAATGACATTAAGGACTAGCATCAGAAAAAAAGGCAAACTGGGCCAAGAAAAGAGGCAGATTAGGGCCAAGAAAAGAGACAGATAAAATAAGTCAAATGGAATATTTTTTTTCGACTCGAACGAGATAGAAAAATATAATTTTTTTTTTTCACGTTATGTATTTATTTATTTTCACGTTATGGAAACACGTTGCCAGCATTATTCAGCGGTTGCAATTCACGTTTAACTTAACATACTTATATATTTTGACGTTATGAGAACTTGTTGCTAGCGTTCCGCAGCGGATGGTAATTCTTCACTTTCACTAATGCACCACTGAACAAGCGTAAGACGAATCATTAGGATACTTTTAGGCGCATTATAGTACTTTTAGGCTAATCATATGACTCTTACAGAAACTCATATTTAAGAATATCAATTAATTGGACAATGGAAGAAATTGAAACTTTTAAAAATTTCATTAATGAAAGCAAAATGCAAAAAGCAAAAAAAAATTTGATTGATATGAGTGTTTCTTTCATTCTTTCGATCTTATTACACTATTTCAGGCTTTTTTTTCTTTGGAAATAATTTTCTCTATCAGAGTTTCTCTTTCTCTTCTTTCCATTTTTCCCCTCAGAATATTTTACCTCTTGTCCTTTCGTATTTTTCCTTTCATTAGTTCTTTCAACTTCATTTCCCTCCTCTATTATTACATGCAACTTTTATTGTACATTAATTTGCTATCATTAAAAAGTAAAACTGATCCTTTTCCTTTTCTCCCGGGAAATTAGATCTATGGATCAATCAATCAATAGATCATATTAGTTTGTTTGTGTTGTATCAATTGAGCATAATATCTTTAGATCGTTATCAATAAATCAGTCCCATGTAGTTATTAAAAAATACAGGTAAAGAATATACATATTTGAATGAAATATTATGCTATTCTGACAGTTTATAGTATCTCTCACTTACTGTAATCATTGATCGATATGAAAGTAACAGAAATCAATCAATACTATTGGAATCATTGCTTATGAATTTTCTCATATTGGAAATATTTATTTATAATTTGTACTTGTGAAATATCTTTCATTTTTTCTCGAGTACATACCTCTCTTATCTGCTCGATATCTCTGATTATCCTTTTTTGTCGAAATTATATTCTGAAATTTATCATTAATCGTAATTAGTTAAGTATAATTAATATTTCATATTAATGTGCTTATTTAATTGCTGTACCCGCATTGTTTTCTAATTTCCCTTCATACTTACATATTTGAAAAGTTGTGCGCTGAAAATTGTAAACATTTCATTTTTTAACTTCAAATCAAGTTTTGAACAATATTTTAAAAATATTTCCTTTAGAGAAGCACTTGTAAAATATTTACATATTTTTAACATTTAACTTGAATTATCACTTACATATGTCATTTTGATTTCATTTTTGTGATATGCCTTCAATCTTTAATCATTAATCTATTTTCTAGGATATTATCTGTGAAGATGATATTTGATTTGAAGTAACAAATCAGTCTTAAATTGAGAAATTTTTGATGCGTTCCTCAGATGTTAAACTTTTTTTTACATCAAATTTTTAATGTTGAAAAGAAGATTTTCTATTTTAATTTTCACCATACCTAAAAAGGCATTATATCATATAAATAAATGTGTTATTATTATTCTTTTTATACATTTCCCCGATTGATTCTGTCGGCAGTTATATGCTTGTCTCAAAGGCTAAGCCATGCATGTCTAAGTTCAAATAAACCTATAATGGTGAAACCGCGAACGGCTCATTATAACAGCTATAATGCACTTGATGTTGATTATTCAGTATATATATATATATATATATGTATATATGAAATGCATACTTTTATACTTATTCATTTTTGAGTTTAAAATTGAATCTGAGAAAAAGACAATTACTAAATATTTTTCCAAAGAATTCAATCACTTCAATTTCCTGTCTTCTTAAATATTTGAACTTTTTTTATATTTATAATTTTCCATTTTCCAAATTCAATTTTTTTTTTGAAATCTTTTAGCCTTATAATATTGAAAAAAACAAGTTGCAATAAGCGATAATATGCGATAATTTTGTGAAATCGTTGATAAATTGATAATACATATACATAAGTTAACGTTGATTATTGATTTATAATCTCTGATAAAGAAGAGATATGAAATATTATTATTATTTTAGGATATCATACTGCATTTAATGAACTGAAAAAAAAAGAAAGAAATCGAACGAAAAAGGAAAATACAAAATGGTTGAAAATGATGAACAAATGAAACAAATCCATGTGGGTAAAGATGAATTTAGTGGTTTAATCGGTGGACTTGCGGGAAATTTTATCGAGAGTCAAGTTGGTGGTGGCGTTGGACAAATTCTTGGTGGATTATTACGAGGTGGTGGAAGCGGTCTAGATCGTGGTATTGATTTTTTTCTTATATTTCAAATTATTTTTCAAGTCTTGAATTTTTTCTTAATATCATTTTAACGACTAGTAAACATTTATTTGCTTAAATAAAATAATTTAAGTTGTTAACATTGTTTTTTGCACTGATAGCAGTATTGTTCAATGATAACACGCTTAGCTACAGAACCCATTGTTTCAGTAATTTTATTATAATATTTTAAATATGATATGCATGTCATTGTTAACAATATGATATTACGGAAGTCTATTTGAAATTTCAGTTTACAGACTTTTTTTCTGGTTTACATGAGAATATCAAAATTTATTTTTGAGATTTAATTATTACTTCATATATATTTTTCCTGGAATTGTTACAGGTGGCCATGATATTGGGAATTTAATTAGTCAATTTGTTGGTGGTGGCGCTCGAGGAGGCGACGGTGGTGGAGGTGGAGGTTTGTGATAAAATTTATTTCAAATAAACAATATTCGTTGTGGATATTGAAGAATATTAAGTTTATTGTGCTTAATGATGATAAGGAGTCAATTAAGCAGAAATTGATTAACTCAAAAAATAGAAATTATGTGCTGATGGTGACTGATTTATGAAATTACGACGATTTATTAAAAATAAGAATTAAAACACAAATTTTATTCTCCAGTAAAACGATTAGGTATAAGTAATAAATGATAGATAATGTGTTAAATAATAGCATGATTACTGTTTTTACTAAACATGTATTATTTTACATCAAATTTTTAGATAAAGTAAAGAATGAAAGTGATGAAATTGTTGGAAATCATTTGATATGAAAAATTATATTATTTTTTGTTATCTATCATAATTATCTGTTACCATTATTCATCATATAACTGATAATGTGATAAATGATAACTTTATATTTATCAAACTATTTTTACAAAAATTATATATCATTTTGTATCAAACATTATGTATATGCTTTATATTGAATTTTTTAAAATTAAATTTTAATTTACTTATTTGTTTCTTTCTTTTTTTCAGGTGGTGATAATGTACCGATGGATTTTTTACGTGGTGGTGTTATTGAGGTGCTATCGGATATGATCGGTAGAGCGGCACATCATTTCCTTGGTGTTGATCCACAAACAGGTCGTATTATTGGTGCAGTTGCTGGTAATGTACTATTTCAACTTGGTGGAAAAGATAATAAATTATCAGATATTGGCAAAATTATCCTAGATAATATCATAACGGGGAAATTTCGTCGAAAGGTTAATTTTTCTCTTTTCATTTTTTCCTCACCTTTTTGGGAAACAGAAAAATTTATATTTCCAGTTTTTGTCTGATTGGGATATAATTCTTTTTTTTTATTTAAGATTTTATTTATCTGTAAGCTTATTTATTTGTTTTGGCTTGTTTATTTTTTTTTTTTAAATTCAATATAAAGCATATACATCTTTTTTTTTCAATTTTATAAATTTTTCTATCTGTTTGTTTATATTTTATTCCGATAATTTCTTTAAATTTCCCAGGTTGATCCTTATATTCCACCAGAACCACGTCTTATACCACGTCCACCATCACCAAGTCGAAAAGCTCAAGCACTTGACTTTTATGAAGAGCGTGATCGATGTTTAAAAGTTAGTGATTGTTAGCAAATTTGTATTTTTAAAGAAGTAGTTTTTGGAAGATATTGCAATTATTATTTACCAGTTATTCTGATAATTTAATGCTTCTAATATAGTTCATATATTGCAGTCCAATACTTTATTCGAAGATCCAGAATTTCCAGCAGATGATATCAGTCTATTTTATAGTAGACGACCGCCAAAGTATGTGGAATGGCTTCGTCCAGGTGTAAGTATATATGTCTAGGCTTAAAAGCATTAATGCTTAAGATTATAATTTTAATAAATAAATTTTTTTGAAGGAAATTGTCAATGAGCCAATGTTAATTGCGGAAGGACAAACTCGTTTTGATGTAATTCAAGGTGAATTAGGTGATTGTTGGTTGATGGCTGGTGCTGCAAGTTTAACTTTACGTGATGAGCTTTTCTATCGTGTCGTTCCACCGGATCAAAGTTTCACCGAGAATTACGCTGGTTTGTTATGAATTCATTTATACAATTCTGTAATAGTAGAATTGTTGGAATAGTTGTTTCAATTTTCATTGAAATTTCTCAATCTTCTTTTCTTTGCTTAATTTATTCGAGATTAATTATATCCTTGAAATATATTATTTAATATTTAATGAGCAACTTAACAGAGGAAAATTTCATTTTAAATTTCCGTTTACTAAATTTAAAATTGTATTAATGAACAAGAATACATGATCAAATGAAAATGATGAGAAAATTAGCAAATTCGAGACATTGAGATTTTCCGTAAACTATCGTGGATGAATGTGATATTATTTGAATTTATATTAGAACAACTGTGTTTTCGATATTCAATATCAGTAAGATTGCAAAAAGGAAATGATTGTCCTAAGAACAATCTTAATGTTGATTTCATTCTTATCTTTCAATTATCAGTAAATGATGCAAAGAAATAATCCAAATGATTTTTGAATTGTATTTTTTTCATATTTTTTTAAACAAATTTGAATACCAGATTTCAGAATTTCCATTTTATAGGAATATTTCATTTTCAATTTTGGCATTACGGTAATTGGGTAGATGTTGTTATTGATGATAGATTGCCAACATCAGGTGGAAAACTTTTATACATGCATTCTCGTGAACATAACGAATTTTGGAGTGCTTTGATGGAAAAAGCATATGCCAAGTTAGTTTTTAAATTTTTAGGATGAAGAGAGGAATAAAATAAAGCAAACAGAATGAAAGAATTGTTTAAATTCGTCAATAATTTTTTGGGAATAATTCAAAATATTGCACTTGTTTTATTTTAAAGATTTTATTCATCAAATTTGATTTAAAAAAAAATTGACATTTACAGGTTATATGGTAGTTATGAAGCATTAAAAGGTGGTACAACATCAGAAGCATTAGAAGATATGACTGGTGGTTTGACAGAATTTGTTGATTTATTAGAACCACCACCAAATTTGTTGCAAATGATGTTTCGTGGCTTCGAAATGGGTTCTCTGTTTGGTTGCAGTATTGAGGTTTGAAATTTTTTAATAGGCAAACTTATCCAGGAATTTACTAGAATTTATTTTAGGAAATTTTATTTTTTACAATTTATTGCTTATTTATCAAATTTCGACCTAGGAAATGTTTCATAGATTTCATTCATATAGTATATTTTGATCAGTTTCTTTAGGCTTCACCAATGGAATTTGAAGCACGCACACCTGAAGGATTAGTCAAAGGTCATGCTTATAGTATTACAGGAATGCGATTGGTAAGTTTATCATGTATTAATGAATTTGATGATAAAAATGATAGCATTATAATTTCTGTGATTATTAATATCAATGCTTTTATGATGAATAATAGAACAGCTATTAATTGATTTTAGATCAATCTTTGTGAATATTTAGGAATCGAAAATTTTTCATGATTTCAGATTGAAACAGATCGAGGCAAAATTCCGTTATTAAGAATCCGTAATCCATGGGGTAATGAGCAGGAATGGAATGGTGATTGGTCAGATGAAAGTGAATTATGGAATTATGTTTCTGGACAACAAAAGAGAGATATGAATCTTGTGCTAGCCCATGATGGCGAATTTTGGTTTGTTTTATTTGCAATTAATTTTTTGAAAAATTGCAATGATATGGTACAGTAACATACTAATTGTAATGCATAAATAAATTACAAATTATATTATTTAGTTTAATAAGTAAATAGATGATGAATTTAAAACATTATGTCAAGATTTTAATTCAAATTTGATCAACTGCTCTGTCTAACTAAAAAAGAATTAGGCTTATCTGTTATTATAGGATGTCATTTGATGATTATTCTCGATATTTCAATAAAATGGAAATTTGCAATTTGGGACCAGATGTTATGGATGAAGTACGTGAAATGACTGGCGTATCGATGGAAGATGCTGGTTACGGACGTTGGAATACTCGTTGTCATCTTGGTGCATGGATAGGTGAAACAGCTGGTGGTTGCCGAAATTATTTAGGTATTAAATAAATTAGTTAACCAAATAATCATCTTGTATAAAATTTAAAAATATTGGAGCATAAATCATAGGAATTTTTTTCGATAATTGTGAAAATAAAGATTAATATATCAACGTACGAATGCAGATTAAATATATTAGAATATGATAATTTGTAGTTAACAAAAATAGGAGATAAAAGTTGAAGAGGAAGATGGAAAGAAGAATATGTCTGGCGATATATATCTTTTTTTTAATCATTAAGACATCGGTACTTTTGGCATATAAGTATCCCACCTGGGGTTAACCAAATTGTCGCGATCGTAAGAAAATGTTGATCTTACTGAAAAAGGATAACATTCACAACAATGCTGAATTACATATAATTGTTTGGCTAATTTTCGGGAAATGATTCATGAATATTGCAACAAATTCTAAGATAGGAGTGTTATATTAAATACGATACAAGAGAATCAGAATAACTTGAAATAATCGTATCCGACTTTTAGTAATATCAAAAGCATTATATGCTATTTCAAAAAAGAAGCAATTTAATAAAGAATAATTAATTGATACGATCAGCAATTGTAAAATTTAACTCAATAATTTAGGTGAAGAATGATCAGGAATTCTTATAGGAATTTATTAATTTCAATATTTTAATGTTTTCTTCAGACACCTTTGCTAATAACTGCCAATTTGCGATGACCTTGTCTAATCCAAATCCTGAAGATGAAGATGGTTTTTGTACAGTAATCATTGCGGTGCTGCAAAAGAATCGCCGTGAATTGAAACCGCAAGGATTAGAAAATCTTGCTATTGGCTTTGCTGTTTATGAGGTAATTTCAAAATTGATGTAGTATTTGGTACATTTTTCTTTTTTTAGAGTTTTTTTTAATTTTTGTATTACAAAATTAGCAAATATTTTAAACAATTAAATTCTTAAAATTTTACGGTCGATGAAATTTACGGTCATTTGGATAGAAACTTTTTTGGATCACATAAATCATGCGCAAGAAGTGCTGCTTTTATCAATCTTCGTGAGGTAAACATATTATTTTGTTAATTGCTAAATAAATTGTTCAAATCAAACAATGCGCAGTTCGAAAGAGCATTTTACTTTCGTTTTTCTATATCCATATGACGTACGTGACCTAATTGAAAATGGCTTATTATGCCAATCATTAAATCATTTGTTTAGCATTTGATAATTCGAATTGAAAATTTGCCTTTTATTGTCCAAGTAAACGAATTCTGTTATCTGAAATATATCTGAAAACTTTTACATCTCAATATGTTTCTAGTATCTTTGATGAAATATTTTCATCAGACTTATGGGATATACCATAATTTAATTATGAACGTTTAATCCACTGATAAATTTTATAATAACAAGTTTCAATCACAAATCGTCGATAACCGATAATTATAGATAACTGGCCGTTTTCGCCTTCGGCCCGGCAATTACATCATAGTTCCGTCAACTTTTGAACCTGGTGAAGAAGGTGAATATATGCTTCGTATGTATACCAACGTGACTATCTCTTCCGAGTAAGTTTTTATCATCCAACTTTTTAAAGTGCAACTTATCCTGCTTTAATATCCTTTTATAATAGCAATTGATCTTTCTGTAATTTAAAAATAATTCTTGGAATTTCATTTTCATAAAAATCGAAAAATATTCTTTACCGATTGGGATATTTCAGAGAACTTGGCTAAATTGTTTGGAGCAGAAGTCTGAACAATAGGCTAATCAAGCAATAAGGCATTTCGCAAAAAAATGATTTCACAAAGTTTTTTTTTTATTTGTCGCTTCTTGAAACATTTTTTAATGACAATGACTATTCGTTTCCAAGGATTCCATATGAAAATTGAAGAAATTTTTTATGAAATTTCAATAATTAATCGACTAATTTTTGAAAACGATTATGCTACATTGATGATACTGAAACAAAGATTATGCTACATTGATGATGCTAAATAGTGAAATATCGAAATTGATAAAATAGCAATCCATTATTTTTTTTCCCTTTCGGAATATGCTTTGGTTTTTTTCGTATTTTTATCAATAAAAATATATCACCGATTTTATATATCTATTTCCATATTCTTCCCTGTAACATAAATTTTCATTCAATTTCCTTTTAAATATATTACAGTTGAAAATAATAAAACTTCATTTACACTACTAATCATTATCTTCCACGATATTTGAATTCAAAATTTTATCATCCGAATTGAACTCTGAATCGGAAGTTTAGCAATCAACAAAATACTTTATATTTTAGAAAATGATGATAAAAAAGCCAAAAAAAGGCGATGATATAATAATTGTCGTGAGCACTGTATATCTCGGATAAACTAAATGCAACAAGTGCGTGATTCGAACTCTTATTGTTTATATTCTAAATTTCAGATAGACAAGATTAAAATAATACAAATTTGCATAAAACTGATTTTTTTCGAGAATTTTTTTACAACATCTAATAATAATTGATTTTTGTTACCTGTGCTAACTTAGTACATTTAATTAATCTTAAATTAAAATTCTTTATGGAGCACGTAGCTTAAGTATCCTAGTTTAAAATGAAAAGCAAAAGTTGATATTTAATGATTTTTTTTGGAACAAAAAATATTACCGTTATCATCATCATTATTATTATGTTGTATTTTAATGATCCTGATTCAATATGGTTCGATCGTATGGGAAAACAGATGGATCGAATTGAATCTTCGTTTTCACTTTACGGTCTCTGTATATTTTCATTCATTTGACTGATTTAGATTATGCACACATACATGTTAAAAGCTAATCTATAGATGAAAGAATTTGCCGCAAATTAGCAAGTTGATAGCGGAACACTCTTCGTTAATTACAATCCTTTCTTCTTGCTTTTATCTGATCCGCTTTGATATATGCCGCCAATGATCATTTATCAGATTTTCTTTGTCGGATGCAACGCTATTGTGAGATGAATAATCCGCAAAAGATTACCGTTCATCTCTTTTATTAGTTTTACAAGCTGTTCGGAGATTATCACTCATATATAAATTTAAATAAATATCTTTAAAGGAAAAAAAAAAACGACTGAGAAGTTTTTAGAGGAAGCAATATATTTCATTAAAATTATATTAATATTAATAATATTTCTACCTTTTCCATCAGAAATCATGATTTCGAATAGTTTTCGGAGGAAGTAATTAATTAAAATTATGTTGAATAGAGTATTCACTATATTAATATATTACTATCTTTTCCATTAGAGCTAATCACGATAATATAAATAAAAAAAAATTATATAAAAAAATTGATTTAGTAAATACAATGAATTATGTAATTAGAAATTCGCGTACGCCAGGTATGCTACTACGCAAGTATCATTTTGAATCAATGTATCAAGTTGTGATAATTCGAATGATTAATTAATTGCTGAATTCTTAGCGATTGTAAGATTAATATTTATAAATTTCGATTTTTTATCTTCTGTGTTTTGCAAGATTAAAAAATTTTCATCAAATTATTATTTTTTTAAATAGTTCTTTCAAATTCAATAGTAACAAATTAATTCAGGTAGTTTTAGGTAAGTCAAATCATTGATATAATTTTACATGAGTTAAGTCATTGATTGACTGATTCATCAACAATTATCTTTTATTTTATCATTTTTTCGAATTTTCCTTTTTTGTGATGATTCTGGGAGATTTCATCTGCTCTTTGCTAGCAATTTCTAGAATGAATTGTTTCAGATATTTTTTTATTTAAATTAATTTTTTTAAAAATTAATTATTCAAAGCCTTCTTCTAATTATTCGTTTCTTTGGCTCTATTTAGTTATTTAAGTTCTTTATCCATGCAATTCAAAATTAATTTTTTTTAAATCTTTTATCATTGGAATGAATTTCTTTCTTTTTTTTTTACACGATATTTCAACTTTTGTGAAATTGGACTTTTTCTCAGTCACCAAATTTATAAGTATTGTATAAGCCGAATCTAATTCATGATAAAAGTTTTGATATAAATAATATCCATTGATATCCGTCAGTTCAGTATCAACGTAATTTTTTTTTTTTTTTATATACCTAAATTTATTTCCACTACTTTTAATTCGATTTTTTCATTCCGTTTAAATTTGCCATTTTTTAATTATTCGAAATAATTTCTCGTTGTGATAATAACATAATGTTTAACGATGCTTGATAATCATTTTATTTTATGAAACAAATTTTTGATATTAGTCGTTGAACTATTCAGATTTGTAATCAATTTATTTCATTCTATTTCAATTTATATTAAATTCCAATTGTATATTTTAATATTATACTATTGATGAATGAAAATCATTGATAGAAAAAGATGATTTTTCTCTCTTTTTCTTTAACAGATTTAAATAAAATTAAATGAAAATTTAATTTCAATTTTTTATTTCATTTAATTTTTATTCAAGGAAATTAAAGTATTAAATGACCAGATTGGTGGAAAAATTGGTGGATATTTGCAGCTGGCCAGCTGGCCAAGAGTAGTATATGTGGATCATCGTTACCATTATCATCGTCGTAGTCGTTTAGTGAAAAGTGCTAAATGGACTGACTGGCCTCTTTACTACTCATAACGCTTGGCTAAGAAAATCTAAATGCTAGGCTAAAATGTAAATCGATGTTTGAATACATCAAAGTAAGCATAAAATAATCATTGCATAGCATAATTTCCTTTCATCATATATGTATATGAATGATGATAATAAAGATAATAATACTAATGATGATGATAATGATGATAAATATGATGGTGATAGTAACGATGATATATGTATAAGATTGCTTTACTATATATCTCAGAGGCAAATTTTCAAAAGATAAATTGGATTTAGCTTTGCATATTTGGATTTTCTCTTCAAATTATTCAAGCTTTATAAAGCTTTTATCTCCGACATCAATTTCATTTCTTCTTTCTCTGATTTACTTCTCTTGGCCTTATTATTATATTATTTTTGCAATAAAATGGCCAATTGTAAATTTAAAAAAAAGTGGAATAGCAACCTTAGCTAAGCTTTTGAAAATTTTCCATAAACAGGAAGCTGAAAAGTTAGGAAAAAACGACTGATACATTTAATTCTTCAATAAGCATCAAGCATTCCACCTCATTTCAATTCCATCATTCCTCTTCTTCTTCAAAATGGAAAGCTGTGAAAATAATTGATCGATCTTCAATCAGGCTAATTTTCCTTGTCTCGTTATTTATAAATTACCGAGGCTTATTTCATTTTTTAATCAGTTCTTTTCATTAAAATATTCTTTTCCATATAATATTATCAATTTAATTTAATTATTATTTCCCTTCCTCTGACAATTTTGAAACACTAAAAATTGAAGCAAAGTTTGTTTATATAGCATTCTACAAAATATGATCTTATTTTTAATTTTTGACAAAGAGAAAATATCGCTGAAAATTGGCTGAAAAAAAAGATGTCTGAAAAAAAGTTAGAAATGGTTGGAAGAATAATTAGGATGAATGATGTCAATGAGTTCCGATTCCAAAGCGGAAAAGATATATAGCATACATTTGCGCCATGCACTTACAGTACTATCAGTAGGCTAATTAAACGGATAAATTTAATATGGTTAACAATTTAATTCTTTTTTTTTAAAAAGCGAATATAAAGGGAGAAGGAATGGAAATACATTTGAAATATGAAAATATAAACTGAAATTTCGAATCATCTAATCGATACAGATTGTTTATTATCATCAATTATTAGTCTCAAATATTCACTGGTAACAGATAATCATCTAATCAATATGATTATTTGTTATCATCAATTAGTAATCTCAAATATTCACCGATGATAAATATTTTCAAAAATTTTGTCAATTTCTAAAGCTGTCAATTCTTTTCTTCTTAAATTTTACACATTAAATTCAATCGATGAGCAAATCTTTTTTTTTTCATCTATAACGAAAAGTTTTGAATTATAGCAGAATTTATAAGATTTTATAACTTTTGTCAATCATCCGAAGAATTAATTATAAATAAAATAAATTTAAAAAACATTTTTTCTTTCAATTTTAAAATTTCAATTTGCAAAAAAAATTTATTCGTCTTTTTATTCAAAGTAAACAAATTTATCTGATCGGTTTTTAGCTTCGAATCGATTGATTGGTGGATTTTTACAGATAGATGTGAAATGATGATAGTAGCAAATAGAATGGATGAATTTGAAATGAACAAAAAAAAAAAGAAAAATTAGATTCTTCGATTTGTGATGATTTCGTTAAAATGAGAAATCATCATTTTTAATGTATAATCCGAAAAAGAAAAAAAGCAATTGAATGGGATAGATATTGCATACTAACTTTTTAGTTTACTTTGTAAACATTATACGATACCGTGACATCATGTCGGGATTCTTTTATCATTTTTCGTTTCTTCCTTTTTTCAACGAATGAATCTTTCGCCGCTTCTTCCTTTTCAACGAATGAATCTTCCGCCGCCTTTCCTTTTCAACGAATGAATCTTCCGCAACGGAACAAATGAAATGACAAAATGATATGCTGCTACTTGACAATTAATCTTTGCTTTTCTTTTTTTCTTCTTCTTCTACTAAAATGTGTTAAATAATGAAGGCAATTCAGTTATGATAAATATAAATTAATTCAAAAATTTTCGATCCTTAATGAGATTTCTTATCGAAAAGAAACCTCTAGTACTTTTTTTCTTAGTAATTTTAGGATTAGGTAATTTGATTGAGAAATATTCTCATTATCATTAATTTACATATTTCTAAATTTAGATTTGCTTTTTATATCAATTAGATTTATCATCGACTAAAAGTTATCTTATGTTATCTAAAATTTGGTAGAGATTTTTAGCATCTTTTAGTACTTTTATGATTAGTTAATTTACCTGAGAAATATTATCATCATAATCAATTTACATATTTCTAAATTTAGCTTTGGCTTAAAAAAATGCATCCTTTTTTTGGAACAAGGACCTTTTTCTAATTCAATCGATATTGAAAAAAAAAATTGCACAGAATAGATAGATTATTAATCAGCTATCATCAATTTAGTTATCAGTCATTTTGGCTATCTTAAAAAAATGGATACTTTTTTATTTTAATCCTCGGGATTTCTTTTTGAAACAATAATTGAAATGTAAATGACAAAAAATTTAAATTGAAATTAAAAACATAACTTTTAATTCATTCCAAACTATTTCATTATTGGTTCATTTATAATTGAATATATTTATTTATATTGGGCCTATTCAATATTCCTAGAATCATTGTTTAATATTGAGGACATTAACCCCTGGTACATGGCGTGACATTTTATTTGGTCAACTTGTCAACTTGACGATATTTCTTACCCCTTTACCAATCATCTTGCTGTTTAAGAGAGGTAGAGAGAGAGAGAGAGAGAGAGAGAGAGTGACGGTAGTTTATGATAAGTCTCGACGTTTTATTTGACAGCTCAAAGATCGATCGCTTGCTTCGAAAATTTTGTGGTTTAACAATGTGTAGAAGAAAGAGAGGATGAGGAAGAGAAATGAGCCTTGAAATGTCACCATTACCCCATCATTGTTAGCCTGGCCAATTGGCTTCATCTGCAGAGATTTCAAACTATCGATCTTTCGCATCTTCCATTATAATAATTTTAAGGAAAGGATAGGAAGAAGAAGATAATAAATGTTAGATATGTAATTTATTCATTTTAGCAGCTAATATAATATCATCTATAATTTCTCGACAAAATTCTCGACAAAAGATATCTATCTATCTATCTAGAAGTCCTGCAATACAACAGATAGGAGAAATAGTTTTAGCTAGGACACATAAGATGACAATTTTCCCAACTTTTATTTGTCCACTTGATGTTTCCTCAACCTTTAACTTACCTATCCCTTTAATATTCTCTCACCCTGATCTACCTGTTTCCTCAATATTTTCTTATTTTTTGCAGAAAAATTTTGTTTCTTCTTCCCTTTTGATTTCCGTTTAATCTAATTTAATTGCATTTTACATTTTTAACAAAAAGGTTTTTTTATCAGTTCACTTATCATCTCATTTCTCTTTCCAGATTTTTTTATTTAATTTACTAATTTTTTTCCTCCTTACATTCAGTTTATTCATCTATTAAATTCTATTCCAATTCTTTCATATATTTTTCTCAACATTTATTATCACTGATAATAATGTCTGTTCCAATTTTTACAGTATATTTTTTTATCAATGATAATAGTTTTGAAATCATTTTCTTTTTTTATATATGTATGTATATATTCCCAGGCTTTGTCTATTTCTATTTATTTCTTCTTTAAATTCATATCATAAGTTATAGTCAAAGAAATGTATGACGATGACATATGATACATTCATTTTATATCTGTATGACCTTTAAGAAATGGTCACATTAATAATGGTCAATTGGTTATCACTTGAATTGTTTATTGCTCATTGATAAAAGGAATTTTTGCTATTCAGTGATATTTGATTTGATATTTTCCGCAACACTTAATCATATCCATTTTACATTGAATTCGGTGGATGGAGGAGTGAGTGATTCATGTAAATGATAACACTTAATTGATAAATAGATGAAGGAATGAATATCTGAAAGACTAAAAAGCAGAACGATCAATAAGAAGATGCGTAAAAAAAGGATGACAATCTCATCGATAAAAGTTGCATTTTTTTTTTTTTTTGGATACGACAAAGGAAGCTGAAATTGATCCATTGATAATGATAATGATGATGATGATGATGGTGGTGATGATGATGATGATAATGATAATGATGATGATGATGATAATGGTGATGATGACAGTAAATTGAAAAAAAGCAAAAAGCAAACGAATCGACGATTTAGCGATAGAGGCAATAGCAGCAGCGACAGCAACAGCAGCAGCAGTAGCGACAGCAGCAGCAGCGACGATGACGACGATGACGGCAATTTGTGAGGAGAGCATTTTCGAGATGGAAAATTGAGGAAGAAAAGGCGATTGATTATCAATGCGACGTATTGTATTAAAGTGACATGGAAAAAAAGGTACCGACAAATGAACAATATGCTTAAGTTCGTCTAAGGTACCGATAAATGAACATTACACTCAAGTTCGTCTAAGGTACCGACAAATTAACAATATGCTCAAGTTCGTCTAAGGTACCGATAAATGAACATTACACTCAAGTTCGTCTAAGGTACCGACAAATTAACAATATGCTCAAGTTCGTCTAAGGTACCGATAAATGAACATTACACTCAAGTTCGTCTAAGGTACCGACAAATTAACAATATGCTCAAGTTCGTCTAAGGTACCGATAAATGAACATTACACTCAAGTTCGTCTAAGGTACCGACAAATTAACAATATGCTCAAGTTCGTCTAAGGTACCGATAAATTAAAATATGCTCAAGTTCATATAAACTAAATTGCTGCTATCATTTGTTGTCTGATGATAGATGATAGTTTTGGTTAAGAGTTAAAGCTTAGAATGAAGAAAAGATTAAATGAGAAAGAGACAAGACGGAAAGATGGAAGGACGGAAGAACGGAAGGAAGAAAAGGAAAAAAAGAACAAGGAAAAGGTGGATGGATGAATGTTGTTTAATAGTTTGATGATCAAAATTGAGAAATATGTTCAATGGAGCGAGCGGTTTTCGTAGAGAAAGGTTGAATTGAAGTGCGAGAAAGAGCGCTTTTGATGTCGACCGCCGCACCGCACCTCTAATAATCCACAAAATGCCGCCTTAGACTTCAAAGACGCATGCTGCTACTGTCGTCATCGCCACTAATTTCCAACCAAAAACAGTACTTCTTCTATCCTTCTCCTCCCCCTCCTCTTCCTTCTCCCCTCCTCCCCCTCCTCTTCCTTCTCCTCCTCCTCCTCCTTTTCCTCCTTTATCTTTTCTTTCTCCTCTTTCTCCTCCTTTTCCTTCTCCTCCTCTTCCTCTCCTTACTTCACTTCCCCTTATTTTACAATTTCATTATTAATGAGTACATTTATATTTGGTTTATGCTTATATATAGGTCGCATATTTACCTTTGTAATAAGAGCTTTATTTATTGGTTTACCTGCATGATGGATAAGATTCAGGTAAATGAAGTCATATGCAATTATAGTGTCACAAAATTAAGGTAAATAAAGGTATATATCTAACTTTAATCACTGGTTAGCATTCTATTATTATGTATCATTTCTGATAGATAATTTAATTATCAATTAAATTATGAAAATTACCTGAGGATATGCTAAATGAACTTTTAAAAAATGAATCTTGCAATTATCAATCAGTCGTTCGGATATCCTAATTTATGTGAACTATATGCTTAATTAGTAATTGAATATTCAAGTAATAGGCTTAATAGTATTAAAATGCTAATTATTGAAAATGTTTTTTTGTTTTTGGCCTGAGAGCCAGGAATTCATTTTATAATTTGAAAATTTTTTTTAGATAATTTTTTGCTTCTTCAGTCTATTATTCATCAATCTCTCGTTCCATCTTTAGACTCTTTTCTCATTAAGTGTTTTCTAGACTATTTTTTAAGTTAATTTCAAGTACTTTGCATTGTTAACAATTGATAATGATTCTTTTTTTGGTGAGGTAATAGCGAAGATAATAATAATAATTTTATCTTATCAACACCTATTCCTAAAATATTTTATTACTTACTGGAATTTTATTAAACTGTCAAATAAATTTTTTTTAATGCAAATACGCTGTTTTCATCTCTTCCACTTAATAAATTCTATTTACCATCGTAATTTGGCTTACTTACTTAGCTAATTTAATTTAACCAATAAAAAAGTGATTTTTAGTTTTGCTTAACAACAAAATTTCTTTTATATGATATTTTCGGTTGTGCTTTAAATTTGAGGTTAATGATTTTTTTATTTTGCTTAATAATAAGCCTTATTTACAGAGCAATTTTCTTTTCTTTTTAGTCATTAAAAAAAATCTTTTTTTTTGTTGGGCTATGATTTATAATGTTATCTTCGTTTTATCATCTCAGGGCGAGTAGTGGTTAGTAAAATGGCTTTATAGCTTTGAAAATTTTTTTTATTTTTTAAATGAAGCGATAAGCTTCTGAATAATGGAAAACATTTTTTTTATTCAATCATTTATTTCCCTTTTAAAATTAACTAAATTTTATTCGAAAAAAATGCGCAAAATGCATCATTCAATTGAATTCTTTTTCCATTCAATGAATCGACTAAAAATTTATTTGGGAAAAAAAGCAAAAATACAATTGAATGAAATTAAATTTTCTCTTTCTTTTTTGCTTAGCAATGGAAAATTTTGTCTCACTTCTTTGAAATTATATTCTCTCTGTTATTCTCTAAAAAACATTTTTTCCTTTTTTATTTGTGTTGTGTAAAATGCAAAAATATATATGTAATGAGAGAAAGTTTTAAAATGGAGTAATGGTGATGATAATAATAATGGTGATAATGACAATGACGATGATGATAATGATGATGATAATGATGATGATGATGATTCAACATCAATAATATTTGACACTTTTTTCTCCTCTCTCCCTCTTTCTCTCTCCCTCCCTCTCTCCCTCTTATTTCGCTATCATGTATTTTTATCACATTTATTAATTTCTTTCTTTTTTATTTTCATTTTTTAAATAAATTTTTAAAAAAGTGCGAAATTTTTATCGTCTTTCTAGATGTGGTTGATTATGATAATTCATTTTCCTAATCAAACTAAAAAAGAAATCATCCAATATATTATTATCGATATGATAATTCATCCAATTTTATCAACCGATCAAAATTTTCAGCTCAAACAATCCAATCGATCAATCGATCGATCCATCAATCTCTATCAAGTCATCCTATTCATCCCATTTAATTTATCCAGTCTCGTCTCCTATTCACTTCTCCAAATAGACCAAACCGATCGACTTGAAATTATTCATTCATTCATTCTTGAATGAACGAATGGGCCGCATTGTTGGAAAACTCGTTTCGGTGCTTCTCTTTTGATGTTTCTCTTCATCCCACAAAATAGCTCTCTCTGATCGGTCCCGCCAACACAAATTTTTTTTTTTATGAAAGAATTTAACAAATAAAAGATTGCATACTGAGCCGCAAAGTTTCTTCCAACTTTGAAGATGTTTACAATTGGATGACAATTGTATTTCGATTTTTTTCTTTTCTCTCAAAAATCAAATAGTTTACATCAGAATCATCTTCATCAGAATCTACATCAGAATCTGCATCAGAATCTTGATGTTTCTTTCAAAATTTTGAATTTTTTTAAATTGTGCTGTTCTTCTGTAAGTGCTTCAAGTTTTTCGCACCCATATGTTATTTTGAATTCGAATATTTTTGAGTTATATTTGAAATTTTATGGATTCATAAATTTTTTCAAATTGAAATTGGAATTCTTTTGCTCTCCTGAATTTTAATGAATTTGTCTAAATTAGATAAAATATTAAAATTTTACCTAAAATAGCTTTAAAAAAAAATTCATTTAAGTTGTAAAATTCTCGGCTTATTCGACTAGTTAATTTAAAATTATGATTATTAGTCTTAATTCAATTATAACAAGTTATATATGATTTTGGTTTTATATCAGGCTTATTACCCTGAACAATTAGTTATTTTGTTGAACATTTTTATTTTCGTTCTTAATGTCTATTCCTTTCGTAAACGATTCGAGAATGGTATAATTTTTGCTGTAGATTTCATGGATGGATGTATGGCTTGGCCAAATATGGCTTTGGAAAGTATCCTAGAAGATGCATTAGCCTTAAAAGCTTTCAAGGAATGGTTCAACGATGATAGCACGAGATTAATTGATTCGATCGATTTATACTTTGCTATCAAAGCCTTCAAGTATATCAATTATTTTTATATTTTATTATAAAAAATTGTAAAATATTTAAATTATAATTTTAAGAAATTTCAATTTGACACAAATTTTGAAAATATCAATATGAGAGAACTTGAAAAGAGCTTATCATATAAATTCTCGAAAATTTTTCTATTCCTAAAAATGTTTTTATTTATTGATTCGAACAATATATCATTGATGATAATACATTTGCATGTAGGAATAAAGTTAATAGCTAATAATTATATCCTTGATGTCAAGCTATCAATTGTTTGTTCTATTGATTATAAATTATTGATAATTTAAAAATTTCCTCATTTTCAAAGCAAAGAATTTAGTGTGTTTATCGGTTGCCATCTTGATTAATTATTAAATTAAATTAAATTAATATTTCTTTCGTTTAATGAGTAAATTAAATCTTATGAAAATTAAAACATTTTCATAACACTTGAAATAGTTATTAAAAATGACAACCGACAAATATATTAAATTTTTTAGTTTACAATCTTTTAAAACATCCATTTTAAAGATTGTTGATAAGCAAAGATTAATTTTAGATTTGAACAGCAAACAAATTAAAAATCATTCCGTCGTAATTTCCACGCAGTAAAATTTGTTTAAAAAAAGAAAAAGAAAGTAAAGTGAAATTAGAGAACAGTTGTTAGTAGAAATGCTAAAAAATTGATAAAATTTTGCTTATAATAAGCAACAATACGTAAAAAGTTTTATAAAAATTTATTTTTATTTTTTAAAATATTTGTAAAAAAACTTTTTTGCCACAAAAGACATTTCGGTGTTTAAATTTAAATTTAAATTTAAATTACAAAGATTTTTATTAATTTGAAAATTCTCACATGCTAATTCTTTTAAAAAATAAGGGAAAAAAAACGGAACTTTTGATTCATATTTTATACCAATCAGATAAATTTGCATAAACCATTTGAATAATGTAGAAAATTTTGTACTGATTATCGTCAAATGCTTAATTATCGCAGCAGTGGAATCTTTTTGTCTAAAAATTAATATTCGATAATTGATTAATTAATTGAATTGGTTAATTAATTAATTAAAAAAGTTAATTAATTTTTTTACATTTATAGAAATTTGATTGAACATAATGATCCAAAATGTGCCGAAATAGCATGCAAAATACATCGTCGATATATCAGGTTTTTTTTTTAAAAAAGTATTATCTCCAGTAATATTTCAGTTGAATTTCACGTAGCACGTATAACCCTATATGGCACGTGAAATCACTTAAATTCTAAATTATGCAAAGAAACATCACGTAATATCTCAGATATTTAATTACGATTTATTGCAGTATACGCAGTGGTACATGTACATTCCTTCCGGATGTTATCAGAAGAGAAATGTCGGAACGGATTCATGCATTGTCCGCAAGTAAATTACCTCATGCAAATCTATTCGAGCCTTGTCAGGAGGAATTATTAGCATATTTACGCAAGCAGTATTCATGCTTTATTCATTCCGATCATTTTCATAATGTACGTATTTATTTTGAATATTTCATATTGATAAACGTAAATATTTATTACTCACTTATATATGTCTAAGTTAGGTTTAGAATGTTACAGTTTTTATTACGAGTAATGTAGTTTGCAAATATAAAAATTAATTGATGTTTTGTTGATGATTAAGTATTCATGATGTTTTCAGTATAGGAATCTAAAAATAAACATTATCAGGTATTTCATCCAGATTCATCTAGAAAATTTTGATAATAAACTAATTAGTGTCCGGATGATAGAGAATTTCATCATTGTATTATCATTGTTTTTTGGTTGAATTGAATTTTTCTTGATTAATAGAAGATCCAGAGAAAAATTCAACTAGTGAAATAATTATAAGCCTAGAACAGAGGCCTCTAATATTTTCGAATTATTGAAAATTGAAAGTAAATTTAAAAACAATTGAAATTGTTTGTGAATCATTTTTTTAGTAATCAATTTTTATGATATAAATAATTCTTTTTCTGTCATATTTTCAAAAAATTAATTGGATTTAATTAGACAAAATTGTATATAATAACAATTTTAATTACATATTAATTGCATTTAATCGTCTGTAAGTTTTGAAATCTTTTTCTCAACTTTGAGAATCATTATTCTATCTATCGTAAATTATCGGATCCGATCATTTTATCTGATAGTTTAGATTGCATACTTTCCGCCAAATTATAAGACTAATTTTACTATTAATTATTAATATTCAATTTGAATATTAATTTTGCATTATTCTTCATTCTCAGCTGCTAAATCAAAATGCGGAAATTATTGAGCCAGCAATAATTTTTGCATCTGATGAAAATGATCCGATAGTTTCATCGACCGGATGTCATGCATGTGCTTCAACAAGTGATGATATTTCCATACGATTCGGTGGTCGAAATTCAATCTGGAAAAAGTATATTAATTAATTATTTTCAATATATTAAGCTTTAATATACTAAATTATGTCAGAACAATTTTTGCATAATTTCAAGAAAAAAAAAATGCCGAAATTTTAAAATGTTTTATATTTCATTGATTTTGTTTTGATAATTAATTTCAAGTTCAGATTTTTATATAAAAATATGACTATATTTTAATTTAACTATACAATACAAAATGTCTATGAATCAATTTACAGCAAATTTTAGGTCAAAACTACCAAGACGAAATGTTACCGTACAAAACGTAAGTAAACGTGATTCACGTGATTCTATAACATGTAGCGCTATTTCAAGTGAAGATAGCGGAAATAAACGAAGTAATTCAAAGCGTCATTCGGAACGATTACCATTACAAAGAGTTCGTGGAGTATGTAATTAATTAATTCTTATTTATAATTTAATAATTGATATATATTGCCTACTAGCAGTTCCGAATAATTATGAAATTAATTAATCCATTTATGATATAAATCTTATTAATTTGCTTATCCATTTATTTATTTGGATTCTTCATTCTATATTAGTAATTAAAATTGACATGATGATTTTATGTTATCAGTAAAGAAATGAATTTAAATTTGATAAAATTTTTAAACTACAATTTTGAGATATTTATATTCTTTTCATGTTTTGAAATATTTATGAAATAGCTATTTAAGTAATATGCATTTTTAAACTAAGCAAAATAGAAATGTTTATGTTTGGCTATTAAATTTTTGGAAATGCTAATAATTTCATTCTTACCTAAATTCAGCAGTACTGATTCTTGAATAGAACATTTTTTTGCTTTTTGAATTTTTTTTTTTTAAATCTTACATCGATTTATTTTTATCACATAAAATACTTTTAAAATAATAATTGTAACATTGAAATTTGCATTTTAATTTACATTTAGATTTGTTGATTCCTAAAATTCGCATAATTTTTCTTTTAATTCATCAAAAATTTTGTTGATAAAATGATGAAAAATTAGAACTGATAATGATAGAAACAAAAAAAATGTTGATTTTTTTTTTTTAGCATCAACAGCAACAAGTATTACTTACCTGTCCACCAGATGGTAGCGATTTTAAGCATCAACGTCCGGAAGAAAGAGAACGATTTTCGGAAATTTTACGTTGTAAATTAGATAAAATTGCTTATCGTTTGGAGCAATATAAACATGAAACTGGAATTGAAATATTTGCCAGGTTTGTTCAACTATCTTCTCTTTCTTCTGTTTTTTAATCATATTATATTAAATTTTAATTTTATAAAATGATGGATGAAATTATTTCCTTAGCTTAGAATGTTTAAAATTTTACTTTTATATGTTATACCTATTGGTAATTCTAGATGAAGTAATATCATAAGTACTTTCCTATTTTTCTTTTACTCATTCTATCATTTTGTGATTCGTTATATAGATAGAATTTAAATATTATCACTTTAATTTAATTTCCATATAGAATTCCGATTTAAATTCTTTTAGTTCTTAATTATAGAGATTTGGAACAGCTAGCAATAACAACAGAAGGAAATGATGAAGTTGATTCAGTGATAAGCAATGATTCGTTGGATAAATATGAACAACGAATGAATGCTGAATATGATATGAATCCTCCGAAGGAAGAAAAACGTCGATCAAGTCATTTTTTTTTTCAAAATCTTCAAAAATCTATGAAAAGTTTATATTTGAACAAATAAAAATTTCATTCTCCAATAATAATAGCCCGAAAAGAAATGAAATACAAATAATCACAATTACCGTAGTACTATAATCATACCAAAGCATAGGCATGAATATTATCATAATGAATCGTATGGTATCTATATTTCGATAAATAAAAATTTCATGTTCCAATAATAGCGACCTTAAGGAATGGAACACAAATATCATTGTTACGGTATTACTATAATCGAAATGCCAAAAAATCACAATATGAATATCATAATATGAGTAATATATAGCACCAACACCGTAGTAATAATTTAATTTCTCATTTTTATTTTTTTCAGTGTCCGCTTCACCGATACGTTTCACAAATACTTTTCATGTTGATAGTATGTCAAATCCATATGGACGTCATGGTTTTGCACCACCTCCTGGTGGTGTTACATTGAAGAATTACCGTAACTGTGCTACAAATCATGGATTAAACAGTTTACGCAGTACAACGCCATTATCCAGGCAAATGAACTTTTCTCGATAATTTAAGAATTTTCCGATGTATTTAATATCTGTCTAATAAAAAAATCAAGTTTTTCACTATTAAAATTATACTGCGTTTCTAGCAATGACTACGGTGGACATCGATATTCAGATAGTTCCGGCTTCTGTAGTTCCGAATCAGCAAATATCATCAATCGTGCAGCTCTTTTCGAGAAAGCACGTCATATGGCAATGTCTACGCAAACTACTTCTTTTCCACAATGTATGTTCGAGAAGTTATATATTTATCTTATCATAAATTCAAATATATCTGATATAATTATCAGTATTAGCAACTTTTTCAGAAAAAAAATTGTGCATGATTAATAATATGGAAAATTGTTGAATTTCAGAGAATTTTTTTCTGAAAAGAATCTTGAAAAAAAAATTTTTATTTTTTTTTAGCATGCAGCGAAGCATCAACTAGCAGCTTCTACTACTATTCATTTCCATTTGAGCAACAAGAACAGCGACCATCGTTTGTGTAAATTTTTTTTTTGTTTATCAATTATGCTTCTGATAAAGTGATAAAATTTGTTTTAATTTTCATCTTACTGATTATTTTAGCAGTAACTATTATCCAAAAACGAAGCAATTAACGATTTCTTACAAGGAAGAAAATGCGGAAGCACCATTTGTAGCCAAGTTGGAAATGCATGATATTACATTTCGTGAATTTCGTCGATGTTTTGGTATCTCATCAAGAACAACCAAAAGGTAATTTTTATATGAAATAGACAAACTTAGTGCTGAGAATAGAAACAAGACAGCATCTGAATTCATAACAGTAATTGAATCATCTAAATAAATAATAGAAATATCAATAAAAGCTGAATTCATAATCACAGTTACGACCATCTAAATAAATAATAGACATAGCAAAAAGAAAAAATCTGAATTCATAATCATCATAACTACGACTATTTGATTGAATAAATGATAAGATACTAAACGAATATATACGATTAGAAAGTATACATTTAAGCAAAAACAATTGATATCACAACTATGATTGATAGTGAGAGATTTTAGTTTTTAAAAATAGAATTCAAAATTTTTCTTAATCAAATTTTATTGCTATTTTTTCATTTTTCTCGAATTCTGAATACGTTAGTTAAGTTGAAGAAAATTAATCTAAATTTAAAAAAAATGAAAGAAAATGAACTTTCATGTTCCAGGTTTTTTTTCAAAAGTGATTGTGAAGATTGTTCGGCACCTTATCAATGGACAATAATTGATGATGATTGTGCCGTACTGCCAGTATTTGAAGGTCGAATAACGGCGGAATGTCGAAGTTGTTCAGAATCTGATTGAATGATCAATTTATGCCATAAAAAAATATTTTGTGATTCTTATGAGCTTAATCTTTATCATTTAATAATTCCAGAAAACAGTATCAATTACGGGAAAATCCTCTAAATGAAATGAATTCTTTTGTTTTAATTTTTCATTTTTTCCGGATTTCTTCTTGAAAAATCCCGAAATCTATAGAAAACTTTAAAAGAAATGACTCCTTTTTTTTCTTGGCTATTACTATATTCTTTTTGTATATATTGTTTTACGTACTGATTGGAACAAATGTTGTCTTTTTCCTGAATCTTTCCAAAAAAATTTTAAATAAATTTTAAAACAAAATCGATTAATACATTTCTTCAAAATTATTTCATCACGATGTATATTATCATTGTAAATTCAATCATTTAAAATAAGCCAATTTAAACGATGGTATATTAATATCTATTTCTTACATATATAAAAAGAAAAAAAAAAGCATTGTGTTTTGGCAGATCCAGTTGTCTTTTCGACCAATTATCCTCTGATGATTCGTACATTAATCGGTGATACTTTTAAAAATCAATGCAATTACGTCAATATTAGTAAATTTATTTTTCACTATATACCAGATTTAGTCATATCATCTTTAAACCTTAGAAGTTTAGCTCAGTCGAATAATTGATAAGGAGTAGTAAACAAAAGAAAGAAATAATGTTTGATAAGATTCAACAATGCAAATCTCTTTATTTCTTCATATCTAGCAGAATGAAATTAGATATAAAGCAAAGTTCTGAAAATTCCGAGCTAGATCATTTCACTTTGTAAGATTTTATAGAAGATGCAATGCAAAGGAAGAAAGGAACTAGATCTAAAATGTATATGTGATGTCTGTGTAGTATAAACATCTCCCGCCTCAAAACTCCCCCGGGAAATACTGCCGTGTATATTCCAACGCTTCTTACAACATCGACAACCGTATTTCTAATTCGTGCTTGCGGGTATGATTATGGGTTTGAGCTCAGTTAGCTAAAGGGAAATCGTGATCGAAAATACCAACTGGATATTCTTTTTCTCTCTATCTCTACTTCCTCCTTCCAATCGTTTTCTCTATTCTTTGTTCTTGTTGTTGCTGTGGGAAAAATGTAAAGAAAGAAAGAAATTATAAGAAGGCATAATTGTGACAAATAAGATGAAAAAAGAGATATTGATAGGATACAGGTTTAGTAATGTAAAAACTTGACAGAAGGAAATGTGCAAATGTAGGAGAGAAAGAACTATGAAGAGGCATTCAGTGAAATACACAAAAATGAAAAAAGTAGTGAAAGAAACTAGATAATTCACGCAATAAGTTAACAAAATTCTCGGTTTTCCTTTATTATGTAATGACTGATCAACTAACAATTTGGCGACAAATGACATCCCATAATGAATCATCGCAATTGTCGTAAATCTCTTTATCAAGTTTCGTAATTACGTTGTCGTTTAGTGAAGAGCAGACAGAGAAATAAGCATGGACACTGACGGACACATATCATACTATTTCCATATTTTTTTTTGCTCCTGCACCTGCAGCATATTCCATACTATTTTTATTTTCATCCATAAGAGTCAGATCAAGTTTAAGAAACTATGGTTGATGTGCTAGAGGAAAGTTCAATTGTTGAATTATTTATTCAATTGCTTGTGACAGATTGAACCAAAGGTTCTCAGTTGGGGGTTGAGAAACCAATGCTAAGTGCAGTTAGGAATTAGGAGAAAAGTGCTGGAGATTTCTGTAGTGGATTGAAAATTTCCTTCAATTGATGAAAATTCATCGTATTTTAGGGAAAATTTCATTTTAAATTAATTCCCAAAAAATGACCAAAATGTGAGTTTTTTAAAACAAATTCAGATTTTGAGTTCCTATTTGATTTCATGTTAAATTCAATCGCTATTCCTAATCAACAATCCTCGCAGCGAGAATTTGCAGTATGAACAATTTGTTGCTATTGAAAAATATTTTTGTATATACTTTTTTTTCTCTCAGTTATTTACTCAAATTTAGTCAATTTATTTGAATTGATCCAAAACTGCAAATGAGCTCAAATTATCCATTTGATTAGAAATTATTTCTAGTAGGATCGTTTAATTTTAAATTATGACGGCGATTTTTTTCTTCTGTAATTCTCGATCGCGCATTAATTTCAGGAAAAATTAGCTCCAATTCTGTTTGACTTTAAAATTCTAAGAACAATTTCTTTTCAATTTTAAATTAATTCTTATTACATTTAAAGGTAACTTTAAAGAAAATCACTTTTTTGTTTTGTCTCACTTTAGATAAATTCAGCTGGCGATTTCTAATTAGTCTTTAAATCCCATCGATAGTTTTTTTCTTTGATTTCATTTTTTTACTTATTAAATTTAAATCCGAAATTAAGTCTAGCTTTCCACTTGTCCAGATCAATTCCAGTGAACAGTTCGATTAGTAATAGATAATAGATTTCTCCTATATCCTTTAGTAATCGAATCGGTTTTAGAATTATCCTTGGTAGAACTTAAACGATAGAAAATTTATGGATTTTTAATTCGTGATCTAAAAATTCCAGTTTCTTTTTTCAAAATTAAAATTTAATAACCAAAAACTTAATTACATTACTGAAAATGCCATCATGTATTATAATTGTATTATGTAGCGAATGTTTTTTTTGTTTTTATCTTAGATCAACAAATATTTAGATTTTCTAAATAAAGATATTCTTTGATTGTTGACTTTGGGAAGCTAAGAAAATTGTTATTTATTCGAGTATTCCATTCTGCCCGACCAATTTTTCGGGCAGAATAAATAAGAGAGGAAAGAAAAAAAACTTTAGAGTAATAAATGGTCGGATGTTGAATTTTTTCTCATTCCTGAAAAAATGATCAGTCAATTTAATGTGATTAGTTAGATTCCCAGCTGTGTTATCATCTTGTAGAAATCATCATAAGTCACCCGACAAGTCAATTTATCTTTACTATCATTTTTTTTTAATGTGACATTTCAAAATAAGCAAATTACTGGAAAAATTTCCAACATTCGTCTATAAATATTTTGATAATATTAAATGTTAGCAGGATTTCTTACCTTTGTATCGTCATCTCATTCGAGAAGAATTTAATTTCGGCCATTATTTATTCTAAAATTTTGAGTGATTGTCGAGATGATAAGTTTTATTTAATCAAAAAATCTGGTCCTATCGGAAAACATTATTATCTATTCATCCATTCATGTCATTATGTACTGATTATCAACCACTGTAGATTAGATTGTTTAAATTAATGTTGAATTTTTATGCTGTTTTAGAGAATGCATTCCGCTACAAAAAATCCGGAGAAACAGTGAAACATTTTTCCTGTTTTCCAACGATTGGATATTACTTTTGAACCGGTTATGAATGCAATAAACGGTTTCTCTATTCTTCCAAATGGATTCGATAATTTGATCAATGCTATCGATTTAGTTAGCGCGACACTCATTGATAGTTTGGATCAATTAAGTAAGGTTAGTAATGATCGCATATTTATTTATATTTAATCAGTTCTTAGAATCTTGAAAATGATCGAAATTTTTGGGAAAAATATATCAAGTGATTACTATTTTTGTTAGCAATGTTTTACTTCCTATAGCAGTTTTTTCCTGATTTAAATTCAATTTTTTTGGTATAATTTCTAATAATAAATACGATATGCAAGTATTGTATTTAAAGAAATTTTTATTGGGAAGACAAGACAAGATCAAATTTTAGCAATTAGTGCGTGAAATTTATTTATAAACAATGAAAAATTAACTTGTTGTATTCCTATGTAGAAATATTTTTATAATTTGAATATAAGATGAGTTAAAAAATAGAGCTGCCATTTGGATATTTGAAAATTACGAATCTACCTTGATTGCATTCAATATTTAGCCATGTGAAGCATGTTTGCTATGATTTGTCAAGTTGGAATCGTAGTACTTTTCACAGACTTCGATTTAGATATTTCGAATTATTGCGATATATTGAAATTCAACTCTCTCAAAAATCAAAAATTTCTAGAAATGTAGGAAACTTCGGTTTTTAATGAGGACTATTTAATTGTTTAGTATCGCGTTGCTATCTTCCTAAGTTATAATTATTATTAATTAGAAGATCAAGATTTATAATCCAACATTTTGTTATCATAGCATTTCTCAAATTTATCTGAATAAATGATTTCCAAATGATAATTTTGATTTCGATTTTCAAATTATCTAAAAAAAAGAGATAATTCTAAAATTCTAGATATAAAATCGTCTCTTTCATATTGGAATATTATATCAGTACTATCCGAAATTTCTTGTAGCAAGCCTACACTTGAATATTTGCTAATTCTGAAATTGTTTGTAATTATTTCTTAAAAGCGTGATACTATAGTATTGTTTCCATTTTATGATGTCCAATTTAGTTGATGCATAATTATGCAAAGCTTCAAGGGCCTAGCGGATTCAATTTAACAAAACTATATGTTGTATAAGGCTTAGCTAAACAATCTAGAAATGAACAACATTACATATCATTTAACAATAATTTCATTCTTTCTATTAATTAAGTTATCATAACACCAATTTCAAAAAGCATTAGTATAGTTTCTTCAAATATGCTAATATTAATAAATCTTATTTTAATATTATAGAGTGTTATATTTTCTGTTAAATATAATGTTACTTATAATGTTATTATAATGTTATTTAATAAATATATATAATGTTAATATATATTTATTTTAAAGCCTTCTTTTCTTTAATTTATATATTTGCACAAGTCATCTAATTATCAATACTTTATTATTTGAAAAAAAAAATGTGGTAAAGCATTATTTTAAAGTTTATAGTATAAACCAAATTATACTGTTTTACAATCAATACCTTTTCAGGATCAAATAATTCATTTTTTCCAATAAATTCATATTGAAGTTTAATAAAAATGTTGCAGATTCGCCAGGCATTATTTACATATGACAATGGAAATGATTCAGAAGATTGCACGATCATTCTTCAGGAGCATACAAAGTCTTTAATCGAACAAATGGATTCAATTACAGAAACATTGAAAAGCTCACGTGATATCATAGCAAGTAGTCATTTCAGTGATAACTATAACAGGTTCTTAATTTTCTATTTAATTAGAAAAAATTAAAATTTAACAAATTCAAAATTCTTTTCATTTGTGAATCTGATCCATTCTGCAATGCGAGTATGATTTAGTTGGTGTAATAACGAATATTGAATACATAAGAAATCTAATGAATTGAAAAAATCGACATTTGATATTATTGATCGCTACGAAAGAATGTGTGCATGGTCGTGCATAATATATGTTATATTATAATACGGAAATATGTTATAAGAAGGGAATATTTTCGATATTAAATTCAATAACTTCTATTTATTCTTATTTTTCAAATATCATTCCCAGCTGATCTACTTCATGTTTCCCTTATTTTATGATATTTTTTATTCTTCCGTTATTAACTCATATTATGCACGGTTATGCACTCATTCCATAAACTCTATTTGAAAAGGTCACAGAACTTTGATCTTTCTGAAAATTCGCATATTCATAAATAAACATATTTGAATCATATCATACAATATAATGTTTTTGGATATATAACAGAATCGTAGATTATCTAAAAATAGGATGGAATCAGCTGCGAATAGTTGGGACGTCGCGATGCTAAATTTCGCTAAAGAAAGTCCCGACAGAAATAACGACGAAATTTGCGAATCAAATGATGGAAGTGATGAAAAAACTGGAATGAATAATGATCAGTTGCATAATGATATTAATGAAAAAAGTGAAAAAGGTGAAGATCTCGAAATTACAGAAGGAAACATTGAACAAGAGAAAGACAAAGTTAAATCAGTTAATGCTGAAACATCTGATGACGATGAAATAGTGGAATTGGTAAGTTCGATAGTTTTTTTTAGATGCTCTTTTTCTTGCTTTTGAAAAATATTTTGTAATAAGAGCTTTTTTATTTTTATAAGAAAAATTTTGACTATATCATTTTTTAATTTTTTACTTTTGAATTTCAGTAATGTAAAATTTGGTTATTTACGTATTAAATAATATGAAAAATAATTTGGTGAGAATAAACAATTTAAATTAATTATTTAAACCATTAAAGTTGATAGAAATATTTAGAATAAAGCTTGTAGAAACCCAACAAAATAAAACCAATATTATTGTTGATTATTTTTTATTATACTGGCATCCGTCAAATTTTTCGAAGTGTTAATATGAAATAGTCTTAAAATATATTTATACTTCTGTTGAACAAGGCAAACCTTATCAATTGATAATGCAATTTAATGAATTAGATTGCTTTTTTAGATTTCGTCTAATTTTTTTGTTATTAGAATTCAGTTGGTATTTTATATGTTGCATTACGTTCCTAGAATGGATTTCAATCTAATAGAATTTCATTGATAAGCTATTTTTATTTCATCTCTTATTTTTGTCATTTCGGTGATATTCAGTGAGCCTTTTGCGATTTCCGCAACTTCTGCTTACTCGCCAATTTAATCAACAAATTTTAATGAACGATTTGATAATTGATTCAGCAAAACTGGTAGAATTGATAATAGCAATATATTTTACATATATTTCAGGCATATTTTTCTTATTTGATTACACAATGTTTGGTTTTTGTTTATATCAGTTTCTTCAAATATTTGCATTTTAAACATAAATATGCTTAACAAATTCTATAAATTAATAGGCATGTGTTAAATTTTCCTCACTATTGTCAAGTTTTATGGGATAAATTACCAATAATTTTAAACTGAGTGCTGTAAAAGTTAAACAATCACAATTTCTGGATTCATCCAAATGAACAAAAAGTTTTCGGGTTTCTGGATTTATCCAAATAGAAAAGAAGTTTTTTTATATGTTGAAAATATTGTTTTTAAATATCTTAATTATATAATATTAATTCATAATTCGAGCAATGAAAAACTGACAGTTGTGGAGATGCTATTAATTGAATCCATCGTTTTATGGACCTAAAATCTCATTATATTCAGAAATATATAAATATTATTCCAGGATATTGATACTACTGAGATTGTTGATCGGTGCGATTTATCGAAATCTGCTTTTCTTCGGAGCAGCTCAGAACGAGAAGTCTTTGACAGAGGTTGGTTTTTTGCTTTGGGTGATAAAAATTCATTTGGAAGTTTGTCCTATTCATGAATTATTGAGAAAACATTCGGAGAAAATTATCGCAATAAATTTCTTTCACCTGTATTTTGACAAATTTTTTTATTTTTAGATGGAAAAAAAGACATAGGGAAAGAACTTGTAGACTTTATTGGTGTTGAAGATTTCACCGAAGAAGATTTGAAAGTAAGTTACAATGGGAGTGGATTAAATCTAAAAACTGATTTAAAATTATAAATATAAGGTATCTGTTTTAAAATGAATGGTGAGAAATATCAACCAGTAAATGCCGCTTGAGATTAATTGGTAATAATAAAGAAACCTTATTATCTGATTTCACTAGTATGATTTAAACCTATGCGTAATAATAGCGAAGACTTTATTATCTGACTTCACCGTGTGACTTAGACTCTTCGTTATGTAATAATAGATCCCAGCTCCAGAAAATTAGTTTAAAATTAAAGTTTGATTGCATTACTCCACTTAGTTTTATATGACTTCTTAAATATTGCAGGAAAATAACAGTTGTATCAATAAAAATTAAAATAATAATAGTTTGTGAGAGGGATTGGAAATATTTCTTTTCGAAGTTTTTTTCCAAAAACGACAAATTTGTAAAGATATATATTAAAGAATTAATTATATAAAAATCACCTGATTTTATATACTGATTATTGCAGGTTTTAAAACAACATGATGTCTGTCCGTCATATGTCGAAGTGATACAGTGTGACAGGGATCCAGAACTTAGGGCGCTGATGGATTCTATACAAAAGGTTTTTTTTGAACTTGTATTTCGATTAAAGTTTTACGAAGTATCATAAAATAATCAGTGGTATTATTCTGAAAAATTTAAAAAAGAAATGTTGACATATTTGGAAGCGTGATGTTTCGGAGAAATACTAATTCTATTAAAGAATGATTCTTTCTACATTTGGTTATATGTCAACTTAAATTATGTAATTCAGACTTTGTATGAGGACTCCGATGAAACGCTTACTTCTGATGGGTCAAATTCCGAGGGCGATCTTCTGTTGCGGGCTGGTATTATTTTACTTGAAAATGAAGAACAAAAGACGTTAAACTATAAATCATACACACATGGCAGTTCCGTAAAAAGTGCTATGGATGGAAACGCACAGGAGTATGACTATATTGAGACGGATCATAGTGAAGTAGGTTTGTCTCACTGTAAAACAAGGTATTCAGAATTTATGCAAAGAACTATTAAAGCCGTATCATCACGAAATCCCGTTTATTATGTCACTGCATTTCTCCGTTGTTAATACGCTTATTACGAAAAAAAAAAGCTTGTATATAAACTTCATCAAACTTTTGCTTTCCTCGAAGTATATTTGCCTGGATATTATCTGGGAACGGAATACTTGCTGGATAAAGGGCAACATATATCTGGTATTGAATTTGCTAATTCAAACATAAAATATTCAGTAATATAGATGTATAAAAAGAGGTCATTTGTTGTTGTTCTTGTAGACCATAAAATTTTAACATCAGTTTCTTTTACTGATTTTCTTATTTCTAAGAATAATATGAAGGAAGACGAAGAATTCAAGGAAGATGAGGAAATGTCATCTCATTCTGGCTCGGAAATCAAACGCGAAAAGCTTTATGACCGAAGTATAACGACGGACGAACCAGAGCGAAACGCAGTAACTAATAAGTAAGTGTGCTTTTTTTGACATATTGCATTTTTTCTGTAGTAAAGGAGTTTTAGAAATTACTGATTTTTATAAGAAAATAACCGATGTTTTTTAAATTTTCAAAAAATTCACTGAAATGGGTAAATTGTTGTATTCCAGGCTAACATATAATTCAGATGCGGTTGATTGTGCTAAAGGTGAAACTTCAAATGATGATAACTCATCGAAAACAGTTTGTTATTATCTTATTTTTAATCCTTTTAAATAGCCGATATTAATTGGTGTATTATTGTTGAAAAGAAAATAATTTATTTGATATCTGCGGAAATAGAAAAGACATTAGTCCATGAAGGAATAAAAGGACCGAATGTAGGAGAAAGTCTCTATTCAAAAGAAAAGGAAATGCAAGATATTTTGAAATTAGGAACTAAGTATTTCTAAGTAACATTATTAGAATATTGGAAGAAAGGGAATATCTGCTGCTTGTAAATGTTTTATCCACAACATTGTGGATAAAACTTATTTCGCAGTGATTTCGCAGTGAATACTAATAATAAATAATAATGAAGAATTTGCTGGATTAACCTAAATTTTCTTACTAGAGCTACCTTCTGCCTCAGTATGTTATAGTGAGTTCTGTCAATATTTTCAATTTTCATGGAGATCAAAATAGTTAGCGAGATTTTAAAAGCTTAGATAGAACGCTATCGTTTCTTCCCCAATTCAGGTATTTAAATCGATAAATGCCAAATATTGTTAAATATTGTCGTGATTATAGGTGTTTGATTTATTGCGAGTTTTATTTATTATATTGAAGTAGTTTATTATGTATGACATTAGTGATCAATGTAATATTTAATTCTTTTTTGTTATAATATGATATTGTGGTTATATTTTCTTGAGAAAAAATAGAAGTGATAAAATATGATATTTCAATGCCTTTTTCTTTTTTAGAATGACCTTTTCAAAAAAGATCATCTTCTAAACAAACGTTTATTACTAAGTGATAGTGAAATGGAATCAACTGATGACGAGGAAGGAAAAAAAGCACAAGAAAATATAAGAAATATCGGAGAAGATAAGAGAAAAGGAAATAGGAAGTAAAGGGTTATTTGGAAATTGCCACTTCCTTATTAGATCCATATATGGTGAAAAAAAATCAATGATTTTTTAAATCAATTTAACTATGAAATTCTAGAACACTCGTCATCATAATTTTACGATTAATTTTGAAGTATTTGTTGAAATCTAATTCTCATCTTATTTTGTAGACGAAAACAAATACATTCTTCGGATTCTGAAGCTTCCATCAATACTTTGCAGTCAGGTACTGGTGATAGTATGGTTTCTGAATCAATTGATGCCGACAGTGATATTGAATTGCCCGATTCGAGTGATGAAAACGAAAGTAAAACATCGCGTAAAAGCAAAAAGACACGTGCAAAGTTCGTTTGTTTGCTTATTCTCCTTTCTTGCGTTATTATTTTCTTATTGATTTGTATGAAGTGTGTTGTTAAAAAAATTTTCGGAAAAAATTTAATTTCATAACAAAATTGATCCATATATTTACGATTCAGTTTACATGTTTTTTAGAAATTTTTTGATACCTTCAGATTGAAACGAAAGCGTGTTGAGATTGATGATGATGTCGAAGACGAAGATGAAGGTGATGGTGCTGGTAATATATCAGAAGATCTAGAAACTGATGAGATAAGTAAAAAATCTTCAAATAAAAGAGGTGCTCGAAAAATTATGGCTAAAGAACAGTTGCAGAAGGATACGATCGACGCTGAATTGGCAGAAAAAGAACGAAGAAAACGTTTAGAAGCAAAGCAAAAAGAGGTAAAATGTTTTTTTTACCTTGACTCCATTTCTCTCTGCGATTAAACATGAAACTTTTTAGAAAATAGGAGCTCTGCAACAAGTTTAAAATTTTATTTACATTTTTTGTTCATCCAAATCAACAAATATATTTTCTTCGGTTCGTGTAATTTCATAACATTTATGAGTGAGATTCAATGTCCTTAAAATACAAAACACATGGTTTATATATGAATATTTCTTACTTTTTCCATTTTAAAATTATTTATTTTTTGAAAGTCTTTTAATTGCCTCTTAGCTTGAATTTGGTGTCATTATTCTCTTTCAAACTTAGCATATTGTCTTTAAACTACTTACTAATTATTTTTTTCGCTATGTTAATTAGACCTACATATTCATTTATATATCTGTTTTTAAAATTATGTGATGAGAAATTATATCGAGTGGTTTTTGTTGGCGACTCTTTAGATATAAACGTGTAATTTAGTTCAACGGAATCGAATTGGCAGATGGACCGGATTTAGCAACTGCGTTAAGTTCCTCATCACAGATCACGAAACATCAACGTTTGAAAAGCGTTGTTTTGGATCCTGATAAAAAAGGCAGTCCACCGTGTCCGGTATCCGTACATCCATCATTGGTCACTTTCCTCAAGCCCCATCAAGCTAAGGGTATCCAGTTTTTGTATGATAGTTCAATCGAATCACTGCAGCGATTAGAGCAAGATGGTGGTGGCGGTATCCTTGCTCATTGTATGGGTTTGGGTAAAACCTTGCAGGTTATTATCATTTTTCTGTTAAACTGACGATAGGTGATAATGATGAAAAATTAATAAGATTCGGAAATAAGCTCATCTCCCCAAAATTTTATTTCATTGCAGCCTAGGTTTTCTAAATTTTTCTTGCCATCAAAATCATTATAACTATCCAGTCACTTTTTTTAGCTTCTGCTCGACAGTAATGCAGACCCACGTACTTTAAGCATGATATTTAACTTCCGAAAGAATTTTACGATTTTCTCACTCTAATCATTTAGACAGACTTATTCGATTGTTGAGATAATAGCTGTTATATTATAAAACATGCATTTCGATATGTTTTATCAATGATATATTATGAGACGTTTAGGTGATCGCTTTCTTACACACTGTAATGATGCATCCAAAGTTGCGTGATCATCTCAAGCGAATCTTAATTATTGTGCCCAAAAACGTCGTATTAAATTGGTACAATGAATTTGAGAAATGGCTTGATAATGAAAATATCGATAGAGATTTGGCCACAATTAATGTTATTACTTTTGTTTTTCAAACTAATTTTCTAGCATTGAGTGAAGAAATAAATTTAATGATTGCTAAATATATAACTCTTCATAAGATGTTGTATTGTGTTCATTTTTCATTTTTATTTGAGATCCAGAAGTCAGTGAGGCACTTTAAATAAATAACAAGAGAAAAAAATGTAAAAAAAAGAAAGTAAGTTCATCGTCTGCATATTTATCAATATTTCTAAATATAATTCCAAAGATTTCAATTTTTCGCCTAAAATTTATGTTTATGTTTTTCTGCTGTCCTTTTTTTTTTCGTTTACACTTGTTTATAGAAACATCAATTAATTTTAACAGTAAGGTCACACATCTTTGTTAATGGGATAGTGCACAAGATATGTGGAAAGAGATTTTTATGACTTTAGAATTCAGAACTGAAATAAAAATACTTTAGAAACCTAGCACAAATCTTTCATAATGATGATACGGATGTCATTTAAAAAAAAATTGAATTTTTTTATTTCAGATTATGGAATTAGATTCCTTAAAAGATTACGCAAGCAGACGGTTAGCTTTACAAAACTGGTTCGAAAATGACGAACCATCAGTCATGATTATTGGTTATGACATGTTCAGGATCTTAACACAGGGAGATAGTGATAAGGCAAGTATAAAATGAGTGTTGAGGATTGTTCAAAGTAGTTTGCGCATAGAAGTATGTCAGTCGATTCAGAATGGAATTTTTAGGGCAAGAAAAAGATTGATGGAATGAAAAAAACGGCGAAGAATAAAAAGTTGACTAAATTGCAACCAGATTTCCGGAAATTTCTTCAGGATCCCGGTTAGTGCTGTTCTTTGAGTGTTGGTTAAGAATTAAGGCTAGAGTTGCTTTTCCAGATAATTTTTTAAATACCAGAATATTGATCTTAAAAAAATAACATAATCAGAATCGCAGCGATTTGTCATTAATTCATATTTTTATTGTTTAAATTATGCTGAAACTTGAAAATTTAGGCCCAGATTTGATTATTTGTGACGAAGCTCATAAATTAAAAAACGATGATTCAGCTCTTGCAAAAACTATGTTAAAAATTCGTACAAAGCGACGACTATGCTTGACTGGAACACCACTTCAGAATAATCTTATGGAATGTAAGTTAATGGAATATCAACATATTTTCTAATTTAACGTAAATTGAATTTTTTGACTGAATATTTTGCAAAATTGAGAAAACATATCCTAAAATTTCTGTCGTTTTCGTACTGTATTCCACTTAGTTAAAAAAAAAATAAGGAAAAATGTGATTAGATTAGCAATTGGAGATGAATCAAGATAAATTTTGAGAGCAAATAATTTTGTTAAGTGATGAATTAGTAATTTAAGATTCATTTTATATTTTATCGCAATTATTTTTCCTTATCTTTTAAGGAGAAAAGAACTAGCTTAAATTAATTATAATGTGGAAAACTTTGCTGCATTTCTGTAAAGAGATATTGAATTATATTTACTGCATTTCTGTAAAGAGATATTGAATTATATTTATAGATCACTGCATGGTAAATTTTGTTAAACCGGGTTTACTGGGTACTAAAGCAGAATTTGCAAATCGTTTTGTAAATATCATAAATCGTGGAAGAACTAAGGATGCAACGCAAGCAGAAGTTCGTCGTATGAAGAAACGTTGTCATGTTCTTTATGAACATCTCAAAAATGTTGTTGATGTAAGTTTACTCAAAAGTTATATTTTCGTTATAATTATGATGAAAGCATGATTGTATTTCAGGTACTGCTATTTCCAAATACTGATATTATAATTGTAAGATTGAACTAGTTGGTAAGATAGGAAGCATGACTAGACGTAAGATATTACACAGTTAATAATATTGTCTGGACGATTACAAGAGGTATCTCTGTTGAAGTAACTAATCATTTTCTTAATGAAATTATTGATATTTTGTATTTATAGCGTAAAGATTATCGGGTATTAACGGAAGCTATTCCTCCAAAACAAGAGTATGTGGTAAATGTTCGTTTGACGCCTCGTCAAGTATCTCTTTATCGTATTTATCTTGATGGTATTGGTCCAGAAGGTATCCTGTTAAGCAGGCGACTTCTTCCGACTATCATGTGTTATCACGTATATGGACTCATCCTATCAACTTATTGCTCATCAAATTGAACTTGAAAAAAAGGTTTTTTTCTTTTTAAATTTTAAATGGATTTTGAAAGAAAATCTTTAATTGTAAAATTCTTAACAACTGCTTCTATCACTTTTATAGTTTATAAATCTTATTACTTACAGCGCCTTTGGGAAGATGATAAGGATGAAATGGCAGATTTCATAAATGACGATGAAAGTGAAACATCATCAGATATTGATTCGGATGATGACATTATTCCTTTGTGAGTTTCAACTGTAAAGGGAATAACAGAATGAGATACATAGTTTTTATTTAAGAATAAAAAGCTCCTATGTTTCATATACTTTCTCTAAAGAAATTTCTGGAACAAACAGAACTTTTTTTGGAGTGAATGGCTCCAAAAAAAGTAGCAAAAGCAAAAAGCTTTGTATTGTTATTCAGTTTTTGTTCGTCTGGCCTACCTAAAAAAAAAAACAAACATAGCCAGTCTACTCTTTAAAATCACATTTAATTTATTTTTTAAATTAATATAGGCGCTTATTTCAAAACTTTTTATCAGTTTAATTACAATGAAATATTTCCTCAGAGACGATAATGATCAGCCTGAAACAAATAACAAGTCAGCGGTACCGGCGCGAAAGTCTCGCCGACTTGCCGGCAAAGATGCAGAAGATACCAAAGAAATCGTGCCAGAATGCGAAGGGTGGTTTACTAAAACGGGTCTAGTTATGGAAACGGATCGAAACGATTTCTCGCTTAGTAATAAGCTTATGCTGTTGGTTGAAATTATCAAAAAAAGTGAAGAGATTGGAGATAAATTGTAAGTTTTTTAGTCTTTAAGATATCTGAAAACTTCAACTGTTTTTATCCTAACAGTCCTGGATAATATCAATCCTGATGTATTTGTTTCTAAGATATTGTATCACATATTATTTTAATTTTTGCTAATCTTTTAATTTTTATGGTGTTTCTAAGCTAATTTTTTGATTTGATTTTCATTTCATATCGTGCATGTTTAGATTAGTATTCTCGCAAAGTATCGAATCAATTTCACTAATTAAACGGATGTTGCAATATATGGATGAAAATGGTGTTTGGTTTACAGATGGGCATGAAGCAATGAAAGCAGCAAACGAAACTTGGGGTTGGAAAGAAGGCCGCGATTATATGGTTCGTGCATTTTGAAAAATTATAGTTGTTTCATAATTAATTGAGATTGGATAGATATATTTTCGTTGCGTCGTCAATAACATGAATGCAAAGCTCTTTTATCAACAACAATACGGCTATTTATTGTATGTGACCTTGGGGAAAACAGATAGTGATTTTAGGTGTCAGTATGACCATTTCGTTTAATCTAGCAATTAGTCACGATGTAGATACTGAAATAATATAATTTCACCGTGCTTGACATCTTAATATTTTTGCATTTATCGACATTAGTTTACCTTTATCATTATCAAAATATAACGAATCTTCATTTACAGAAATTTCATGTAAATTGCATTGATTCATTTTCCACTTAATTTATAAATATCATCAAATATGTAGGTGATTGATGGACAGGTACAAACCAGCAAACGGCATGAAATACAAACAAAATTCAATGATCCCAACAATTTACGGTATATTTAAGCACTTTTAAAATTATCAGGAAAATTTTGCATATTATTTAAGATATCAAATTTCATTGTCGCATTGAGTATAATAATGAATGCTATCAAAAGAGTGGCATACGTCTAGCTGTTATTCAATATTTAAAAGATAGCACCCTAATCCAAATTGAGTCTTTCGACATGATTTTATCAACAAAGTAATTATTAAATTTTAATTTTCAACTTTTAGCTCTCGTCTAATGCTTATTTCTACACGTGCTGGTTCTCTGGGGACCAATATGGTTGCTGCAAATCGAGTTGTTATCTTTGATGCTTGCTGGAATCCTTCACATGATACGCAGTCTTTATTCCGGGTTTATAGATTTGGACAGACAAAACCTGTATATATTTATCGATTCATTGCTCAGGTAGTTGTTGCTTTCAAGTTCCTTTATTAAAGTTTGCTATGAAATTCTTTAATCTAGTTTAATTCGTCAAAATTTTTAAAGATCTTCATCATGATTCCAACTGAAGCGTTTATTCTCTAACCGTTTTGGAGGAATAATTTCCGTTCAGATCATTAGATTTCGAATGTTTTTCTTACATACATGAATATATCTTTGGACTTGCTTTGGGAATTTTAAATTTGATCATATTTTTTTAATGAAATATCATTGTTGATATTCCAGGGAACAATGGAAGAACGAATTTACAAGCGACAGGTTACCAAGGAATCAACATCGATGCGTGTCGTAGATGAAGCCCAAATTGAAAGGCATTTTGCTGGTCATGATTTATTAGAGTTGTACAAGTTTGATCCAGATGAATTAAACGATGCGCAAAATACATCAAAGAGACCGTTGATGGCACCACCAAAAGCAAGATTTTCCCAAATGAAAGAAAATAATTTTTCAAAATTAGATTCCAAAAATATATTTTCTGGAAATAAAACAATCATTTCCCATTTATCTCACAAAAAGTTTCAATGTTTTTTGTTGTTTCGATTAGAAATTTGTTAAGAAATTAATTTCTATAATTATCTAGGATCGCCTACTGGCTGACATCATTTTGTCGCACAGTGACTGCATTGTGAATTACATACAGCATGATTCATTATTCAAAAATTTGGAAGAAGAAAAGCTTACCGAGCAGGTGAACTTATTATTTACTTGATCATTTCTTCGTTTCTTTTTTTGCATGTAATTTTCTTGTTCACAAACTAGCTGAAATTACTGATAAAATTTATAAATTTCCAATCGAAGAAATTTCTGTTCTTCCTTTCAATATTATTTCCTTCAAACTGTGAATTTGAAAAGCATATTCCTACATCTATCTTTGCTTAGTTTTTGTTCAAATTTATTTTTTACTTAATTTGAAGTTAATCTCTTGCATGGTCTGTCAAATATTTTAAACTTGGACTCTTCAGTCCTTATGCAAAATAATGAAATATTTTTCTGTCAGATCAACTGTACATTTTGGCAAAAATCAAAAAAACAAAAACAAAAATGAAAAACAGCCGAGGGGAAACTATTATCACAAGAACGACATGTGGTCATTTTTACACTTTATTGGTTGTTCTAAATAGAAATTTCAGAATCTAGTCATTGAATTTTAAATGTAGACAATGTTTTCCATCTACTCTTTATGAAGGATACGTTCCATCCTTCATATTCTGCACATGTCAGTTCTTCTCTATTGTTTAATAACATAAGTTTTCTAATTTTTGCAAAATTATTATGATAATATCATTGTGAAACATAATATTTTTATATAAAAATTTTCGGCATATTATATTTCTAAATTTATTTAGATTAAAATTATATCTTTTGCTGTTTTAGAGGAGTCTCTGTCAGAAAATGTTTCAGTTTTAACTTTTTTAGAAAATTGTTGCTAGTGTAATTTTGAAATCACAAATGAAGAATCAGTGGATAAAAAATTCCAGGAATGTAAAGAAGCTTGGGAAGATTACGAACGAGAAAAAGTAAATCCAAGCAGGGGAATATATGGTAATTTCATGGAACAAACACGCGCGAGTATGGCTTTACTACGTGAACAAGGTAAGATGCTAAGCAAAGCATGAATGAAATTTATAACGAAATTCGTTTATATATTCTTTCTAATTAACTTGTTATTGTGACAGATTTTCTAGACTTTTATAATAATGTTAATATGGTTGCAGCAAGAAAAATAATCTATTATTCGTTGTCTTCTAAATTATCTTTTTTGTTCTATGAAATATTCCTATATTTTGGAAATCTGTCATTTTTCCTTTTTTTTTTCACTTGCGATCCATTATTTAACTGCATCATTTCAATTTAGAGATTCAAGAAAGTGGCATAATAATCATATTTTTTATAGACATTCTAAATCGTATTCTTATCCTTTTAAGAAGATTTGAAATTTATCCTCACATTTCACACTTGTTTTGTCTATTCTAATTTTAGAATAAACCGTACAAATATTCTTTTTTTTAAAATGCTCTTGTAAGCAAACTTCTGTTTAGATTGATTTTCAATCTTGGAAAGCAAAATAAATATATGACGGAATTTCTCTACAAATTGATAATTGGTAATGACCTTTAATCAAGCCATTTTTGTGAATGAAGTTGTGATCCGATTTATTTCAGCTAATGAAGCTTTGCAACCGATTTTTGCTGATCCAATTTATATGGCAGCATTTCAATTGAGAGGCATGGATAGTGATACAGCGCAGAAAGTCACTTTCATTAAAAGGTTTTCCTTTTTTTTTACTATTGTTTAAAATGCTGATGTCAGAATTATCAGTTTGGATTTTCATAGAGTTTATTGTTGTATGGGCAAAAATAAGATGCTTTTATTACAATTTTTTGAACAAAAAGAACATTTTATTTGAATGATGTATATCCATAGAATTTATTTATTTTTTACCCTGTAGTTTATTCAATTATTTTATTTTTATTGAATATGTGTTAGGATAGTTCATTGTCATATATTTCCGGGATTATCAATTATAACTGTAATAATCGGCAATAAAATACTTTAGAAGTTTGGATGCGTTATTGCCGAAGATTCCAGTACAGTTGCGTGGTGGGATGAATGAATTTACGACTTATTTTTTGGCCATGATAAACGTTAGTTTATTTGGATTTATAAAACAGCAGAGGAGTTCCTTTAACAGTTTCATTTGATAGAGAATAATAGTGCTTGTAGGTAATGCTTATTTATTTTATTTTTTAATAATATAACTATTGAAATCCGAATTTTAATGATAGATATTTGTTACCAGACTTATTTATTGATGAAAGAAGAGAAAAACATAACCATCTGTTCAGACTTAAGATGTGGCGTGCTTATTTGGTAAAATGAAATTATGATTGAAGAAGGCTGAGAAGCAGAAGACAGGTCTTGATATAATCTAGGATGTATTAATATTTAAAGCAGTGTTTTGAAGGCAATGCATGAAAATGAAGCAGTTTTGATAGCAGCATATATCTGTGCTTTTTTGCTTTTGTTTAAAGTAAACATATTAAAGTGAAAATTAAATATAGCATAAAGCTTATTATTGATATTAGTACAAGTGCTGCAGCAATTTATCGGAAAAAATGTTTCTTTTTTTTTTGAACTACAGATCTTGAAGATTTATTGCATTAATTTGCACAGATTTTCTTCTCAAAATGAAATTATAATTTTGATTTCAATAGTGTTTCCTTCCATAGTAAGGCTGGATTTTTATTGCAGGAAGGATTGAAAACTGCCGAAAGCGGAACTTGGCTATATGGTAAACAGTTAGCATTTTTCGGACAGTTGTTTCAATGGTAAAAAATGAGCCGCAATGCATACCTGTACTTCAGTATCTTTATCGTACTGCACCACAAATATTTGACCCAAATGATTCTGGTGCTCTCTACATATAATTTATTATTATCGTTTACGATCTCTTGTTTTCTAGAAACATAGCATTCCTTTCTTTATGTTGAAAGTTGTACATATTATCTGAATCAGAATATATATACACATCATATATGCTATTTTCTGTCAACTCGAGATTCATCGCAGGACGGTCCTGAATAAGGCCCAAAAACGAAGAAATATTAGGAAAAAATTTCTCGTTCATCCTTTAGTATTTTAAAGTACCATTAAGGGGATGAAAAATCTGGCAGAGATACTATATGAGGTGGAATACCAAGACCTTTATAACTATTTGGACGATTATTTTCTTCATTTGATTTTTTAAATCTCTTTATAAAATTATTTCATTACATTTGCATCTTAATTGTTGGCCTTATTAAATGGATCTCTTGCAGAGAACTTATCTCTCGGCAGTTTTAAATTTCCAATCATTTGCCGACTCACTGTAATAATTACTGAGAGAATAATTTCACTATTGTGCTATTTGTTAGTACAAGCAGGTCCTTCATTAACGCTTATCATTTTTCATCATTTTCATTTATTTTGGAAACGAATGAGTATTTCTTAATGTTGTCGATTTATTTTTGATTTTACATTAATTTTGGTTGACCAATTAAAATTCTCAAGAGCAGCCTACATTGTTTTAAAACTTGAATAAAATAAAACTGATTAAAACATTTTGCATATATATTTTTTACATTCTTATTTCGGAATATGTAGTTTTTAACAAGTCATTCTGTGTCGTCTATTTCTCTTTGTAGCAAATATATGATTGTGATTAAATGTAGATATTATAGAAAAAGGAGAAACAACAAAGATTAACATATCATTTCATAGCATTTTATATTTTATTATCATCAAAATATACTCGACGTTAACATCAAATCGGAATTTGGAAAAAAGTCGGAAAATTCGTAAAAAGGAATTGGAAACAGCCAATCTTTGCGAGAATTATAATCAAAAATGGGCAAATGATTTAGAAAGAAAATCAGAAAACGAATAATAAAATATTTTTCTTATGGCATAGTATCAAGAAATTATGAGAATTAAATGAACGAATTCTTCAGGTTAAAATATGCGATTTGCTAAATAGCTAAAATAGGTAGTTGTCATATTTGGTGAAATGAAAATTCTATATCATTTTGGTCGGACAGATGATTGGATGCTTCGTTTAGAAATTGCGAAGATTTTTTTATAATTGATTCATAAACAATTAGCATTTGCAAATACTGATTTCATATAATTGGAGAGAAATGAATATGATGGCAGTAATTTACAGTAATTTCCAAAAGGATTAATTTACGGACAGTTACAACATTTACAGGATTTAAAATCAAATTATTTTGTAAATACAATTATTTACAGCAAAACAGTATGGTAACAAAACAAAAGAAATCGCAGCAGATAACGCAAAATAACTTTGGCAGTTTCGAGATATACCCTTGAACGCCACATGGCATAGCGTATGGTAATTGTTGAAAATCACTGTATTCATTCTGGTTTAGGATCGGTTCTGAAGCAACAATTATAAGGTTATAAGGTATAATTGAAATGTCGGAACTAAAAAAAAGGACCAAAAATGAAGTTAAATTATCTCCACTTTGTTTCAGAATAAATCGATGGAAGGGAAGAACTGCATGCAATAATTCTGATTGTTATTTTGATAAAAGAATTATTGCATTAAATTGGAACCTGTCTGCTATTCTAAAATTTTTAGTTAATTTCAAATATAACTTAAAAATTACTTAATTATGTTCGGTTTTTAAAATTACCTCACTGAAAATTTCTGGTTCAGCGAGTGGGGCTTGTGGAAGCAGAACATAACCAGGTGTGTCGCTTGAATATCTCCGCATAGGTAATGATGATGATTTCTTAATACTTCATAAGACAAAGGAGACGATACTGCGTTTTTTTAATTTCTATAATTAACATAATTATTTCAGTAGTATTGCAAGATAAAGTTCGATCAGTGAATCAGATTCTTACCATGGAAAACAAAATAGACAGGAAATAGTGAACTTCAATATAAAAATTAATTAAACCCTAAATTTCTCATAACTAATTAATATATTTTGAAATTTAAAAATTATTCTCGATATTTACCTGCCATTTTGTCACTCCAGGCCCTTTGATACATATCCTGCAAATTCGAAATTGCATAAATAATGGAATTGGTAGCAATGGTACTAAGGCTATTGCCCAACCAAGCATTTCTGAATACTTCCATTCGTGGATTCCGGAAGATAGGTCGAGTAATCATAATCAATCAAATTTAGTACAGCTATTGCCTGAAGATCAATAATTTTTTTCTTTCTTTCTATCATATCATACATCTATTAAAAATAAGAAATTCGAAGTCAAGATATTATTCCATGTTAATTCTTATACATTATCGTTTACTGCTACCATTAAGTATTTCAGTGAAATTTTAAGGTTTAATGCTTGACTTCATATTTGAACTATTTTCTAATATATATTTCAATAGATAGAAACTTTATCCATAAGGAGAAGTATTCAATCGTATATTTATTATAAAAGAGAAATGACATCCGATAAATTAACTTAATAATTCAAATTATAAATTCAACAGCTTACAACAGGTACAATTGGCAGAATGTATATGAAGAAAAGAATGAAATGTCAAGACACCAACAGCATGCTTGTCGTAGCATCGAATGTAAATCTCTACGCAGACGATGTGCACCTATAATCATCTTGATTTGATAATCAGTGCTTGATATTGTTGCAATCCTACTGTATTTGTTTTTAATTATAAAATTTGCCTTATTTTAAAGGAATTCCAATCCATTTTGCCTAAAAAATTGTCAGCAACTAAGACGAAGAATTTCATTAATGCATATCCTTCATCCTGTTAAACATTCACTTGCACAAGTATGATAGATGAACAATGAATTTTCGAGAAATCATAAATCTTTATTCCTAATAAATATTTTCCTACGATACAGATTTTGCAGACTTACAATAGAACCATCAACAGCTAGCATTTCGAAGAATAGTATAATCCATAATGTTACATATTTCAGATAGCCACCAACTAGCTCATATGCATAACGACCGCCTGGAAATTATAATAAAATTTATATACTTAGAAAGATATATTGTTTAAAATTTTAATGTTGATAAATCAGAAATTCAAATTATCACTTCCAAATTCTTCGAAAATTTGAAGTTCGCTCGAAATTCTCTATCTAAGTTCTAATTGCAAAATTACAGCTTTCAGAAAGATAAATTTTGATGAATAAATTTGCGCTATACAAATCACGAAAATCAATTAAATGACTTTGTAAGCAATACTATTCTATTTTAGGAAATATCTAATAATACATCTGCATGTAATTAATATTTCCTATAATAGTTGTAAGGTAGTCACATCAGACTACTAGGATCCATTTTATTTTAAAGAAAATAATCATTGGGAATTACAGTTATTTGCCATTACTTAATTGAGGAAATCAGACATTTCTGATATAAGTATTATCAAATATTCTTGAGCAGAGAACAATGATTGCTTAAAACGATCAGTCATCCACTTCCTCTTGCATTTTTCTGCAGGTAACAAGAAGTTTCATGGCTATAAAATAAGCTTTGATTTAGTTGAAAATTTAAATAAAATTTTTTATGAAATTACACTTGTTTTTCCTACCTGCGTAGCAAAATAAATGCCAGTTGCAAAAGTAATGCAACAGATGAAAAGATCAAGCATAAATCGTGGAAAGCAACGAGATGATTTCTCACCAAATGCATCTTCAAATGTTGCCAATATGTTTAAAGTGAGAAGATACTGTAAGAAGAAAATGAATGTTATTGATTTCCTATGCATTAAATAAATCTATAAAATCCTGAAAATTAATTGATCTTTTTAAAATCACTATGACTGAAAACTAATTGGCCTTTTTAAAATCACTATGACTGAAAATTAATTGGCCTTTTTAAAATCACTATGACTGAAAATTTGAACATTAAAATATGAAATGATAATAGCTTAGGAAAGAATAATTGTTAGAAACTCACGAAAATATTGAGTAGAACAAAAATGCACATAAATAAAAGAATTGCAGTCCATGTTCGTATATCTGGCACATAAGACATATATGCAAGGATATGCCACATTTGTGCTTCTGCTGCAAAACTCCGTTTTTTTTTGAGTTAAAAAAAAAATAAAAAAGTCATCATGAAATTGGATGTAGGCTATAAAAGTAATGAGTTAAAATTTCATGCAGAATGATTTAAAATAGAATGTTAGAAGAAAATTTGAATTTTTATAATGAGAATTGATAACTTCTTGATATAATGAGAATTGATAATTTCTTGATGAAAGTGAATGGTATAAAAAAATTTGAATTTTCATGACTTACATTTAAAAATTGATAAATTAATATTTTTGAAAATTTCAATTAAAAAACTTAATTTTAAAACTGAGATGAGGAAATAAGATTAGAAATAAACCTCTGTCAAGAAGTTCGATTGGATGTAAACCAAGTCGAAAACTTAAATGTCCAAGAAAACCAACTACTATAAGTACCTGCATCAGCGTTAATACGATATGACCAAGTATGATTATTAATGCGTCACTAAAATAAAATACCAAAAATTTCAATTTCATTTACTTTTTCAATTCAATTTTATAAACCGGAAAAAACTAAAATATTATCACTTTAAAGTTTTTAAATAATACACAGCGTCATTTATTCTTTCCAAATTAATTTCATCAAAATTATGAGGATGAAGAAGTAAAAAAATGAAGTGTGTAGAACAGGTATGTAGGGAAAATATAAAAAATAATTAAATAACAAAATAGCAAGTTAATTAATTATAATGATGAAATTAAAAGCAATGTGCAAATTACTTAATAAAACACTGTAACTTATAAAGATTTTCTCGCTTAATTATGCCTAACAAATAGACGGTTAAAACTTAAATGACACAAACAAAGTGACAAATATTTCATGCAGAACTACTACTGCACTTCAAAATTTCAGGTTAGGGACATAATTTCAATTTAAATTTTATAGTGCTATATGATTCAAAAGTATTACTACTAACTTTCAGTTATATAAAAGATGAAATATTATGTGTCAAACATAATTAGATGTGACAATCAGAAAATTTTATCAAATATATTAAGCCAAACTTGAAAAAGAAGGTCAATTTCTAGCTACTCACCCAACAAGATTATTTGTTCGTTTGTTATACGAAGCAATTGTGATAAATGCGCCAAAACCAATTCCGGTAGCAAAAACCGCTTGCTCAATTGCTGCCTTCCACATCTTTAATAATATGAATAATAGAGCGAAAAAAATTTATACGTTAGTAATACATCTACATTTTCTAACTGATGAAGTGCTTGTCTAGTATATTTGAATGATTCATGAGTCTATTTTAGTGACACATCAAAATAACAAAATTATTTATAAGTATGTGATGTGATGTGATGTTATCACTAATAATTAATGTCATGAAATGATATGAGAACTCTAGTTTGGTACTCGATGGATGAAATTCTGGTTAAAATTTGAATCTGTATAAATTATCTTGAAAATAATTTTACTAATTAAGTTAAAAGAATATTAAATGTTCATCCACATTCAACTACTATGGTTGAATAGATTAAGATAAAATTCCAAAACAAATTTTGTAACTTTAACATTGCTTAAATACCAAAATTTCTTCTTTTTCTGTAGAAATTGAGAAAAAAATAAATTGATAAAAGCCCACGAGATAATCAGCCATTCGTTGCCAATCGGTGATCTCATAAAATTTCATCAATATTTCAGGAAGACCTTGAAGTGTTAAAGAACGTACTAGAAGCAAACACATTAAAACCAAAGGCATGATGAAGGTGAAATGTATAACCTGAAATTATTCGGTGACTTCGAATAAAAAGTTTGGAATTTCTAAAAATGCACATGAACATTTTATTTGACATTTTTTTCTCAATAAATTAAAACTTTAAACTTTTAAATTAAAGTAAATTCTTCTGATTCATATAGCAAGATTTATTGACATTTTAACTATAATGTTTTAAGTTCTTAGGAAATTTCTTTTCTTCAAAACATAAAGAAGTCATTACTAAACAAATTGACAGAATCCAAAGTTGTATACGCCAAAAAATAAGTCAATCAGTAAACATCAATATTTACGCCCAATAGATCAATTCAGAAATCTTTAATTACTTAACTACCTTACAATTTTAATTTTTTTCTAATCTTCATTCTCTACGAGTTAATTTATAATAAAAATATAAAATTAAAGAAAAGATAATTACTGCTGTGTAACAAATAAGACGGATCCATAAATAGAAATGTAGACAAATATAAGTATATAAAAAAACTAATTTTACCATATACTTTAGTAATTTTACAAAATTTTCGAATATCTAAATTTTTACCTTTCCTAACCAACGGACACCGAAACATGTTGCGAGAAAGACCAATATCCAAACTGCTCCCATTGAAGCAAGAATGTAATATTGCAAATAACCTGTTTCAGCAATATTATCGGATGGTCGTTCCAACATTCTGCAAATCATTAATTCAATTAATTAAAATATTCCACGCAGAAGAATTATTTCGAATATTTTACCTACTGATGCAATTTACACGGAAAAAACGTACGTCATGAACTGAACAAGTGATGATTGTGCATTCAAGGTATTCAATTTTGTCATGCTAATATGGGTAAAATTCGTTACGGAGCCTGCTTCTTCACATGGCAGTGTTTGAATTTCGGGAAAATTTGTACAGTGCAACCATGGTAAGCCTGCAAAAAAAAAGAGATAATAACTTGATAAAAACAGCAAATTTAATTTAAATCGAAAATTTTCAAATTTAATAAAAATTGCTGTAAATAATACAATTATCTACCTGGTCGTCCAGCTAATATAGCCCAGAAGAGATGAAACAGGTAAAGCATAAGCCATGCAAGATATCGTGTCATATGTGCCAATATGAAGAGTGAAAATATTACTTGTGCAATTCCAATACCTGAAACAATTAAACTGATAATACATAAGTCTTGAAAGATAACTTAAAATAACATTTAAATATATTCAACTGAAAATTCTAAAACGATACTTTACTGAAATATATGATATGCATGAAATATGAAATGAATGACAAATATTAAATTTTGAATATTTGATAAAAAACACTGATAATTGTTCGAAATTTTAAATTTCTCTATGTTTACACATTACTTATTGATTTAGCAACACTACGATCATAATTTTCAAACGAAATTTGATCGTACAAGGAACAACTGACGACATAACCTTCTATTTAATATTCTTTTGATGAAAATTTAGTGTTATTAAATTGCTGCCATCGAAGAAATATGCTTTCCTTTTTGTAATACTCGAAATTCTAAGATAAACAAGTTATAATTCTAGCTCGATTACTTCTTCGAAGAAATGATATAAAATTATTGCAACTGATCACTAAATCAGTTGTAATACGATGATAAGACATAGTATGGTCATAAAATAATTGATATATCATCATTTATTGTTTACTACGTATTATAAATGAGATTTCTCCTTTATGATACTCAAGAATAGCAAAATTATATTGCAAACATTGCTATCATTGCTCGATTAAATCACGATAATCACTTTAAATTGCTCATAAAAGTTCGCCACGATAAATCAAATCAAAGGAAATTTAGAAACAAAAAACATGAAGTGTAGAAAATGAGAAAATGAAAACAAATGCCTTTCAAATTTACCTTTAAAAAGTGGACATATGTTATAAAGTGCTTCGACAGGTGCTCGGCCAGTAAGTTGTCCAACAGAAAATTCCATTACAATAATTGGCAAAACACAAATAAGCAATGATGTACCATAAGCAACGATAAATGCTACTAAAGGATATTTAATTTTTTATTACATTATATGATCATTTCATATAAACAAATGTAAAACTTGCTCATTTTTCATGTACAGTAATTATCCATCTTTTTTATTTTTACTTTGATAATTGTATGCGTTTTTTTTTGATAAAGTTTTAATCAAGTAATCAGTATTTTATTTATAATTTTAATAAAAATTAATTCACATTTCACTTTTTCATATTTGCTTCTATACAACTTTTAACACTTTTCTATATAAACATTTCCCTTATTGAAATGTTTCAAGAGACCATCTCAACTGCAATTTACATTTAACAGTCATTTTAACTGCTCATAAATTGTAATATCTATCTAACAATGTAATCAATAAACAGATCAATTGTGAGCATTTTCTACTAATATTTTCCTTTAAATTATTCATTATAATTCATTTCATACGAAAATTGAACTTACATCCGCCATTTTGAAGTATTAGTCCGGGTAAATTGAGAAAATTGGTAGTTGCGAAAACATATGCAAGTGATGCGACAATCATATCAATTTTAATAGGCCACAAATCACGCCATTCCTCTACAAGCATCGATGACATTTTCAGATTAGACCAGCTTCGTTCCTCAAACCACATTTCTATCTCTTCCTTGATCTATAAAAAAATAAGAAAGAGAACTTTACATATATTGTGATAGATGGATTATTTCGCATTTTTTTTTTCTGATAAACTTACAAAATATCTTCTTTTAATAGTTCAAAATAACAATACAAAATAATACTTTTTTGAATTTACATAATAGTTGAAATTGTAAGAGAAAACTATTAAAATTTAAGTAATTACAGATTGGATAAATTGATCAAATGAATAGAGTGAAAGAAAAAAAGAATAAATGAAATAAATAGACTTAGTAAATGCGAAACTTTTCCGCCAAATAAATCAATTTACAATTTACATTTTATAGACTAAACAATGAATAACATGATGTACGGGAAATTTACAGGTAAGAAAATAGATGATAGATTATAAACAAAAGATTGAAAATATGAACTATAAATGAAAAAAAAAATTAGTAAAAATTAAGCAATTAATTTGCTCTTAAATGAAAGATAACGAAATGCGCAAAATAATTAAATACAACTTAATCCTTCATAAATCTTTCGATGCATAAAATTTAAAAAAAAAAATTTCGATGCATAAAATTTAAAAAAAAAAAAAACTATTTCGATATTATAAATATGTGAAAATAAATCCATCCTATATGAAGCAAAAATATGAAATAAAAATACATAGAAACATTTTAAATTTTAAAAATTGGGCTCCTAAGCTAATATTGCCAATTTTCCCTACGTTATCTTGATTGGTTGCATATGGTGGCTAGCAAATTTACCTTGAAAAAATTCATGCAAGCTAATGTCTGAATACTCGTGTATGGAATAATGAAAAAATTCAATCACTTAGTTATCACACAGTGCTTATCATCATGTTTAAATATACGAGACAGTAAGCTTCCTGAAGAATCCGGATATCCGGTATTCTTGAATTGTGGTCATAAAACAACTTTCATAATCCTCTCATATATTATCTTCTACTCATTTATTCAATTTTGAATTAGTAATTAATCATCAGAATTGAATTCTCCTATAGTTTTAACAATTTTTCACATTTACAATCACTAATCATATTATCATACCCACTATCAATTGCTTCATATCAATCTAATCATTTAAAATATCTTTGAAATGATTTAATAGAAATTAATAAAATATATATAACTTGGTAGCAAAATTCAAAATACAAAGATCAGTTGAAAAATGGGAATCAAAATAGTTTGAATAAATAAATAAAAAAAAGAAATTAAAAATAAAGATTTTGAGAAGGAATGAACAAACACAAATATAAATAAAGTGACGAGAAGAGGAAAGTTTGCAAGAGAAACGAACCGTAGACGACGACATTTTCGCATACTTCGAGAGTGGCATTACGAAAACGCCATCAAGAAAGATTCCTTCTTACTCTCGTCATTCTATATCTCTCGAAATTACACTTATTACAAACAAAGAAAAACGAATGATCATTGAATCTATTGAAAGAAATTACTCTCAAATCACTCTATTTCTTCGCTTTCTTGGCCTTTTAATTGAGCTTTTAGGAAAAAAAAATTAATTAAATTAAATCGAAAAATATTACATTCAATTTAAATCTGATGAAATAACAAATGTTATCTTTTATCTTTTCGAGAGCTAACTTTTCTGTTTGATAATTCTATGCAAGAATGAGGCTATTCGGATATTGATAACACAAAAAATGATTTACTTTAAACTGAAGATAGATAGAGGAAAGGAGAACAATCGATCAATCAGTTCGGTAAGTTTTTATTTAATACAAATTGATCAAAGTCGAAATATTTTTGAGAAAAAATAGAATTTGGAAGTATCTGATGAAAGATTATATTGACAAAAACTTGAAGAAGTCGAGAATGAATGGATGATGGGATGATTCGAATCCACCAAATAATAACTGAGTTATTTAATGAAATTTCTGGTGTATTAATGAATACTCTCGAAGATTTGATATTTAGATTTTTACAATTTTTTGAAATAAAAAAAAAAATCAATAAAAAAATTCCCGAAATTTAGATTAAAGAAAGTAAACGATTATTGATCGGTAATTATTTCAGTAAGAAACGATCGATGAAATAACAATAATTCTAATTAAATCCGTTTAAACAAACTTTTCTATCTTAATTACAAATTTTTTATCAAATAATCATATAATGATAAGAAAAAGATCAACAAACAATATGTCAAATAATATCAGTGGTAAAAATCAATCAAAATTAAAGCAGGAAATTACAGGACAGTTAAACAAGTTTGAATAGAAAATGGAAAAAAGTAGTTGAACTTTGGCAATAAAATAACTTCAAATTAATAGTTTAATTGATTTATCATCAAAAAGCTCAATCTTCACTGCTCACTTAATTAATCATAATAATTAAATTAATATTTAAATTAATAAATTAATAACTAATTTAATTAATTACAATAATTAAATTAATATTTAAATTAATAAATTAATGATTAATTAATGCAAAAAGTGCAATTAGTCCCGAATTTAGCAATAATTTAAAATTTGTTCACATTGAAATAGAAAGAATTATAAATTTTGGATATAAATTCTTTCCCAACTTATAAGAAAGAAAAAATCAGCAATCTATGTAATTCAATTAATGAACAAAGCACTAATATATTCATCAAATAACCAAAACTGTTCGCAATTTATCATTGTTTTAACGATGTTACAGTCTATTGATGCAAATGTTCTCGAGAAAATTATAAATTTTCTCGAGAACATTTGTAATTACAGTATTTGCAAGTATTAAATAATAAAAATCAGTAAAAAATAAAATAAAAAAAAAAAATTAAGATGTAAATTACACGAGAAAAATACGGAAGATATTTTCAATTTATAATGATAATTTCCTCCTAACAATAGTTTCACTTATTCTTTGATCGAGAAAAAATTTGCATAATATTGAGTAAAAAAGAAGAAATAAAAATGAGCAATTATTAAAGATTTCAATTTAGGAATTAAAAATATGAATCATCGAAAATATGAAATCAAAAAAATTTTCTAAAAAGCAAAAAATTTTTTTTTTTATCAAAGAATTATTCACGAGAGAATATGGGGAAATCTTTTTTACTTCTTTCTTTTTACAATTTATTTCTTGGCAAATTTTAGAAGGAAGTCATTATTTAAAAAATGGAAATTTCAATATCATCAAAATGATAATTCTTATTTTAATTAAAACTATTAAATTTGATTATTCCATTCCATTTCATTTTTCGATTATTCTATCTTATCTTTTTAACTATTCTAATTTCCTTTTTATTTCTAAATTAAAATTTTCATATTAATATAATCTTTTTTCTTGATGATGATGTTTGTTAAAAGATAGATATATTCAATAATTTTCAATATTATTTAAATGATAACTGTTATTTTAATTAAGCTATCAAATATATTTTGACCTTTTTCTTGATCATGATGTTTGTTGAAAGAAAGATATTTTAGATAAGAAATTCATTTACTAAATTTTATCATCCTGTATCGGTTATCTTATTAATCATAAATGATGATATTGCAAGATAGGATATTTTAGATAAGGAATTGATTTACTAAATTTTATCACCCTATATCAGTTATCTTACTAATCATAAATAATCTTAGATTTTAATTTCATATTTATATAATCTTTTTCTTGATGATGATATTGCAAGATGAGATATATTAGGTAAATAATCAATTAATTAAATTTTGCTACCGTATTAATCATAAATTATCATTTTATTACTCTGTCAAAATAAGCAACAAATGTAAAATTAACAAAATATGAATGAAACAAGATAGGAATGGATTTCTGTTTAGTAAATAAAGCAATCTTGCAGAAAAAAAAGCCTCTTGCATAGATTGATAAGAGATAAAAATGCAAAAGAAAAATAGAGGGAGAGAGAGAGGGAGAAAAAAAACTTTACAATTCTTTTTTTCTTTTCAACAATAAGATTGGAAAAATCTAAAATGAAGAAAGGATGGAAGAAAGATAGATGAGATTATAAGTTTTGCGACTGATAAAGATAAGAGAAAGTATTCGTTTCCTCTCATCGTCTCAAATATCATCCATTCAAAACAACCCATCTTGTAGAATAAACTGCTGTAATTTTGTCATTATTGCCGTTTGTCGTCGTCATCATTATCATCGTCATCGTCATCATCATCGCCATTATCATCATCACTACTGTTATCATCGCAAATATTTCCAAACTTATCAGTAAGATATATTGATTATGATAACAATAGCAGTATACGATATGATTCAAATTTTTATTCGATTTAGATTTAAATGGATAATCTTACTACAGATATCAATTGTTGTCTATCAATAATTGTTTGTATACAAACAAGAATGATTATGATAACTTGTTAAAATTATATCATTTTTTCGTGTGAAATATTTGTTTTAGTAATATTAGAAACTTTATACGCATCACGTACGTTTACGTAGATAAGCTTAAAGAAAAGAAATTTTTAGTGTTAAAGCAATTGCAAATGATTAAATAACAAAATGTTTCAAAACAATTGCTAATTTATGATAATATATTAAAAATCAATTTTACATATAATTTTTGTTTTTATTGGTATTGTTGATTAAATTATCAAAAGATATTTGAATTTATCAATTTGCTGATAAAAAAATAGAAAAACAAAGAGAAATGTATCATTAACATTTAACAAGATTAGAATGAAAAGAGCAAGGATAAAATGAATTATTTATAAAGAGAAAATAAACAATTGCTCTTTTGGAAAATTAAAAAAAAATGAAATATTATTGTGAGACAGAAAGATCGAAATCAAAAAGTTTTGACAAAAACCAGTTTGCCTCAATTGTAACAGTTGCATCTTTTTCAAATATTATAATCATCACTCAATAGATAAACTGGAAATTTTGTTAATATATAACATAAATAAATAAATTGATATGTTTGGATAAAGGTCATTCATTTCATTTTTGTCATCTATTTACTTATCATCAATCATTATAAATTTCAGGCTTGACAGTAACATTTCAAGATTGAAATAAGATTTCAGAATTGACAACTAAAAAATAGAACTGATGAATTGGAAAATTAAAATTTTACATTTCAGGAAAAAGATAAGATTAGCGTATTTAAGTTTTTTTTAAAAAATGTTAAATGAAAATTTGAAACGAACAAAAAGCATATTAAAATTTATAAAAAATCAACAATTTTGATGGAAATTTTTGAATTGAAACAAAAAATTGAAAATTAAATTTACTTTCGGGTAGATATGTGGAACAGTTGAATGAAATTACAATCATATGTCTTAAATATTACAGTATCATTTAAAATTTGTTGACTTTTTTGACCTTGAAAATTTATTTAATTTCAAGGATAAATGATAAAAATACCCTCACTTAATTTCATCTAATCAATTTCAAACGAAAAAATTCAGATTATCAAGGATATAGCAATTTTATACAATCAAAATCATAAACCGAATAAACGAATTATTTGATTGATTTGAAATTCAATGATCCACGTTAATAGATAATTTTGTTTTATTAATGTAAATAATTAGTGATTAAGATATTTTTGAAAAAATCAATAAATCAATAACTAATGATATATTACTAACGATATTTATTGACAGATGAAATAAATGAATAAAATGGTTGAAAATGAATGAAAATTTTTACCGCAACAATTGTCATCGATTCCCACAATCGTCATATTTTTGATATGATGCATAACTTTGATATTTTGATCCCAAAAAATATATCTGAAAAAAAAATCAAATTTGTAATACTAATGAAGCAAAACGAATTATGCACGAGATTTTATGATAACAATAATTGGTGATAATTTTGATATGAAGATCATTCATTCATTCGTTTCCAAATGTTTATTTGAAATTTTAGGAAAATCGATGAAATTTGTTTAAAAATAAAATAATATATAGGATTCTAGAAAATTGGCTCATTTTATAGCAAAAAAAAAATGAAATTAGTAATTTTACTTTCTTCTTGGCCATACATACATACATACATATATAATTATTATCATCCATACATATAAATATATATAATTATTATCACAAATTCATTCATTGATAGTTATGGAATTCGTGTAAATAATATAAATAAAAATACTCTAAAATGAATTACCATTGGAAATTGGATAAATAAAAATATTAATATTTATCTTATATTAGAAATATGAAAAGAATCTTTCATCGAATATGTTTATATCTATATTTTTATTAAAATTAATAACTTTTTTTCACTAATATCCATAATCAGAAACGATAAATTGCAGTAGTCTTCAGATGCTCAGATTTTTCAGATACAATCTATATATCCTCTTTAAAAGATAAAGTTGAACGATAGAACTTCATTTTTTTATCATCATTTTATTATCAATTGTATTCATTTCACTAAGACAAGCTGAAGTACTAGGCTTGAATGCAATAAAAACATATTTTTGTAAATAATCCTCTTTCCAAAAAAAAAAAGTTATTACAAAAATATTGATAATGTTGATTTTACATCTATTTTCATTCAACAGCTATTTCCGGAGTAAATAATAATGATAAGCATGAAATTATAAGTTTATCAATCATCATTTTATATTTATCAGATAAATGATATAATTCTGTGCAACAGAATCAAATAATGAATTATATACTTTTGCTATGCAAATAAGAAGAAAATAGATTTGCTTGACAAATAAAGATTTTTATTTTCTATCATTTTCTTAATATTTCTGCATTTGATATAAATTGCAAAAGAAAAAAAAGGATGAAACAGAATGAATGAAAATAAGATAGATGTATTTGATTCCTAAGATAGATGCATTCGATTCTTAAGATAGATGCATTCGATTCCTAAGATAGATGCATTCGATTCTCAAGATAGATGCATTCGATTCCTAAGATAGATGTATTCGATTCCGCTGAATTAAAATGAAATGATTTAGATAACAAAAAAAGAGATAATACTGCGAATATAATTAACGTATTGAGGAATGATGATCATTGCAATAGGCTTAAATTGTCAAAAAAATAAGATAAAATTACTTAAATAATACATCAAATGGAAGAATAGAATTAGCCAAAGATTCATGCATTTTTAGAAGATCAATATTTCGCAATTATTAGCTTAAATTCATTCTTTCTTCTAGTTAAATTTTATTTCTCGAAAGAATTCTCGACTAACTTGTTAACAACAAAACGATTTCATCGCTAATTCTATTAATTGATAAATCGTTTTAATTAATACTTATTACAGTTACGTAATCGTATTAATACGTATCACAACGTAAATTCCTTTCTTGATCTTCAGATAAATTAGCTGATACAACAATACTATTACTACACTACTACTGTTATTATTACTGCGATTAATGATATATATCATATTGTCGAGAACGGAGAGGGATAGTAGTGATGAGAGCAAAATAATAATAATTCTGGAAGATCGATGTCTTTTTTTCAAATATTATGTAAACAAATAAACAGTATGGAAAAATTGGCAAAGAGAGAGAAAGAAAGAGAGAGATAGAGAGAGAGAGAGAAAAGGGAAAAGTATGGATTAGTAAGAATGCATTAATTTGCTACTATTTTCTTGTTAAACAGACAAATAAAGAAAAAAATAAGCAGAGATTGAAAAAAAAAAAGCTTCAATGAGCTAAAAAAAGTTTTTCAACGATGAATTTGAAGAAAAAAGGAAAAACGACAAATCAGCGATCGTAGATAGAAAGTAAAAATGAGTATGAGATAAGATATGTGACAATTCTTTGGTGACAAGAAAAAAAAATTGGGAGATTTAAATTCGCAAATTAATTTGATCATTTAGGAGTGCAAAGGTAAGAAGCATTGACAATCGAGAAATATATGGGAGTGATTGACATGATAATTGACATGATGATAGGAATAGAATGAAGGGATGATGATAGGATGAAAAATTTGAATGTAAAAGGGGGCAAGAGTAAAGCCAAGAAGATAAAGAGAACGCTTTAGAGCCTATAAAAGATTATTGATATATCAAGCCTAAACTCTCTCGCACAATTTTCTAAACGAATTTTTAGATTTCAAATCTCTCTTTATTCCTTCCTCTCTTCTCTTTCTCTCTCTCTCTCTCTCTCTCCTCCTTGCATCATTTGAATTGCTTTAACTTGATCGCTTCACGTTTTGATTTCCATCTGAATCTCGATCATTCTGATTTTCATTTTTCGGGTCAAAGGTAATGACTGAATTTCAAATAATCATTCGATATATTGTATTTGTCTGTTAAAAGTTTTTTTTTCAGTTTTCAATTTCAGGAAAAAAACTACAAAACTTAATTTTCGGATCTGTCGATGTGCATCTCTCTGATGTATTAATTAATTAATATATCAAAAAATTCCATAATTAAACCTTTCATTTTTCCTGATCTATTTGAGAATGATAAGTTGGCTGATTACTATAATTTTAAATTAATTAGGTTATCTATCAACGTATGAAGAAAGAGATAAAAATTTCATTTGAGAAAGCAAAAACTCTTTATTTAAACTATTGATAATTATAATTAGAAAAAAAATTTAAAAATTTTTAAGTGCAATTGATAAAAACAAATTCAAGACTTTAATTTAAAATTGATAGTACATATTTGAATTGAATTTCGATTATTAAATTTATTCGCCGATTATTAAAATTAGATTACTATATTATTTCTGATTATTTCACTATTTTCACCGTTCTTTCTAGAACAATAATCCCTCGATTTATTTTCTCTACTTTTAAATTATCCAACAAATAGAAATAATAATAAAAAATAAATAAATTTTCTAAACAAAAAAAAAACTTCTGGCCTATATTAACAAAGGACTAAATTAGTATATTTCTCGAGCTTGCATTTTATCCTTCAATTTCTAAATGATTAGTTTGATATTTGATATTTAGATAGTTGAAGATTAACTTGGTAAGGAAATTTTGACATGAAATAAAAATGCAAATAAAAGTGATCAATTTTAATTGTTTATGCTATGATCGCTGAAATTAATTTATTTACGATAAATTTGTTGCTCATGAATTTAATTTATTGCAAAATATTTTCCAATCAAAAAATCAATAAACAAAATTAGCGAGATGATTGACTATATGTATATGAGAGGAAGAGAGAAATAAGAAATATGACAATATGATTAGCTAAAATGATTAAATTTTCAATTAAACCAAATTGTAATCAATGCAATTTCAGATTTTGTTCCTTCGTTCCATCTATTGATCATTTTTTTTTTCATTTTTATCAACAATTTTAACGATGCTATAAACAACTGCAATTGCAAGATAATGATAAAATTTATCATTTTGATGACAGTTATGCAACACACTAATGGATAATAATGTGTGATAAAAGTGACGGAGGATTATTATCACTTAAAGAAATTATCTATTTATCGCTTGCCCAAAAAAAAGTGCAAAATTTCTTCTTGATCATAATGTAATTGAAGAGTGATAAATTTTTCTGCAAATAAAAGAAAACAGAAGAAATGATTAAATGATATTTCTGATAATTTCGATAATTTCTATCAATGATAGTGCTTTCGTAGTTTTAATAATAACAGTAGTGATATGAAAAACTGATAAGCATAAAAGATCGTAAATCGAATGATCGAATCATATATTACATTCAATAATGATAGATAATGATCATTATTTATCAGTTAGATATCTTTGTCAACATTAAAATGACAAAAGTAATGAAGTTTTGTAATGATAATGGAGAGGAGTAAATTTAGAAGGCAAATATGTCAAAATGATAGACATAATGAACTTTAATAATATTTATAATAATTATGCTACGAATTTACTAATGGCAGCAATAATTATAAAATTAAATGGCCTCATTTTTAGTCAATAATTTTACCGCAAATTTGGAGTAATTGCAGATCTGATTAATTTACGTATTTTAACAAATTACATTATTATTTGGAATCATCAAACTCATAAATGTTGGGAATTCTCTTACAGTTTTCCTTCAAAAATTCAAATGATTTAAAATTGAGGCCCTATTCGCATTTTTTTTCAGAAGTAAAATTAATTGGAATTAAAAATTAATCAAATTAAATGATATTATCTCTATTTAAAATTCAAAATTAAAAATTACTATTCATATTTTGCATAAAAATTATGTTTTAAGGAATATAATGCATTTGGAATTTTCAGAAAATATCAAAAGTAAATAATGTGATGAGCAAAATATTTAGGCCGTTAAAATTTTATGAGGCCAACTACTGATAATTTGAAGTAAATGAAAATAACCTTTATTGATGATTTGTAAAAGGAAATTTATTTTTATTTTTGAAAAAATTTTTGAAAAAACAAATATTAGGCGAAATAATCGTTATGGCGAATAATTGCATAGCAAATTCTTTAAAATCAAGTTATTTTCATGACGAAGAGAGAGAGAGAGAGAAAGAAGGAGAAAGAGAAAATTAAAGAATAACTAAATTAGAATTGGCCAATTATTGTTGATAAATATATTGAAAAGTTTGCAATAGTTTTATTGTTGACAACTTCATTTATTGTTTTTATTGTTGACAATTATTGTTGACAATTTCTTTTATTGAAAACTTTACAATGATTTTCCTTAATTAAGGATTTCAATGAAAACATTTAAAAAGCATAGAAAAATATTTTTACTAAATATCTTAACACTATACATTTAAACAATCATATATCTTTTGTAAGTCTTTTTAAATTACAATTTAAATAAAAAAAAACTAAAAATTTTATAAAAATAAAAAAAGGCGAAAAATCTCCTAATTTAATTTTCTCTCTCTCTCTCTTCCTCCTTCTTCTCTCTTCGTCATTAAATTAATTAATTAATTAGTTAATCCTTGGAATCAGTCAATAATTTCTATAATTTTCAATTTATTAGTGTGTAAATTTTTCTAAAATTGATATATTTATTGATCGGTTTCGAAAATTAATTAAATCTTCCCATACATAAACCGAATTTTAAACGCATACTTAATAAATTCAACTTAAATCATTTTGTGATATCTACTGATATTACTAAAGGAATATCAAAATGTTTACAAAAATTGAAAACTTAAATCATTTTGTGATATCTCTACTGATATTACTAAAGGAATATCAAAATGTTTACAAAAAATTGAAAATTAATCATTTTGTGATATCTACTGATATTACTAAGGAATATCAAAATGTTTACTAAAAATTGAAAACTTAAATCATTTGTGATATCTACTGATATTACTAAAGGAATATCAAAATGTTTAACTAAAAATTGAAAATAA